>JAZKJV010011570.1:0-499887 GCA_037367405.1 Ottelia alismoides
TCAAGCTCCAGTCCTACAGCCACCAGATTGGTCTCTCCCTTTTGAGATCATGACTGATGCGTCAGACTTTGTAGTCGGGGTTGTTCTGGGACAGAGAAAAGACAAAGCGTCCTACGCCATTCACTACGCAGCAAAACATTAGATGAGGCGCAAAAAAATTACACTATGACAGAAAAAGAGTTGCTGGCTGTGGTTTTCGCCCTAGAAAAGTTCAGATCCTATTTGCTTGGATCAAAAGTTACCATTTTTACGGACCACTCTGCTATCTGATACCTACAGCAGAAGAAGGATACAAAGCCTAGACTGATTAGATGGATCCTTCTCCTCTAGGAATTTGATTTGGAAATCAAGGACAAGCCGAGAGTTCATAATGTGGTAGCAGACCATCTCTCCAGAATCGAACAACAAGAGCCTCCCTGAACAATGCACCTATCACAGAAACCTTTCCAGATGAGTCAATTTTAGCAGTGGATTCCCTCCCTTGGTATGCTGATATAGTCAATTACCTCGCCTCGGGGGTAATACCATCGGATTGGACGAAAAATAGAAGAATAAATTCATGTCAACCATCCGTTTTTATCAATGGGAAGATCCTCTCTTATTTAGGGAAGGAGCGGATTGCATTTGGCGCAGGTGCATACCTCAGGAGGAGCATCATAGTGTCCTCGAGCACTGTCACTTGCTCAAATCTGGTGGACATCACTCTGGAGACTGTACGGAAGCTAAAGTACTTCAGTGTGCTTCTGGTAGCCACACTATTCAAGGAGCAGCAGTATTTGTCAAATGATGCATTGACTGTCAGAGATTGAAGGGTACACTCACTGCAAAAGATTCGATGCCTCTGAAGATCATTCAGATAGCAGATGTTTTTGATGCATGGGGCATTGATTTCATGGGGGCTTTCCCTCACAGTCAGGGTTTTGAGCACATCCTTCTTGCCGTAGATTACGTAAGTCGGTTGGGTTGAAGCTATTCCCGCTCGAGCCTGTTGACATTCGAACAGTGTGCCGATTCTTGAGAGATAACATCATTGCGCGATCGGGGTTCCAAAGATTCTCATATCAGATGGGGGTAGACATTTCATTAACAAAGAGGTCAAGAAATTAACGAAGGAGTGCGGCATCGACAATTGATCGCATCTCCTTATCATCCTCAGACCAATGGCAATGGCCAAAATGTCGAACAAAGAAATCACGACGATCCTTCAGAAACTTGTAAGGCTGGGCAGAAAGAACTGGTCTCAACTCGTGGGACTCAGTCCACTGGGCTTACAGAACCAACCTACAAGTCTCCCTTGGGTATGTCGCCCTATCGTCTTGTATATGGAAAGCCATGCCATCTGCCCGTCGAATTAATTCACAAGTCTTTATGGGCAATCAACATGTGCAATTTGGACTCACAAAAAAGTGGTCAGAAAAGAAAAGATGATCTGAACAGACTCTTGGGAGATCCGAGACTATGCATACGATAACACATTGATGTACAAGGAAAAGGTTAAACGCTGGCATGACCGACACATCAGACGAAAGACCTTTGAAGTTGGACGGAAGGTGTGGTTATTTTATACAAAGTTACGGATTTTCCCGGGCAAATAAAGAGTAAGTGGACAGGGGCATTCCGAGTTCGTGAAGTACGTGACAATGGAAGCGTTTCCATATAAGA
This sequence comes from Ottelia alismoides, assembly GCA_037367405.1. Taxonomy (NCBI): domain Eukaryota; kingdom Viridiplantae; phylum Streptophyta; class Magnoliopsida; order Alismatales; family Hydrocharitaceae; genus Ottelia; species Ottelia alismoides. Next base: position 1,663 of record JAZKJV010011570.1, read on the forward strand.
TCTGGTCTCCGACGCACAACCATTCGTCATCAACGGTCAACTCCTGAAGCCTTACCTCGAGCCTGATACATTCTTGGTTGTTGTCGACTCCAGCCAGCTTCTACGCATTGATGAGATATCCACAGCAATGTCAGCATCAGAAGATTCAGACACCGCACCTCAAAAACTATTCATTTGATTTCTTCTTTTCTTCTTTTCATAGGTGCTACCTTGTATCTCGTTGCCTATACTTAGGATCCACTTGACCCTAAGTATAGGGGGGTTGTGCACCCCGAGTCTCTTTCTTCGTCAATCTCCTCGCTTGTCTCCTCTACTATACTCAAGATACTTTACTCTAAGTATAGGGGGAGACGAGCTGAGCACAATCTGTCCATTCTCATCCTTGACCATCCCCGCCTTGTGTACAATCTGCTATACTTAGGATTATTTGATCCTAAGTATAGGGGGTATGGTCAACTTCTTGATTTATTTATCCCCTTATTCATTCATTCTTTTGACTTTCTCTACTTAGTCCGAGTTATGTCTTTGCTTCTTCTCTTTGATCTATGAGGACATAGCTCGAGCTAAGTATAGGGGGTCGTATATACTATGTATATACTATAAGCCATAACTCGTACTAGAAATAAAAATAAAAATAATATCTAAAGCTAAAAAAATATTAAAAGTATTTCTACTGTAGATGACTGTGAGCTCTTCGGACTCTTTTTGTACATAATGATTAATAAATCAGGCAAAAAGCAGCTTTGTATAAGATTTGAAACTCTTTGTGAAAAATTTTGTGAAAACTGTTTGAAAATAGTTTGTAAAAATGTTCAACCTTTGTAAATATTTTTGTTTGCAAAATTTATTTTCTTTGAGTGAAATAAAAATGTTTGAAAAGTAGTTTGCAAATGGTTGGAAAAATGGTTGTAAAATTATTTTGAAAAATCTATCTATATTGTTAAAAAAACCTCTGCAAAATGATTTTCAAATGCGTGTACATGTTTGTAAAAATATTTTGGACTATAGTCTTCAAAAACTTTTGAAAATGATTTTCAAATAAGTCTGATGAGTATACACAAAAAATTCTCATGCAAAAACAAGCAATAATTCCAAATAAAACTTATAAGAGCTTAAACAAGTTTGTACATAAATCTTAATTTTTCTTTGTATTTACTGATTAATAAATTAGGTTAAATATTTTTGCAAAATGATTTGAAAAATGGTGTGAACCATATGGAAAACTTATTGTGAAATATTTTCAACCTTTGTAAAAATATTTTGATTGCAAAAATTCTTGTATTTGTGTGAAATAAAGATTTGAAAACCTATTTGCAAATGATTTTGAAAATATTTGGAAAAATATTTGAAAAATGTATAGTGTTTGCAAAATCTTTGCAAAATGGATTTCAAATGTTTGTAAATATTTGCAAAAATTATTTTGTACTATAGTTTTTAAAATTATTTTCAAATAAATTTGAGGAATAAAAGCATCATTAAAAACATAATTATAAATCATAAATAAAATACATTAAATTCTTTATCAATTGTATATACACCTAAATAAATCACTTTTTTAAAACCTATAGAATTATTTAAATTCTTAAGTCTTTTAAATTTATGAAGCGGCACGCCCGTGTAAATAGTTATACATATTTTTTTACCTTTGAGTGCCAAATTATCTTATTTGCAAAAATTTCTTTGTGTAAAAACTTTTCTCTTTGTTTTCAAAATTCTTTGAAAAAACTACATTATTCTTTGCATCATTGTACTTAGCATTTGCATAGCATTCATATTCTTCGATTGAGTTTGATGATTGAACTAGTCCAATAAAGTCGAAGATAGGAGCTTGGTTGGACCTTACCGCACCTAACTGCACTGGAATCTTATGGGAACTTGGTTTAAGGTACTTCAGGTCTATTCAGACTTAATTCTTTAAGAAATCAGGGCTGGGTTCAAGTCACCTCAAGTGACTAAATAGAACTTTTCGAGACACATGCTTGACTCTTGTCGACTGTGACCAAACTTGGACACTTGCACCTTTCACTTGGCTCAACTTAGTTGGAGTGGTGAGGGGGATGGATTTGCCAGTTTGAGACGCACACGGGAGGAAACATTCGTCCTCATCTAGGTAGGGAAGTGCGCCCCAACCTGGTCCAGTTTCAATGAAGTCGAATGACAGGATAGTGTGGGTTGCAATAAAGCTTCAAAAGAGGGATAGTCTTCTGGCTCAAGAGGAAAAAGTCCTTATGTAAATGCTGTTGTGAATAGTATTTCAAAAAAATAAAAAAGGAAATAATCTCCAAAAAAAAGTGGACAGGCTTGAAAATAAAAATAAAAGTGCCTGCCGGAGTATGTATATATGTTGTATAGAAAATAAGCAAGCTTGAGCATCAAAGATATACCATGTGAGCCTGCAGCTGGATGACTTGACTACACTGGTCATGCATCCCAGGATAGGTAGCTACACTGGCTACCGTCCATTCTCCTCTTCACCCCCTCCTCTTGAGTTGGATGCCACTTGAACTTAGAAGGGAATACCTCGCTCCTCGACGGTAGAGGGCTGGATTGGGCAATCTTTGGGTTTTCATTCTGGAGAAGTCAATTCCTTTGTCATTTCAGCAGGGGAGAGACACTATCACTTACATTGTACAAGTCAGCTTCATGGTCATAAGGGTTTGCGTATGATGTAGGCCAGTTCTGACCAGGCTATTGAGGTGGGTTGAACCGAGTTCTGTGACTCTCGAAGGCTGTTGTGTTTTAAATTTGGTTCCCAACCAGGTTTCACACACTTTCACATTAAGGTCTAACATGAGCTCCAAACTCTGATTTTGTAAGGACAAATATTGCACTGAAAGCAATACTATTCACTCTATCTCTTTCTATCTTCTTTTCCTTTTCTTCTTGTTCTTTGTTCTTTTGAACTTATTGCATAAGTATTTGCTAGGAACTAGCAAAGGCAAGTATAGGGGGGTGATGAATCTCCATTTCATCACCTTTATTCTATCATTTTGGCCTTAAAAACCCCAGCAAATGCATGTAAATATCATTAATTTGTACATCATAGCATCCATTATTGTATTTATCTGTACATAAAATATGGTTTTTAATGCCGAAATTATAGAATAAAAAAAAAGAACAAAATATTGAAAATATTTTGTGACCCCAACCCCGAGACCAAATCCATAATGGGATTGGTCGACAAGGAATAAAGTAGGGGTAGATAAGGGCCAAGAATACAATAAATATCTCATTTATTCATTCTTGATTTATGCATTTTTTGACACCTATATTGTATCTAAGTATTTATTCATCAAACAAATAAATGTTGTATATAAAAGTTGTAGATAATAATGTAAATAAAAATACAAAATTGAGTTTGCACAAAAATAATATACAGTGTACATTTTATACCCAGAATAAAAAGATAAAAATCAAAGTTCACAGACCCATATATTTCAAATAAAAACTCAAAACATAGCAAAAGCACCTCTAATTGTATATAACTTTTCATGAGCTATTTAATGGAGGAGGTTTCATATTTTTTGGAGTTAATATGCAGAAGATAGGTTTTGGGACCCTATTGTACATAATATCGAGTAAAATATTCAATTTATTCTTTACTTATTATTTTTACAAATTCATATTTTTATAATTTTGTAAACATTATTTATAACCTAGGTGTATATTAAAATTAGAATTAAACCTAAAAGAAAAAGGAGAATAAAATAAAACTATGACAAGACATAGGCAAAATACTTATACCTATACCTGTGAATTCATATACCTATTTATTTTAGTATGCAAATAAACTCATAAAAATCAAATAAAAATATATTTATACTCATAAAAATAAGTTATAAATATATAAAATAATAAAATAAAATAATAAAATAATACTCACAAAGCAAAAATAGAAATGCACAAAACATAGATGAATATACCTATAAATACACTCATAAAAATTAACTACTAATAAATCAAGCAAAAAAAATAAAAATCGTATTAAAATACAATATAAAATAATAAACATTTTTTATTTTATACTCAAAAAATAATAAAATCATTTACTATTTTAAATTAATTATTTTCGAATAAAACCTTCTGTTTTGTCCTGTAGCAGCCTCCGTGGACCAATCCGTGCGCGGCCCTCGTTGACCTCTGGTCAACTGTCCCATCTCAGCCTCCAGCACGTCAATTCTGTCAAAGACCCGGTCTTCTCTAATTTTTCACGGGTGTCTCGTCCATCGATAGCACTCGCTTCCTCCACAGGAATTGTCCTTTGTTCATTGTACAATCACGCCAAATCCTTAGATCACTTGTAAATACCTCAGATCAATCAATAATCGTCGGTTAATAAGGGTGTCCAGTAAGGTTTATAAATAAACCTCCTCCTCCTCCTTCGCAAATTTGGTTTGTTTTCACCCTCGCGTTCGGCGAGTTTCAATCGTGCATAGCCGGCGCCTCAGGCCTCCTCCGTCCACGCCGAGTTGCTCTACATGCTCCTGGAGGCATCCCGCATCGATCGACGGCTGCAACTTGGTCCCTGGAGGTCTAAGTAGGTCAGGCGAGCTTGAGGAAGGGGAAGACCTCCAGGAACCTCTCCCTGGAATCAATCAAGCCCAAGAGGGCTCCTTTTGAGTCAAGACCTGCACAGGAAGAACAAGTAGCTCGAGGGCTTCAACCTCGACCTGGGGTTTGAAGCTTTTTCACAAAAATGGAGGTGAGCGACGAAGGTTCCGACGAGCGGCGGAGGTGGAACCTCAATTCGCGAAGCCACGTGGGCTCTGGTTGATCTAGGGCGTGAGGGAGATGGAGCACGTGATAGGAAACTAAATGGTTGCGATTCAGGGGTCGGAAGGTAACTAGAACGTTCAGGAGTCGTCGCCGGAGTGAAGCTCCAGCGAACTACGACTCAATCGATTCACGGTTAACTACTGGGCTAAAAGTTAAACTAAATGAGGGAAATGAATGCTGGAACTAAAATCTACATAATAAAGCAATAAAGAAGCTCTGATACCTGGTGGGGACCAGAGAGCGTGGCGATCGTCGGAGCACCACCGTGGGTGTGATGAACATCGAATTTACCTCTTTAATAATGGAAAATAAGTCATAGTACAGGAGGCGAATTCGGTTCAGCAAAAACCACAGACTTTGAATGCTGTGGAATATTTATACTTGGCAAGTGTACCAAGGTCGAACACAGGGACACGGCTGCCTAATTCAGCTATTGAATTTCGATTCATTAGGCTCAGAGTGAATTAATTCCAATTTCAGATCCTCATGGTGCACTATGCTATTTAAAAAGCGATGCCATGCTATATGCATTTTTTTAGATATTTTTATGCAAGTTAAGAGATGCATGAGCAAATATGCAAGAGAAATTATACACGGATTAAACACGACAATTATACCCTAAAAATTATGAGCAACATGATAAAAATGAAACTAGTGTCAATTTAATCGCAGCAATAAAGAGTGGTCATCAAATCCAAGCAAGACAAGGAGGGCAAGGTCCATTTGTCACATAAAAATTCACTTAAATTAAAATAGTGTCAAATAAGACAATTAAGCATGCTAGAATGTAGAGGACAAAACAGGGATCAAGACGACATTAAAATCATGCAATTTGGACCTACGATGCTCAAGTTATGCTAAAAACAGTGCAAGGGCATAATTGTAATAAAAATGCAAGAAAAATAAAGGATAAATATTGCATTTAGGTCCCTAGAGGGACCTAAATGCAAATAGCAAAAACCGCCTGGGCCCAGTTGCAATTTCACCATTTGCGCGCAGGGGCGTATTGGTAATTTCAAAAAACCTGGAGGGTATCCCTGTAAATAACCCAGGCACGCACATGCACGTTCCTGGGGACCATTTTGCAAATAGAATATCTTCCGGGGTCTGGCATGCAAATGACCCAACACCCCACGTGCGCTACACGTGAGGTACTAGGCTCGGTATGGACCTCAGGTTAGGGCCATGTGGCAAGTGCTAGAGGCTCGGGTATAGGGTCGGCTTGACCCGAGGCTAGTGGTTCGGTTAGAGGCTCGGCCTGCCCACGTGTCGTTAGCACAGCCGTCCGATCCCCTGGATCGGATGGCACCTGTACGTCGTCTTCCACCGCAGGCAACCGGAGAAGGCGGGGCTCCGGCGACCTGCTGATTGCTCCGCCTTGCTCCCACTGCATGTATGGGCATCTAAGAAGCTTCCTGGAGGCTCGATGGAGATGCTAGATATCGATAGAAGCTCCGGCATCGTCTGAAGAAGCCCAGCAGAGCCTGGTCATTGTGGGCGGAACTGGAGATCGGTAAGGAGGCGCGGGCTCCGACCATTGAAGGGCTTGACCTGCAGGTGTTAGTTTCTAGCTGAAGCGCGCGAGTGAGTGAGTGAGAGTGGAGTGAGGGTGAGTGGGAGGCCGTGAAGCGAAGGGAATGGTGGCCGGAGGCTTCTTCACCGTCGGAGCGGGAGAAGAAGGGGAACGGAACGGGGGAGGTCCTGGAGAAGGGGAAGAGGGTCGGCGAGGTTGCTGGTGGCGTGGCGAAGCTGATGAAGGTGTCAGAATAGGGTGGTTATGGCTATCGGCGGAGGGAAAATTAGAGAATAACAAGAGTAAAAATCTCCTCGCCGGAGCGAGGAGTTGGCAGGGGAAATGACCTGGGATTGAGCTCTGAGGAGCTCGAGGTCGTCGCCTCGACCTGGTCGATCACTCCAGGGGGCTCGGCAGCGCTTGATAATGACCACTACGTGGCCAGAGGCCACGGATCACACCGGGGCTTCGACCGTCGTCGCCTCCAGTCAAGGGGCTCCTCCACTGTCATCGGAGAGTCGAAGACTAGGCCGAAGCCCCAAAATGGTGGATGATGGCTCAGGTTGGACGGAGGGTGGGTTAAATATGTGGAGGCAGTCGGAGGTTATGGTGCTGGAGAGGCGTTTTTGGGCGGAGGTTTAATGGCTATGGGTAACGGTCGAGGGGAGTTGATGGTGGCGCGAGGATGGCGGAGCAATGGGATACGTGGAGCGGCCGTTAGGTGGTGGAGGAGTGGCTGGAGCGCCGGCCAAAAAAGGAAGGGGGAGCGGAGGTCACGAGATCAAACGGCTGGGGGGAGGGGGTTACGGAGGTTGACGATGAGCTACAGCCGTTGGATCAAGGGATCCAACGGCTGGGATTGAGGTGCGAACGGAGGGATACGACCAGATCATTAGATCTGATTGTACGGCTGACACTGGAGCGCGAGGGAGTGGCTGGGATTGAGTGATGGAAGAGATCAAACGGCTGGTGTGAAGGTTCGACATGGAGCGCTATCGACCGTGGGATAAGAAGGTGATCAGAGGGCTGAGGTGAGTGGAGACGTGGCGTGTTGACGGGCGAGGGATGAGAGTGGATCAAACGGCGGAGGTTGTAGGATGGCGCGAGGAGGAGCGTTGGATGATGAGAGTGATCGGGCGGCTGAGGTTTATGCGCGGGTGAGCGGCTCAGATCTGATTAGAGAGTTAGATCGGACGGTGGCAGATAAAGCGGGCCTCAACGGGTGAGATGGAGGCGGGTTGAGATGATCCAACGGCTCAGGAGGCTGCCGGGTGGTGTGAAGAGGAGCGGGCCACGTGGGCGATCCAGAGGGCGCCACGTGGCCCAATGAGAAAATTCAGAATAAATTTCAAAGAAAATTAAAAAAGAAATAGTTAGAGGCCGAATTTGAAAAAGTCAAAACATGAAAGTTGCTCGTCTCGACGAGATATACAACTTTTATGTTGGTCAAAAAGCCAAAAGAGGTCATTTGTACCAAAAGTATTTTTGGGGGTATTTTTAATGGGATAAAAATACCAAGTTTGTGGTTTTGATATGCTTTTGTATTTTTTAGTGTTTTTAATGGTCAGTGAATTATAGACAACTTATCTACCTTATTTTTAGAGGTTTTTAATCATAAAATAATTATAAGAAAAATAAAGGGAATTAAATACAATAATTAAATGGTAAATTATGCAAAATATAATACATGATAAAAACAAAGAATTAAAGGTGATTTTATTGGATTAGTTAAGACAGGGGTTTTAATATGCGGCTTTTAGCATGATGAATACGAGATTTATCATACCCCTATACTTAAACCATGCTCGTCCTCGAGCATCTAAAGAATGAAGGAGTCGGATCAATTCCTGACAGTGCACGTTAAATTTTCAAGGCTTGATCTTTCGAAGACCCTTGACCTAAGTGATCCTAAAATTCTGGGTTTATCCAAGCCTTAGCCAGAAGGAATCCAACTTCTCTGATGATCAGACTCTCTTTTTGTACATATAATATAAGACTATGACATTTAGTGTACTGCATTTCATGAGAGCCGAGTCGATGCATCACTCAAAGTTCCAGTCCCAAAGACTCTCCTCTAGACCTAATCTTCAATACTAGGGAATAAGTCTATTATTACTTCAGTCAACCGTCTCTATAGTTTTTCAGACTTGAAAGTGTAGATGGACGGCCAGATGATGGAGGGACATGGGATTGTGTCTATTTTTTTCACCCTCACATTGGAACAAGGGGCCTCTCGAGTGCATTTTTACTCAACACATGTAAATTTTTAGATTGTTGACCAATGTGTCTGTCAAGAGAGTCGGAGTCGTCTGCACTTGTTTTTCTTGGAATACACCCGGGTGTGTCTCTTTTGAGTATCTAAGATACCTTCGACACCCAGACTTGTAGCATTTACGATGCAGAGCCCTTTTTTGGTGTCAACCCGACTCCTGGTCCTAATTAGCGCTTTGTCCAAGTGGACACTTTGGAAATGTTTGGGAGCGCTCACCATTGGTGGAAGCTCATTTATAATTTGACCTTGATGATTGAGCTTTTTCTTTGACATTTCATTGCTTTTGTTGGCTAGCTCCACTGCTTTTACCAAAGTTGGCGTACACTGGTCAACAATAATCATTAAGTTTCATCACACCCTGGCACTTTTAGGTAAATATCAAGAGATAGCATATGAATCTTGTTCACATACTGGCTAGGGTTTTTGCTGACACTCAGGTTTTCTGAAGCCTTCATTAACTTTATCCCATCCTCGAATATCATCAGATCGGGTCTAAACTCAAATCTCTAGTCCTAGCTCCTCCAGTGCTAACTCAACTCATCTCATCAATCATGCAGTTGTGGAGGTGATTGTGCTGATCATATTTTCTTGAAGGTAGAGATGAAGAGTGCAATATAGCACTCAGATCTTTCAAACCAGGGAAGTGTGGATATTTAAGTCTTAAAAACCCTAATGGCTAAGGCATGTTAACTCAGACTCTCAAGATCACAGAAATCCAGTGTCCTCAAAATCCTCAAGCCTTGCGTGAGTGTGAATGTGTCAGGAATACACCAACTCCTTGGGTTAGTGATTTTTGTGTGATTTTTGACTTTTGCGGATTTTTAAATTTTTTTTATTTCATGGAGAGACAATGACTGGCCCAGGCTCAAATGAATAAAAGTATCCACTCTCAGCCAGTATGGGTGTAAGTACGGGCCGAGACCCGTGATCCTTAAGGACGGTGCCCTCTGCGATGTCCTTTAAACCACCCACTCTGCTAAGGGAGACCGAGGTTCCCTCACTGAAAATGTCTACTAAGCCTAGTAGTCAGAGTCAAATTCCAAGAAAGATTTTTAATTTTTAATATTTTTTTTGAAAAAGGGTTATTTACAAAGATTAATCCCTCAAATTTTAATTTTTACAGGTTTTTACTCAGTTCCCAAAGATACCAAAAACCCAGCCCTAAATAAATTTTAAAAACTTTTAAAAACATGAGCTAAGGCTAAAGTATATATACAGTATTATACGGTATACCCCCCTATACTTAAAATCTGCTATGTCCTCATAGCACAAGTGCCATGAAGCCAAGGCTCGGTTCAAATACAGGGTGATATAGTGGAACTGAGGAGGAGAGTCCCCCTATACTTAGGTCAATATTGACCTAAGTACGAGAAGATGGAACAAGGGAGGGATGAGCAGGCAGACCCCCCTATACTTAGGCTACAAATAGCCTAAGTAAGGGCTGCATTGTGGGGGGTTCTATGGTGAGGGGGAGGGGGTTCGTGAAAAATATACATACCGAGAAAAATCTAGAGATAGGGATAGAGGGGGAGAGAGAGAGAAAATGAAATATACAGGAGGAGGGTGGGAGAGAGTATGTGCAAGTGTAGGTGTGTGTGTGGGTTTTTTTTGTGTGTACAATATGCAAAACCTGAAAATAAATATGCAGATGCAATATTTTTTTTCTCTCTTTTTTTCCAACATGCAATGCAATTTGACTGATAAAAATCTTAGAATTTCTTCACGCCTTCTTTTGCGGCCTCTTCAATGGATGCTCCCGACTTCGCGCCTCCATGACGATCAGGCGTCCCCGATTTTCATGGGCCATGCCACAAAAGAGAAAAGTTAGAAACTCGGAGAAATTAAATCAGCAAATAATATGCAAAGAAATGATGCATGAAATGAGGACCTAAAAATTTTTGAAATAATTTTAAAAAAATCAAAATTCAAAAATTAAGCAAAGTCGTATCCCCGACAATGGCGCCATTTGATGAATGTCGAATTTACCTTTGTAATAATGGAAAATAAGTCGTAGTACAAGAGGCGAATTCAGTTTAGCAAAAACCACTGACTTTGAATGCTGTGGAATATTTATACTTGGCAAGTGTACCAAGGTCGAACACAGGGACACGGCTGCCTAATTCAGCTATTGAATTTCGATTCATTAGGCTCAGAGTGAATTAATTCCAATTTCAGATCCTCATGGTGCATTATGCTATTTAAAAAGCGATGCCATGCTATATGCATTTTTTTAGATATTTTTATGCAAGTTAAGAGATGCATGAGCAAATATGCAAGAGAAATTATACATAGATTAAACACGACAGTTATACCCTAAAAATTATGAGCAACATGATAAAAATGAAACTAGGGTCAATTTAATCGCAACAATAAAGAGTGGTCATCAAATCCAAGCAAGACAAGGAGGGCAAGGTCCATTTGTCACATAAAAATTCACTTAATTTAAAACAGTGTCAAATAAGACAATTAAGCATGCTAGAATGTAGAGGACAAAACATGGATCAAAACGACATTAAAATCATGCAATTTGGACCTACGATGCTCAAGTTATGCTAAAAACAGTGCAAGGGCATAATTGTAAAAAAAATGCAAGAAAAATAAAGGATAAATATTGCATTTAGGTCCCTGGAGGGACCTAAATGCAAATAGCAAAAACCGCCTGGGCCCAGTTGCAATTTCACCATTTGCGCGTAGGGGCATATTGGTAATTTCAGAAAACCTGGAGGGCGTCCGTGTAAATAACCCAGGCACGCACGTGCACGTGCCTGGGGACCATTTTGCAAATAGCATATCTTCCAGGGTCTGGCATGCAAATGACCCAACACCCCACGTGCGTTGCACGTGAGGAACTAGGCTCGGTATGGACCTCAGGTTAGGGCCACGTGGCAAGTGCTAGAGGCTCGGGTATAGGGTCGGCTTGACCCGAGGCTAGTGGTTCGGTTAGAGGCTCGGCCTGCCCACGTGTCATTAGCACAGCCGTCCGATCCTCTGGATGGGACGGCACCTGTACGTCGTCTTCCAACGCAGGCCACCGGAGAAGGCGGGGCTCCGGCGACCTGCTGATTGCTTCGCCTTGCTCCCACTGCATGTATGGGCATCGAAGAAGCTTCCTGGAGGCTCGGCGGAGATGCTAGATATCGATAGAAGCTCCGGCATCGTCTGAAGAAGCCCAGCATAGCCTGGTCATTGTGGGCGGAACTGGAGATCGGCAAGGAGGCGCGGACTCTGACCATTGAAGGGGCTTGACCTGCAGGTGTTAGTTTCTAGCCGAAGCATGCGAGTGAGTGAGTGAGTGGAGTGAGGGTGAGTGGGAGGCCGTGAACCGAAGGGAATGGTTGCCGTAGGCTTCTTCACCGCCGGAGCGGGAGAAGAAGGGGAACGGAGCGGGGGAGGTCCTGGAGAAGGGGAAGAGGGTCGACGAGGTTGCTGGTGGCGTGGCGAAGCTGATGAAGGTGTCGGAATAGGGTGGTTATGGCTATCGGCGGAGGAAAAACTAGAGAATAAAAAGAGTAAAAATCTCCTTGCCGGAGCGAGGAGTTGGCAGGGGAAATGACCTGGGATTGAGCTCTGAGGAGCTCGGGGTCGTCGCCTCGACCTGGTCGATCACTCCAGGGGGCTCGGCGGCGCTTGATAACGACCGCTACGTGGCCAGAGGCCACGGATCACACCGGGGCTTCGACCGTCGTCGCCTCCAATCAAGGGGCTCCTCCGCTGTCACCGGAGAGCCGGAGACTGGGCCGAAGCCCCGAAATGGTGGATGATGGCTCAGGTTGGACGGAGGGTGGGTTAAATATGTGGAGGCAGTCGGAGGTTATGGTGCTGGAGAGGCATTTTTGGGCGGAGGTTTAATGGCTATGGGTAACGGCCAAGGGGTGTTGATGGTAGCGGGAGGATGGCGGAGCAATGGGGTACGTGGAGCAGCCGTTAGGTGGTGGAGGAGTGGCTCGAGCGCCAGCCAAAAAAGGAAGGGGGAGCGGAGGTCGCGAAATGAAACGGCTGGGGGGAGGGGGGTTACGGACGTTGATGATGAGCTACAGCCGTTGGATCAAGAGATCCAACGACTGGGATTGAGGCACGAACGGAGGGATACGATCAGATCATTAGATCTGATTGTACGACTGACACTGGAGCGCGAGGGAGTGGCTGGGATTGAGTGATGGAAGAGATCTAATGGCTGGTGTGAAGGTTCGACATGGCGCGCTATCGAACGTGGGATAAGAAGGTGATCGGAGGGCTGAGGTGAGTGGAGACATGGCGTGTTGACGGCCGAGGGATGAGAGTGGATCAAAAGGCGGAGGTTGTAGGAAGACGTGGCGCGAGGAGGAGCGTTGGATGATGAGAGTGATCGGGAGGCTGAGGTTTATGCGCGTGTGAGCGGCTCAGATTTGATTTGAGAGTTAGATCGGACGGTGGCAGATGAAGCGGGCCTCAATGGGTGAGATGGAGGCGGGTTGAGATGATCCAACGGCTCAGAGTGAAGAGGAGCGGGCCATGTGGGCGGTCCAGAGGGCGCCACGTGGCCCAATGAGAAAATTCAGAATAAATTTCAAAGAAAATTAGAAAAGAAATAGTTAGAGGCTGAATTTAAAAAAAGTCAAAACATGAAAGTTGCTCGTCTCGACGAGATCTAAAACTTTCATGTTGGTTAAAAAGCCAAAAGAGATCATTTGTACAAAAGTATTTTTTGGGGTATTTTTAATGGGATAAAAATACCAAGTTTGTGGTTTTGATTTGTTTTTGTATTTTTTTAGTGTTTTTAATGGTCGGTGAATTATAGACAACTTATCTACCTTATTTTTAGGGGTTTTTAATCATAAAATAATTATAAGAAAAATAAAGGTAATTAAATACAATAATTAAATGGCAAATTATGCAAAATATAATACATGATAAAAACAAAGAATTAAAGGTGATTTTATTGGATTAGTTAAGACAGGGGTTTTAATATGCGGCTTTTAGCATGATGAATACGAGATTCATCAGGGTGCAGCTCCCACCTCCTCCGACCGATTCAAGGTGCCAAGAGATGCCTCCTGTCACAAGGAAGCTCCTGGGACCGAGTCGCTCCGTCACCGTCCGATCAAAGTGGAGCTCCCGGATGCGCCAACTACCGTTGGATGAAGCCTCGCTCCGACGCCGTATCATCCGATCCGATCTAATCCCAGCCATCCACCATCGAAGCGTCATCGACCGTCAGATGGAGGCCACATGTGTAAGTGAGAAGCCATCAGCGCCTAATAAGGGGTAATTTACACCTTTAGCCACTCGTTTTTTGTATTTACTGTTTAGTCCTGTAAATAATGTTTAACGTTTAAATAAAGTGGATATTTTGTAAAAAAGACCCCTAGCTTTCTTGTATTTACATTTAGGTCCAATCCACGTCACCTCACGTGCGGTCCCACGTGGGTTTGGGAAAAGTATACTGGATCCCCTGTATATGTTTGTATTTCCAAAAAGTCTATGAAATAAAATCTTCAGCGTTATTTTTTTTGAAATTTGCACGCAGACCCTTAAACATTTTGGAATTACGTTTTGGTCCCTACGTATGTGCGTGTAGTCCCACGTGACAGATTAAATTGCAAGGTACCCCGGGCGAGTTTTGGAATTTGGATTTGGTCTAGGAACTTTATGTTAACGTTTAAAAAGTTTGATAAATTTGCACAGAACCCCCTGGACTTTATCTTATTTGCAAATATACCCCTGCTAGGGTTGGAATTTCTTTTTGTTTTCTCTATTTATTTCATGCATCTATAAAACCTCAAAAAATACCAAAAAACCTCATAAGTTCTTGTTGCATTGTAGTTTCATGGAATATTTTTATTTTGCATATTTCTTACATTTTAATATTTATAAAAATCCAAAAATATGCATTTTCAGCACTGTTTGCATGAGAAAATACATAAAAATTACAAACCTATTTGAAAAAATCCAAAAATATTACATTTTATGTGACTCTCTGTGTTGTAGCTCCAGAACAAAAATCACTAAAAAATACAAAAGGAAACTCCTAAAAATTGTAAAACCCCAAAAACCTTTATAAAAACATAAAAAATTCCAGATTAATCAAAAAATATATAATTCCAGTTGCTGAATTTTTCCTATTTCATTATATGTATTGTAAAATTAATTTGAGGAATTTTGGACACTATTTGGTATTTTTGCATCCTCATTTTAATGTTGTCCAGCAACTTAATTCACTATTTTCTAGTATTTTTGCCTTTAAAAATTCCAAAAAAATTAGGAAAATCAAGAAATATTACGAAAACATCAGAAAAATATAAAATTCACAAAAATATTTTATTTGTTGTATTTTGAGTATTTTTCCATATTTTTACCTCTCTTATCTCTAGTGTAGATATATATTCTTTATTATATATTATATCTTTATTAATAGAAAAAGAAAATAGAAAATACAAAATATAAAAAGAAAATACAAAATCAGTAAATTATAAATAAAAATACAAAAGTATAAAAAATTAGAAATTAATAATATATATATTTAAAAATCCACAAAGAAGATTTATGTGCATACATGACCACCTTGTATATGAATAATCGTAGGCTACCAGATTTTGCTCTCTGTGGTTCGACCTCTACATGCTTTCGCACTATGCATCATTATGTTAGAGTTAATAAATTTTAATTCACATTTTTGGGACTTAATTGATTTATTCTTTATTGTGGGTTAATTGTTGCTTAATAGGGGTTCCGTGAGCGGTCGCCTCAGCGACTTCGTCTCCGCCTTGTGTGAGACGTATTTTGACCCTTGCAGAACCCTTGTTATCAACCTCCTACACTGAAGTGTTACTTTTTGTGGGATCTAAGAACAAATTTCATGTCATCATTAGTTCTTGGTTGATCGTACATCCCTCACTTTGATCTGAGGCAGTTGTTCACGGGGGGTGACATTGTAGAAGATGAGTCTAGGTTTCTTGAAGTTTAGAGAAGAACCACAATGTAATAGGTTGGATGGTGTTGGATCTCATTAGTATAAACACTGCACTCTGTTCACAGTATATATATGTTGAGGATGATGTTAGACCTTCCCGTGAGTTTTAGAGGAGACTTTATCCAAATCTTCGGGAAGTGGTTAAGAAATAAATAGAGAAGTGGTGTGGAGCAGGATTTATTTACCCAATCTCTGACTCCAAGTGGTGCCCCCCTACTTCTTGTTCTGAAGAAGTCAGAAATTCATATGGTCACGAATGAGGAGGGAGTTGAGATAGTGACACGAGTACCCACATTGCGGTGTGTCTGTGTCGATTATAGACGTCTGAATGTCATGACCATATCACTTTCCCCAAGTTTTATTGACCAGATTTCGGAGAGACTAGTAGGGAAAAAGTTTTTTCCATTTTCTTGGGATACTCATGCTACAATCAGGTAGCCATGCCCCTAAATGCCAGGAAAAGACCACTTTTACTTGTCCTTTCAGTACATACACATTCATGGCCATGCATTTGGGCTATGAAATGTCTTTGGTACTTTTCAGCAGTACATGATTATCGTGTTTGTCAAAATGGTGGGGGGTTTCCATGAGGTCTTCATTGATGATTTCTCGATCCATGGCAATTCATTTGATTCATGTTTAGCACACTTGGAGTGAGTCCTTCAGAGGTGTAGAGAGGTGAATCTAGTGCTCTCCTGGGAGAAAGTCAATTTATGGTTAAAGAGGATATCGTGTTGGGGCATGTCATCTCCAAGAAGGGAATGGAGATTGGCCCTGCCAAGGTGGATACGATCAAGAAACTTGATCCACCAACCAACAACAAGTCAGTGAGGTCATTTTTATAGCATGTTGGATTTTATATAGATGATTTATTCAGGATTTTTCCAAGTTTGCATGACCGCTGACTGAGATCTTGGGGAAAGACCCCATTTTCATTATAGATCGCAAGTATCTTAAGGCCTTAGAGCTCTTAAAGAAAAAGATTTATGACTCGCTGATTCTGTAGGATCCTGATTGGTCTTTTACCTTTGAGATCATGACCGATGCTTTGGATTTTTCTATAGGTGATGTATTGAGGCATCAGCAAGATCGGATTCCAATTGTGATTCACTACACGAACAAAGTTTTAGATTCAGCACAAAAAAATTATACAATGACAGAAAAGGAAATACTCACTGTAGTTTGGGATTTTGAGAAGTTTAGGTCTTACATCTTGGGATCAAAGATGGCAATTCAGATAGATTATTTAGCCATGAGATATCTTATGGAAAATAAGGACACTGAGGCACATCTTCTTAGGTGGATTCTGTTACTCCAGGTGTTCAATTTGAAGATTAAGGATAAACTTGGAGTCAAGAATTTAGTGGTTGATCATCTGTCTATACTAGAGTTAGAGGATTCCCCTGACTTGAACCCTATTAGAGAGACCTTTTTAGACAAGTCGATTTGTGTTGTCAATTCAATTCCTTGGTATGCCAACATGATGAAACTTGTCTCCAAGAAAGTTCTGCATGGTTGGACTAGGAGTAGTATTGATTGACTGAAGTCGGATTCGAGGAGATGTCATTGGGAGGATTCATTCCATTTCTTTGAAGGACCGGATTGTGTCTGGAGATGGTGTATTCCTCGAGAGGAATACCAGAGTGTCGTCATATATCGTTATTCACTTGATGCTGGAGGACACCATTCAAGAAAGAGAACCGCTTACAAGGTACTTCAATGTGGATTCTTTTGGATGACCTTATTCATAGATGCCATTGATTTTGTAAGGTCATGAACAGTATGTAAAAGAATGAGAGGGACAGTTGGTTATAGTCATGAGTGCAACTGGTAAATTTCTGTGATGTTTTTGATGCATGAAGCAAAGATTTCATGCATCCTTTTCCCAATAGCCATGGATTTGAGTATATCTTGTTAGAGGTATATTATTTGTAAAGATGGATGGAGGCTATCCCAATCCAAGCCACAGACAGTAGGATTGTCTGTAAATTCATCAAGGATCATATCATTTCAAGGTTCGGGGTGTCAAAGGTTTTTATTTTTGATGAGGGTAATCATTTTGTGAATAGAGAGATGAAATCATTAACTAAGGACTATCATGCTGACCGGATAGTTGCTAGTACTTACTACCCACAATCGAACGACATGGCGGGATTTCTAATAGGGAGGTGGAGAATATACTTCAAAAGCTAGTACATTCCAATAGGAAGAACTGGTCTCGGTTGTTGGACCAAGTTCTGTGGGACTATATGACGGCTTACAAAACCCCTTTAGGTACTTCACCTTTTAGGATGATTTATAGCAAGTCGTGCCATTTGCCAGCTAAATTGATTCACGAGTCTGAATGGGTAATAAAGAAGATCAATTGGCGTTTCCACCTTGGAAAGCTTTGCAGAGACCTTAACCTTAATGAGTTAGTGGAGATCGTGATGGAGGATATGACAAAAATTGATCTATAAGGACAAAGTTAAGAAGTGGCATGATTCATATATTAGATGCAAGAACTTTGTCCCAGGACAAAGGTATGGTTGCTTAATGCTAAGTTACGAATTTTCCACAGGAAATTGAAATCCAAATAGACAGATCATTATATAGTTAAGGAAGTGTATGGAAATGTTAGTGCAGAGATTGCAGATCTTTCAGATGGTGCACCTTCCTTCTTGGTAAATGGTCAGGTGTTGAAACATTTTGTTGAATCCAATGAACAATTGACTCCTGTTGAAGCGATTGACTTCATGCCAGTTGATTTATTTGTAGACATCTCAGATACAACATGAAGTTGCAGTAGAAAATTTACATCGGTCAAACTCAGTATGAATCATATTCATATTATTTCTGACTTTATTCTCTAAGGATTTAATTTATCCTATCTATGGACTCTTACACCTAAACTAGGCTATTTTCAGCCTAAGTATAGGGGGAACATAACCCTTTGTTGTAGATTATTTATTCTCTTTTATGTTGGTATCTCTACATTATTTTTCCTTTCTTCTTTATACTTAGGCTACTTTCAGGCTAAGTATGGGGGGTGACTCATTCCGTTCTTTGTTGACCTATTCTTTCACTTTTCCATACACTTACTTTCTTTGTTCTGTTCTTATACGATTCTTTGTATTTATCATGAGCTATGGATTCATAAAACTTTGTGCTATGAGGACATATCAAAAGCTAAGTATAGGGGGGTTTATCATATATCTTTCATATATATTTTAGTCAAAGCTCATAGTTTATCTTTTTCAAAACCTTTTGGGGTTATGGGTATCATGTTATTTTGAACTAAGCTTTGTACAGGTTGTTTTGAATAGTATTTGAAAACTTTTATATACCCATTTGACATGGTTTTCAAAATATTTACATATGCTTGTGAAAAATTGGTTTGACTTGTTTGTAAAGATAACACTTTACTAGAAGAGTTAGATATGGAGGATCCTATACCTTTCCTTGAGGATATTCAACCAGTAGATTGTCATCTTACTTGTAAGTTAGGTCATCCTCTTATGTCTAGTTTTTCGCTTTTATGGAGAACCCATAAGTCGGTTGCAAGAGCCAAGGGTTGGACTTGTCTTACTGCTATTTTGGAGAATTTTAGATCTTCCTATGTTGATATTTAAGGATATGGTTAGATCCTCAAGCGTATCATGGAAGCGTGGGCATTGTATCAAATACGATGAAGAACGACTGGTCGAACTAGCTGTTTTATGCAACGAAAATTAAAAAATTTTCATGTGACGAAACCACATGATCCAAGAATACTTCTCGGATCGTTTCATCTAAACCACAAACAAGTAATAGGATTACCTCTTGAAGCATGGTTGTGATCGAGTCTCTAAACAAAGAGACCTCCTGTCTCAAGTTTGATCCGACGGAGGAGACGCTCGCGAGCGCGTGGACGAGACACATGCTTCTCACAATCCATGTTGATGATCCAAGCCATGAATCTCCTGATCTCGACAAACGATATATGGAGTATTCTTCACGAGCAAGGCACGCCGAAGTAGACGGAGATCCACGAGCAAATCATCGGGCAGCATAACGACAACGCTGCGGTGATGGAGAACCTCTCTAGGGCATCCATGGTGGACAGCCACATGAGAGGAAGAGAGAGTAGGCATGTAGAGAGAGAGATACTTATGTTCTCATTGTGTAAAGAAGAGCAATTGGGTGCCTCTCCTTATATAATATTTTGGGATCCATGGATCTCAATCCATGGGCAACACAAATCCAGTGGCTTTCATTAAATTGTGTTTCTTTTAATGGCTATGATTTGTGTTGATAAAAACCACCAACAATTGATTTAATTTAGATTAAATATATATTGATAAATAAATATAAATCAGTCTCAAATTAAATCAATCAAGCATGGAGATTATGGAATGAAGATTGCCTCCTTCCATAATATTGGATTTGGTGGCAATCTCATGCAATCTCATGAGATCTCATGAGATTACATTATTCCATGGAAATCTCCAAGATTTACAACAACACTTGTTGTAAATTATTCTACAAAAATAATTTATAATTATTTTGCGAATATTGCAATCTTGCCATTGGAAAATTGTGAATCACATTCACAACCCAAAATAAAATGTGAATTACATTTTCAATTAATTGTCCAATGTGAATCCAATTCACATCAACATTTAATTAACAAATGTAAATTACAAATAGCTCTCTCTTATATATTATAAATCACATTTATAATATATATGACTAATATGGATATTGCTATCCACATTATTCATATCCATGATAATTAAATCACATTTAATCATCTTGGATCTCTATTCTCGTGTGCCCAAATAATATGAATCGCATTCACATTATTCACATCTTTGATAATTAAATCGCATTTAATTATCTTAGATAACTTTTCTTATAATATGAATCAAATTCATAGTATTCATGATAATTAAATCACATTTAATTATCAATTTTCTCAATGCTCGGATACACATATCAACAATGAAATTATCCTGAACTCTTTCAAGGATAATGTGCTTTCTCTGCGGATACTTGGAGATAAGGACATGGTGATTGTATTGTTCCACGCATAGTGACTTGGATATTGAGATCATATCTCAAATCCAGATCGCGGGCCTCCCATAGATGCTTGATGAAATCAAGACCGCAAATATAATCTTTTCATTGCATCTGAATCACATTCAGATCAATGTCCAACATTTGGACCAAGATCAGATTACTTCTCTACTGAGAGGAGTCACTAAAATCCAGACCCGTTTCATCACTCCCTAGGAATGTAAGCATCATGGTTATACAATCGTTTATGATCACATCACCCTCAGGTATTCTCAATACATGTGCATCCTGCATACTTGAAGAATCAGAATAAACCCGAAGTATTAGATCAACTTTATGTTATCTACTTCAGGGTTTTTATCAGTAAGTTTCTCATTCGATTATTGGGAGTTGGTATCGATCATATACTTTCCAAAAGCATATATCATACTTAGGTCTTGATCATATACTTTCCAGAAGTATATACCAAACCTACAAATTTAGTCAAGCTTCCAAAGTGAGACGACCGTGCCTTCCAGTTCAGTAAATGAACTTGTATGATCCCTTTGAGAGATCGTATTACTCATATGCCCTTATATTCACACCAGCCTGCCGGTATATAGACCTTGGTTAGGTCATCAACCTATTGGTCTGCCAAATGCACATACTCAGACATATAGTAACACATCTATATTCGGTCAGAGGATGCGTGCATGTATCATGACAGCATACGATATAGGACTTTGGTTATCTCAATCTCGTTAAGTCAACTCTTTGACCTAACTAATATGACACCTCCGAATCTCTATTCCTATGCAGAGGACCTGCATCAAGAGGTCGGTCAGATATCAACCTAATTGAGAAAGGATTGCCATCTCCTACTTAGGCTGGAGATCATCTCTTAACAATCATTTAACGGTGCTTGATGAGTCCTCAATCTAACCCTTTAGATATTCATCCAAGCACCAGCCTCTATGGTTCAATTATTGAATCAACAGCTATATGATTGTTAAGATGGCCATGGTACATAACCCTAATTGTACTAAGGGACCTATTATGAAAATTATTTATTCTTCATTTCAGATCAGGGAATGATATGTGCAATAACATTTATTGCATAATGGCTTGCCGTGGGCTCGCATGTCCAACAATCTCCCACTAGCCCAAAGAGCCATTAATGGGCTAATCATTTAAACCCACACTCATGTGACAATCATAGGCTATTTAGAAAATAATTAGGTAAGCTGATCAGTCACTTAGTTCACGCGAGACTACGCCAAGACTTTTTACGGCACTTGCATATCCCCAGTAACACTACTCGCATCTAATGCGAATGTTGCATCTTATGCAACCAATACTCAATCTTATTAGTTACAGTGTCAAGAGCTTAATAAT
Source organism: Ottelia alismoides (assembly GCA_037367405.1). NCBI lineage: Eukaryota > Viridiplantae > Streptophyta > Magnoliopsida > Alismatales > Hydrocharitaceae > Ottelia > Ottelia alismoides. The sequence goes on from JAZKJV010011570.1 coordinate 23,584, forward strand.
TATCATAACCAGTATTTCTATAATCCTTATCAGAATACCCTTATTCATGGAGATCACTATCTCTTAAGGTATTCACAGTTAAGACCTTTTAGATCTCTATCTATAAAGTCTTAAGTTTTTGAAGATAAGACTTTGAGATCACTATCTCAAAAAAATTTGTCATTAATGAAGATTTTGTTATTACTGTAATCAAGTGTTTTTTCCTCCATAGTAGGATTAGCAATACTTTACTACTCCACTGCATGGCAGATATCTGGCTTTTTTACACATCTAGCATATACTCAGCTTCTCGTAACTGATGCACAAGTGCAAGCAGTTCTAGCATTCACTTCCTCAACTCTTTGAGGTATCATCCCTTTAAATAGGTCAGTACCATATCTTAAGTGATGGAAGCCTTTCTTGATATTTCCAGGAATGGAATATGTCCAAGGTGTACTACAAATGTGACAGTCCCAATATCCTCTTCTCTTTGCTTTTGAACAACTTCAGAACTAAGATCTAAAAGATATTCTTGAAATCGCATCTCAAGTTATGGAACAACCAGATTATAAAACACTTATTATTACCCTTATATCATTTTAAATGATTAGGATATCATCTACATTTAGCACGATGAACACAAAGGCACTCCCACTAAGCTTCACATGGCTCATCAAGATTCTATCTGAAATCATAACATTTATAATTTCATCAAATCTTATGGTCCAACTTCAAGAAGCTTATTTGAGTCCATAGATGGAGATCTCTAGCTTTCACACACTGCTTTCCTCAACCATGAAGCCTTGGGGCAACTTCATGTGAATATCCTCAGAGAGGTATTCATAGAGAGATGCAATCTCAACTTCCATCACGAAGATGTAAAAGTCAAGTTGTGTAGCTATAGTTAGCAATATTCTGATGGTATTTAATCATGGTCATCGAAGAGCAAGTCTCATCGCAAGCAATGTCTTCTCTTCCGGTGTGTAGCTCATGGCTACGAACTGTGCTTTAAAGGTCTCTACCTTCTCATCAGGTTCCCTCTTCTCTTGAAGATCCATTTACACCTTTACAGGTCTTACCCATATAGGTGGATCCTCGAGGTTCCATATACAACACTTTTATATGAAGTCTACTTTAGACTTTATTGTTAACATCCATCTTTCCATGTCATGATCCTCAGGAGCTTCATCACATGAAGTTCGATCATTGTTAGACTTAATCGACACATGTAATATATCCTCAAACTCATTTGAAGAAGTATTAGTGTTTCATCTTTAATTGTCCTTTTAGTTCCCGATTTCAGGAGCCTCATTAACTTCTCAAGATTTAAGGAATTCCTACACTTCATTTTTATCTTGATTCTCAAGAGAGTCATCCGCTAAGAATCACATTCTCAGAGATGAGATCTTTTAAGAATCTCAAGGTTATAAAGTAGGTATCCAATACCATCCTTTATTTTCCTAATGAAGTAGCACTCTCTAGTGCTCAATTCCAACTTACTTGCATGGAATCTTATTAAGGATATATAATGTAGTCTTTACTACATATATACCTGGAAACTAAGAGGAAATTATGCTAAAATTCATCATGGATCAAATCACGTCACATATGATCCAATTGTATCTCCCTACAACTCTATTGAGTTTAGGTTTATCAGAAGGAGTGAGATTGGAATGATATCCCTTTATCCATAAGGTATACCATGAATTCATCTAATAGGTAATGATTACCTAGATTAGACCAAATCCATTTCCATCTTCCTTTAGACTTTGGTTCCAAACCAAAATTATGAAATCTTTGAACATTTCAAAGGTTTCTAATGGTGAAGAGAAGAAATCTTATATCACAAATAGTCATTAATAGATATCACATATCTATAATGTTTATTCTGATATAGCTGATCCACATACATCAACATGTATTAGATCTTGAATACATCGACGTCTTATACCTTTCCCAAAGAAGGGTGTATTGGACATTTTACTTTGAATACAATATTCATAAGTATGTAAGTTTTGAAATTTTAGACATTCTGAAGTTTCATCCCTTACCAATCTATTGATCAAATCAACAGATAAATGTCCAAGGTTTGATGCCAGATCATTGTTAAATGATCTTCATCTTCGTATTGATCTTTTAAAGGTTTAATTTCAATATTAGAAATCTTAATGAACCATTCATTAATTTTCTAATTTAGTAGAGCCCACTATAAGCCAGATTACTATCTGAAATATATCCATCATAACTCTTTATGATAGGTTTATTTCAGAATTCATGTTTATTTCCAACACTCGGAAATAAACTGTGAGTGTATTCTAATATCCAGGTCATAGAGACATTCTCCAAGACTAAGGGCTCCCGCTGAAATAATGAAGTCTGTATATCCAATAGAGATTGTTGCAACAATTGCATCAAAATCCATGTAGATGACTATGAAATCTGAAGATCAAATTCTCCAGTCTTCTAAAATATATGCAACCCATTGCAAGTGTTGTTTTGAGATACAATTATAAGACTTTATATTATTCAATAAGCAAGTCAATATCAATGATTTATGTAGATTATTCTGATGCTCTATCTGAGTCCTTCTTTAAGGATTCTAGACAGACTTGATAGTCATACTATCAACGCATCAACTTATTACTTTGGATGTCATATGGAAGTCATAGAAGTACGGTCAATTCCTTGACTATCCTTCTCATCTTGGGTCTGACCCATGCTTCCACTGCGCTCCCTTTATCTATAAACAACCATTGCTTAAGACTAAGGTAACTCTTATGTTAAATTAAAAAAAATCAATGTAAGAGCATTTTAACATTTACACATGCTTCATTAAATTCATACAATATGAATATTATGAAGCTTCATGAATGACTAGATTATAGACAGTAGAATGATGACACTCATCATATCTACATCCATATAGACTCGTAAAACATTGGTTCAGGTAGGTATTCAAACATTTTGAATGCATCATCTCTTATAGATCTACCATTCTGCATGATGCAGTGAACCATGTCAATCATGATAAATGTCAAGAGCACATATGTATACCAGAATATCTTCTTAGATTTTTATAAGGATTAATTGACAATTATAATCATCATCGACATGTCACTTCCAAAATACATTTGATGATATCAAGACTATAGAGACATACAAACCTTAGGGTTGTAGATCTATTATCTATTTAATTGTCATTCCTTATTATTATGAGGAAACTTGCACATTGCAACGACATACATTATGTGTCCAACTGCAAGTACAATATCTGGATCATGAGTCCAATCCATGATATTTTACTGGTTATTATTGAGTATAGTATTGAGTGGATTTAATGAAGGATTATCTGAAATAAGAAATTTGCATAAATGTATATATATACATATTTTACTTTGATTTAGGAATTTTTATATCAAAGTTGTCTTGCCTTGTCAACACTGAAAGTTCATTCCCTTAATCACTTTCAATGTAAGAGATATACTTACCATTATATCTCAGCAAGATCTGGGATCTTCCTCCTTATCTTTGTCACATCCCAATAATTGAGAACCTGTGACTCCGATAAAAAGAAGCGGGAACACATTCCGCCTTGCAAGTCCAACTTGCATCTCCCAATTCGGTCTTTAACACCCGCGCCCACTACCCCTAAGGTGATGTTGACCTGTTATTAATTGAACCAACCATCAATAGGAATACAACTCGCTATGCGCAATCCAATATCACCCCAATAATATGAGGACCCGATATTGGGGTCACTACGCATATGTCATTCCTATTTCGAGAAGCAAAGATCCCCGATCCAAATGGATTGTATGTAGGAGCTGTCACTTTGGACAGGCGTCTCCTACATACAATATCTGGTGACAGAACCCTTCGCCTAAACGGGAGACCATGGATGTCACTTATGTGATCCTCCATATCATATTCAAATTCTAATTAATCATTATGAATCATATTCATTACGATTAATTCTTTCACGGGAAATAACACATCTATTGATAATAGAGTGTCTTAATTTTAATTGGATTCCAATTAATCTAATTATATTAAATTAATGATCCAATTAATATCCAACAAACATTCTTAATTGTTACTTGAATTATGGTAGTATCTCAAATACGTATTATTTCGAATTTTAATAATTAGAAATACATCATGATTTCTTATGCATTATACTAACCCTACCCGTTGTGATGATCAGTACCGACGGGAGTGGGACAGACCGCACACGGTGCAACCTGCTACCCCAATGCTCCCCGACTAGACACCATATCCACCTCGGGAAAGGATAATGCAAAATAGATCAGTTTGTACTTGCGATGATCATCGGTTCTTCAACCGAAATTATACCATATAATAATAATAATTAAAAAAAGTTTGATTACATTATAATGATATTTGCTAAACAAATCCCAAATCCTATTCAAGCAACATGTTTGTTTGAATGTAGATCATATAAATCATGTAACCAATTTTGTGATATAGATCACACCTAATTAATTATTGGTTAAGGCTATGTCATTTAAGGAAATAATTATCATCAAATATTTCACAAATATTTATGCATAATTATTCCAGGAAATTAAGCAATTTAATTTCACTAATTGAGTAAATGATAATCACTAGGTTCTTGATTATGAAAGTATTTCCAGTAGTGGCCCTCACTTACTAAAAATACTATATCTCAATCAATTTAAATTCAAATTAAGCAAAATAACATTCTAAAGTTTGTTAATTTGATTTACAACAGAAAATAATGATTTGCACGCATTTCAAGGCATTTCCAATCTGCAATTAAATCTTTAATTACGTTAAGATTCGAAGTCCCTGAAACTGTGGATACATGTTCACTAAAATGATCATATCTCAAGCATACAGAATCCAAATTACGTAAACTCAGATCTTACGGTTTCGTTATTTAATGGGGAACAAAATAAAATTATTATTTTCGTATTTAAACAATTTAAACAATGCAGAAAAAAATCTCAAAATAGAGATGCGAAAATGAAATGCGGGAAAACTTTCGCAAACCCTAGCGAACCCAAGTCGTCCTCGGTTCATGGATCGCATCCAAAACCTTCCGATCTAAGGCTATGATACCACTTAAAGGAAATGGTTAGATCCTCAAGCACATCATGAAAGTGTGGGCATCTATAAAATACAATGAAGAAAGACTAGTCGAACTAGTTGTTCTATGCAACGGAAATTAAAATTTTTTCATATGATGAAACCACAGGATCCAAGAACATTTCTCGGATCGTCTCGTCTAAACCACAAACAAGTAATAGGATTACCTCTTAAAGCGTGGTTGTGATCGAGTCTCTAAACGAAGAGACCTCCTGTCTCAAGTCCGATCCGACGGAGGAGACGCTCGCGAGCGCGTGGACGAGACGTGTGCTTCTCACAATCCATGTTGATGATCCAAGCCACGAATCTCCTGATCTCGAAAAACGAGATACATAGTCTTCTTCAGAGCAAGGCACGCCGAAGTAGACGGAGATCCACGAGCAAACCATCGGGCAACATAACGACAACGCTGCGGTGATGGAGAACCTCTCTAGGGCATCCATGGTGGACAACCACATGAGAGGAAGAGAGAGTAGGCATGTAGAGAGAGAGAGAGACTTATGTTCTCATTGTGTAAAGAAGAGAAATGCGGTGCCTCTCCTTTTATAATATTTTGGGATCCATGGATCTCAATCGATGGGCAACACAAATCCAGTGGTTTTCACTAATTTATGTTTCTTTTAATGGCTAAGATTTGTGTTGGTAAAAACCACCAACAATTGATTTAATTTAGATTAAATATATATTGATAAATCAATATAAATTAGTCCCAAATTAAATCAATCAAGCATGGAGATTATGGAATGAAGATTGCCTCCTTCCATAATATTGGATTTGGTGGAAATCTCATGCAATCTCATGAGATCTCATGAGATTACATTATTCCATGGAAATCTCCAAGATTTACAACAACACTTGTTGTAAATTATTCTACAAAAAAAATTCATAATTATTTTGCGAATATTGCAATCTTGCCATTGGAAAATTGTGAATCACATTCACGACCCATAATAAAATGTGAACTACATTTTCAATTAATTGTCCAATGTGAATCCAATTCACATCAACATTTTATTAACAAATGTAAATTACAAATACCTCTCTCTTATATATTATAAATCACAGTTATAATATATATGACTAATATGGATATTACTATCCACATTATTCACATCTTTGATAATTAAATCACATTTAATTATCTTAGATAACTCTCCTTAAATATGAATCAAATTCATAGTATTCATGATAATTAAATCACATTTAATTATCAATTTTCTCAATGCTCGGATACACATATCAACAATGAAATTACCCTGAACTCTTTCAAGGATAATGTGCTTTCTCTGTGGATACTTGGAGATAAGGACATGGCGATTGTATTGTTCCACGTATAGTGACTTGGATATTGAGATCCTATCTCAAATCCAGATCGCGGGCCTCCCATAGATGCTTGATGAAATCAAGACCGCAAATCTAATCTTTTCATTGCATCTGAATTACATTCAGATTAATGTCCAACATTTGGACCAAGATCAGATTACTTCTCTACTGAGAGGAGTCACTAAAATCAAGACCCGTTTCATCACTCCTTAGGAATGGAAGCGTCATGGTTATACAGTCGTTTATGATCACATCACCCTCAGGTAATCCCGATACCTGTACATCCTGCTGATGAATTCACATTTCATCATCTTTATTCTATCATTTTGGCATCAAAAACCCTGGAAAATGCGTGTAAATACCCTTAAATCCCGCATCTTAGCATTCATGCATGTGCATGTAAATAGTGTATAAAATATTGTAATTAAAGCCAAAATTATAGAATAAATAAAAGAAAAGAAAAAGAATAAAATATTGTAAATATTTTATGACCCGAAACCCCGAGACCTAGGCATCTCGATGGCTAAGTCGACAAGGAATAAAGTAGGGGGAGATAAGGGCCAAAATACAATAAAAATTCCTTTTGTTTAATTCATTCTTTAATTATTTTGGGACCTATTTATAGTCCCACCTTTTATACTTTAAATAAAGAAACTAAAAGTTGTATAAAATTAAATAAAGAAAAATAAAAAATTGATTTCACTCAAAAATAATGCACAGATAAAAAGTTATGATCTGAATAAGATTCCGGAATCCCAACTTCCCAGACCCGTATCTCTCAAATAAAAACTCAAAATTTATCAAACTCACCTCTAATTGTATATAATTTTCAATAATCTATTTAATGAAGGCAGTTTTGTATTTTTCGGAATTACGGTTTGAAAGTTGAGTTTTAGACCCCTATTGTATATTATACCAATTAAAATATTCATTTTATTTATTCTTCATTATTTTATTTCATATTTTTATTATTTCATAGATTATTATATACGTACATATTAAAACTGGAATAAAATGATAAATAAAACATTAATAAAATAAAATTCTTGTATAAAATACATAGAAAAATTACCAATGTACTGTGTTAGAATCACATTTTTGGCCGTTTTCGCCGATTTTTGGAGGATGCATCGTGCATCTTTTCACGATGAAGTCTTCTTGACTTTTTCTCCTCTTATATCCATTATACACACCCAGTATACAGTTTTAGCATTGGATCATATATTTGCCCTATTTTCTTCGATCTTTGGAGCATGATTATCATGTTGTCTGACTCTCCCTCTGTTGTGCGTCAGAACATTAGTTTTTGCCAATATTCTCGAATTTTTATAGGCCGATTCATTCACCCAATCGCTGGGCTTCCTTCTAGACTTTTTTCTACATACATCCATTATACACGCCCAACATTTATATCTAGAGTTGAGTTGTCTATTCTCAAGATACACACCAATCTTCTTGCCACCACATCAACTCTCTAACCAGCCTCTGCCTCTCCTGTCAGATCCTTGTTTTTGTCCGATTTCTCGGATTTTTCAAGGCCGACCCTTTCACCCAATGGCTAAGCTTCCTTCACAACTTTTTCTCCTTGATGTACTCTCATACACGCCAAGAGGTTGCTTGAAGGATTGGATCAACGATTTGCTAGATATCCATTGTTCTTTAGAGCCGCCCACCTCACATGTACAAAAAGACCACATCTTCTTCCAATTCATTTTTGAACCCTCTTGGACCCATTTTGGCCACCCTCCTTGGAGATCAAGATAGAGTGAAGTGACAGTGAGCTCCCAGCTCCTCGGAGGCGCGGCTAGGCGAGTCAAAGGGCGGCTCCATCACCATCTCCGGCCACCTTAGCCGTGAGGTCCATCTCGCCATTCTTGGCTTGAGTTTTTGTATTTTCTTTCATTTTTTATTCTTGTTTTCTTGCTCTTTATTCAGTTGTAGATCGTAGATTTATTCTAGCATTTCGTTTACTTGCTTTTTAGTCACTTAATCACCTAGTTCATCCCTCGCCGGAGCAAGCTCCAGCAAGCTTCGATCCCATCATTTCGACTTTCATTCATCCTCCTCGACGCGACTTTCATCTCACCGCCGCCATCCTCCGTGATTCTACGTATCCTCATACATAACCCCCTTCATCTTCGGCCACATACGGCGGTCGGAGCACATCCTTCTTCCCTCACCAAAGCGAAGGAAAACCCATTCACATCCCATTTTTTTGTGTACCTAACATCTTGGCCGAGTTTTGTACTCGAGCCCTTCTTCTAATTGCAGGTACATCGGAGCACTTTCACGCACATTCCCTTGTTATCCAAGATCAGATTGACGCCACCTGGGTTAGTGGGGCATTTTGCAATCACGTCCCTGCATTTTTGGCATATTTCAGAAAGTTTTCGAGAACATTTGTGTAATGTAGTTTCGTATTTACTTTTTCATCTGTACCCCTGTGTTGTAATAGCTATAACTCATTCATCTGAACTCGGTTTCTCGTGAGATTTTTTTGTTAGAAAGCTGTTTAAGAGTTATACATCATATCCAAATTTCAGATTTTTCTGGTGTAAGAACTATTTGTGGCGAATTTATGAAGTCGGAATACTGTTGGGCTTGTTTTGTTGATAACGCTTTAAATACTCAAAATCACATGCTCATTTTTGGGTATGTTGTAGTAATTAGTAAGGCCGAGTTTGTATGCAAATTTCAACAAAGAATATTGCAATTTGTGTCCTGTAGAATTTCTACAATATTTTAAGTGAGTGATTTATTTCTCGAGCTCGTTTTATCTATTTCAAAATCTAAAAACATGTGCGTGTGCCCCTAAGTTTGTGCTACAACCATGGATTTTTATTGTATTTTTTATCATGTTGTTTGGTTAGCAAAAAAATCAAAAACATCATTTCTACCTTCCTACAGTCTTTTATTTTTAATATATTCATTACTTTTTGAAAAATTCCAAAAAAATTATATTTTGTTTGTTTCTGTGTCTTTTAACTTCAGACCAAAAATCATTAAAAATTTCAAAAGGAAACCCCTAAAAATAGTAAAACACCAAAAATATTCCTAAAAATTTTAAAAATTCTACAAAAATCCTAAAAATGCAATTTCAGTTTCTGTATCTTCTTTGATTTATTATCTTTCAATAAAATTAATTTGAGGAATGTTGAATTCTGTTTGATATTTTTCATCCTCATTTTAATTTCGGCCAGCAACTTATCTCACTGTTTACTAGTATTTTTGCCCTTAAAAAGACAAAAAAATTAGGAAAAATCTAGAAAAATCATAAAAACATTAAAAAATATAAAAAGACCAAAAACATGTTATTCTCTGATTTTTGAACATTTTCCCTCATCTTTATAAATACCCTATCCTCTCTTTCCTTATATTGTATATATATTCCCTTATTGGAAAAGAAAATACAAAAAAAATATAAAATACAAAAACAAAATAAAAAAAAGAAAATCAAAAACCAAAATACAAAATTATAAAATTAAAAATAAAAGATAAAAATTAAAAATTAAAACCCACAAAAATATTTGCATCTTGTAGGCATTGATCACAATTACATCACATTTTGCACTTAGCTTGATCTATCCTGCCTTGCACCCTGTGTTCGAACTCTCTACATACTTACACATATACATCTTGTTTGTAGAGTTAAAAATAAATTTGACTCCACATTTATTTGACATTGCTTGATTTATTGATTGTGGGTTCATTGTTGATTAAATCCGGATTTTGAGTGGTCAACACTTCGACTGTGTTCCTGCCTTTTGCGGAATACAAGACCGCTTAATTTTTGGGTTTATCAAATGGCGCAGTTGCCGGGGATGCCCATTTGGGACACCATGTGTGGATAAAATGACGTTCACCTGTCCATTTGGGACGTATGCTTTCAGACGGATGCCCTTTGGTCTATGTAATGCCCCTGCGACACTCCAAAGGTGCATGTTGTCCATCTTTTCGGACATGATAGGTGACTGTTTGGAGGTCTTCATGGATGACTTCTCGGTTTAAGGCGACGGGTTCGATGCTTGTCTTGACTGCCTAGACCGAGTGTTGCAACGCTGCATAGAAGTAAACCTTGTACTATCTTAGGAGAAGAGTCACTTTATGGTGACTCAGGGGATGGTCCTTGGTCACATCATCTCCAACAGGGGCATGGAGGTTGATCCGGCCAAGGTTGATATCATTAGAAAACTCAATCCACCGTCCAATTTGAAACAGTTGCGGTCTTTTCTGGGGCATATCGGTTTCTACCGACGGTTCGTTCAGGACTTCAGTCGAATTGGCCGATCTCTGACGGATTTATTGACTAAAGACATCGAGTTCCTTGTAGATGATAAGTGTCTTAAGTCCTTCGAGACTCTCAAGAATTTAGTTGTCGAGGCTCCTGTCCTTCAGCCACCCGATTGGTCTCTTCCATTTGAGATCATGACGGATGCTTCAGATTATGCCATTGTGGTTGTGCTTGGACAGAGGAGGGATGGATTACCCTATGCCATACACTACGCTAGCCGGACTTTGGATGCAGCTCAGAGGAACTATACAGTGACTGAGAAAGAAATGCTAGCGGTAGTCTTTGCTTTGGATAAGTACAGATCTTACATTCTTGGATCTAGAGTGACAATTTTTACTGACCACACTGCCATTCGGTACTTGATGTCGAAGAAGGATGCCAAAGCCAGATTAACCAGATGGATCCTTCTCATCCAGGAATTTGATATTGAGATTAAGGATAAGCCTGGAGTTAAGAATGTTGTGGCAGATCACCTCTCCCGCCTAGAAAACCTTGAGGAATCTGAGCCCATAGCACCTATCACTGAAACTTTTCCAGATGAGGCGATCCTTGCTATCACCTCTCTCCCATGGTATGCCGACATTGTGAATTACCTTGTTGCCAAATCCATTCCACAAGGTTGGCCCAGACAGCGGCTTGAGACCTTCCTTGCGAAGGCCAAATCGTACCATTGGGAGGATCCCATCCTTTATCATGAGGGAGGGGATAGTATCTGGAGACGGTGCATTCCTCAAGATGAGCAACATAGCGTCCTCACCTACTGTCACAAGCTTGAGGCAGGAGGACATCATTGTGGGAGACGGACAGCACAGAAGGTGCTCCAATCCAGCCTTTGGTGGCCTACCCTTTTCAAGGATTCTGATGAGTTCGTGAGAAGGTGTACTCACTGTCAGAAGATGGGTACTTGCAGACAGAGAGACATAATGCCCATGCAACCCACTCACTTTTGTGAGGTTTTTGATGCATGGGGAATTGATTTCATGGGCCCATTTCCTAAAAGTCAGGGGTTTGAGTATATTCTTCTTGCTGTGGATTATGTTAGTCGTTGGGTTGAGGCCATCCCCGCCCGAGCCGCAGATGCTAAAATCGTATGGTTGTTTCTTGAGGAAAACATTATTTCACGGTTCGGGGTGCCTAGAGTCTTGATTTCAGATGGGGGTCTCACTTTATTAACGACAAGGTCAGGGCCCTTACAGACGAGTTCAGTATTGACCATCGTATTGCCACACCATATCACCCTTAGACTAATGGTCTTGCTGAAGTATCGAATAGGGAGATCAAGATAATTTTGCAGAAGGTAGTCCGCCCAGACCGAAAAGATTGGTCACAACTTTTGGACTCGGTGTTGTGGGCTTATCGGACTTCCTTCAAGACACCATTAGGTACATCTCCCTTTCGTCTCGTCTATGGCAAGCCGTGCCATTTACCAGTGGAGATAAAGCATAAGTCACTATAGGCAGTTACAGAGCTATTGTTGGATCCCAAGAGTGTAGGAGATCAGAGGAAAGCAGAGTTGGCAGCCCTGGAAGAATTAAGAGATACAGCCTTCTCAAATGGCCTACAGTATAAGGGAAAAGTGAAAGTATGGCACGATTCCTGAATCAGCCATAAACAATTTGAGCCAGAACAGCAAGTATGGTTATTTGATGCTAGGCTAAAATTATTCCCAAGGAAATTACAAAGCAAATGGAAAGGACCATATGTGGTCCGGAAGGTGCATGATAATGGCAGCATTGATATATCCGAACCTTCATCATCTTCCACCTTTAGAGTCAATGGTCAGCGCTTGAAACCATATCTAGATCATGATCCGCCGACCGTTGATGTTGCCCCGATTCATTTGGTATGAGATGATTCTTTGACTCACACCTTCGACATCTCGTACATGATTATCACTAAGATCCGACATTGTATATATATTCATACGTACATATGTACATCGATCACTCATTCTTTATGGTTCACACTCCATCGTCATCTTATGATTTTGCTATACTTAGGATGTACTTTGTCCTAAGTATAGGGGGGGTGTGCACCCCAAGTTTCTTCTATTCTTTGATCCTCTCTATTGTCTCCTCTTCCTCTCTATACTTAGGGATATCTTACCCTAAGTATAGGGGGAGACAGTCTGAGTACGATCTGTTCATTCCCACCCTTGACCCTCCCCGCTTTGTGTACAGTCTGCTATACTTAGGATTATTTGATCCTAAGTATAGGGGGGATGGTCAACTTCTCATTCATTCGTTTATTCATTCTTTGGACTTTTCTATACTTAGTACGAGTTATGTCTTCTCTTTTCTCTCCGATCTATGAGGACATAGCTCAAGCCAAGTATAGGGGGGTCGTATATACTGCGTATATACTTTAGCCATAACTCGTACTTTCGTATTTTTACTAATAATTATGGATAATCATTCTTTAAAATTCATTAAAACCCCTAATAAAAATATGTTTCATTCCTCAAATTCTTTTTGTATATACTGATTAATAAATCTAGTGAAAATATTTTTTGCAAAATGTTTGAAAAATAGTTTGAAAATCCTTGTGAAAAATCTTTTGAAAACTATTTTGAAAATGTTTTGTCACATGTTTTCAACCTTTGTAAAAATATTTTGATTGTAAAGTTTATTTTCTTTGTGTGAAATAAAATGTTTGAAAAATGATTTGCAAATGGCTTGAAAAATGGTTGCAAAAATATTTGAAAAATCTATATATATACTGGTTGGAAAACCTTTGCAAAATGATTTCCAAATATGTGTACATGTTTGTAAAAATTGTTTGTAAAAATTATTTTGGACTATAGTTTTCAAAATTTTTTGAAAAACCTGTGTCAAATAAGTTTGAGGAATGTATACATCATACCAAAAATCCACTATATATATGTATAAAATTGACCACTTACCCTCTAAATTCTTAAAATCCACTTCTTGTATATATAAGAAGCACTCCCGTGTAAATATTTGTACCTAGATTTTGGCCAAAACCTTTGTGTTTTCAAAAATCCCAAAAACATTTGCAAAATTAAAATCCAAAAACATTTGAAAAATCTCTTTGAAAAATCTAAAAAATGCATATGCATCATCATCATCATCTTTTCAAAAAAAACCATAAAAACTTCAAAACTCTTGAAAATTGCATCACAGAAATATTTTCTGCATTCTGCATTTCATTTGCATAGCATGAGCATTTTTTGGATCGAGTTTGATAGTTGAACAAGTATAAGTAAAATCCGAAGATTGGAGCTTGGTTGGACCTTAAATCTACCTAATTAACAGGAACCTTATAAGAACTGGGATTGAGGTACTTCAGGTCTAGTTGACTTAATTCTTTGAGGATCACGGGACTTAGTTCAATGGATTCTTGACCGCCTAAGTAGAGTATTTCGGAGCACACGCACGACTCTTGTTGATAATGACCTAACTTGGACACTTGCACCTTTCACATGGCTCAACTCAGTTGGAGTGGCGAGGGGATTGGATTTGCCGGTATGAGACGCACACATGTGGAAACATTTGTCCTCCTCTAGGGAGGGAAGTGCGCCCCAACCCGTCCAGTGATGATGAGTTTCGAGGATAGGAGATCGTGGGTTGCAATAAAGCTTCAAAAGAGGGATAGTCTACTGGCTCAAGAGGAAAAAATCCCTATGTAAATGCTGTTGTATATAGTATTCAAAAAAAAAAGAAAAACAAAAACTCCAAAAAAAAAGTGGACAGGCCTGTAAAAAAATAAAAACGCCTGCCGGAGTATGTACATATGTTGAGCTTCAAAGTCAAATCATGTGAGCCTGCAGCTGGATGACTTGACTACACTGGTCTTGCATCCTAGGATAGGTAGCTACACTGGCTACCGTCCATTTTTCTCTTCTCTTCATCCCCTCCTCTTGGGCTGGTTGTCACTTGAACTTAGAAGAGAATACCCTGCTCCTTGAGGGAAGAGTTGTTGGATTGGGGAATCATTGGGTTGTCATACTGGAGAAGTCAATTTCTTTGTCATTTCAGTTGGGGAGAGCCACTATCACTTACACTGTACGAGTCAGATTCATAGTCGTAAGGGTTTGTGTATGAATTGAGATATCTCTGACCTGGCTATTGAGGGGACTTGAACAGAGTTTTGGGATTCTCGGAGGCTGTTGGATTTCAAACTCAGTTCTCATTAAGGTTCCGCCCGCACTAAAATTCCAAAGATCCGACTTAAGCTCCAAACTTTGATTTTGTGAAGACCAGTTTGATAATTAAATTCAATCCACATTTCTACTTTTCCTTTTCTTTCTTTTTCTTTCTGCACTTATTGCATAAGTGTTTGCTATGGACTAGCAAAGGTAAAGTATAGGGAGATGATGAATCCACATTTCATCATCTTTATTCTATCATTTTGGCATCAAAAACCCTAGCAAATACGTGTAAATACCCTTAAATCCCGCATCTTAGCATTCATGCATGTGCATGTAAATAATGTATAAAATACTGTAATTAAAGCCAAAATTATAGAATAAATAAAAGAAAAGAACAAGAATAAAATATTGTAAATATTTTATGACCCGAAACCCCGAGACCTAGGCATCTCGATGGCTAAGTCGACAAGGAATAAAGTAGGGGGAGATAAGGGCCGAAATACAATAAAAATTCCTTTTGTTTAATTCATTCTTTAATTATTTTGGGACCTATTTATAGTCCCACCTTTTATACTTTAAATAAAGAAACTAAAAGTTGTATATAATTAAATAAAGAAAAATACAAAATTGATTTCACTCAAAAATAATGCACAGATAAAAAGTTATGATCTGAATAAGATTCCGGAATCCCAACTTCCCAGACCCGTATCTCTCAAATAAAAACTCAAAATTTATCAAACTCGCCTCTAATTGTATATAATTTTCAATAATCTATTTAATGAAGGTGGTTTCGTATTTTTCGGAGTTACGGTTTGAAAGTTGAGTTTTGGACCTCTATTGTATATTATACCAATTAAATATTAATTTTATTTATTATTCATTATTTTATTTCATATTTTTATTATTTCATATATTATTATATACGTACATATTAAAACTGGAATAAAATGATAAATAAAACATTAACAAAATAAAATGCTTGTATAAAATACATAGAAAAATTACCAATGTACTGTGTTAGAACCACATTTTTGGCCGTTTTCGCCGATTTTTGGAGGATGCATCGTGCATCTTTTCACGATGAAGTCTTCTTGACTTTTTCTCCTCTTAGCATTGGATCATATATTTGCCCTATTTTCTTCGATCTTTGGAGCATGATTATCATGTTGTCTGACTCTCCCTCTGCTGTGCGTCAGAACATTAGTTTTTGCCAATATTCTCGAATTTTTATAGGCCGATTCGTTCACCCAATCGTCGGGCTTCCTTCTAGACTTTTTTTCTACATACATCCATTATACACGCCCAACCTTTATATCTAGAGTTGAGTTGTCTATTCTCAAGATACACACCAATCTTCTTGCCACCACATCAACTCTATAACCAGCCTCTGCCTCTCCTGTCAGATCCTTGTTTTTGTCCGATTTCTCGGATTTTTCAAGGTCGACCCTTTCACCCAATGGCTAAGCTTCCTTCACAACTTTTTCTCCTTGATGTACCCTCATACACGTCCAGAGGTTGCTTGAAGGATTAGATCAACGATTTGCTAGATATCCATTGTTCTTTAGAGCCGCCCACCTCACATGTACAAAAAGACCACATCTTCTTCCAATTCATTTTTGAACCCTCTTGGACCCATTTTGGCCACCCTCCTTGGAGCTCAAGATAGAGTGAAGTGACAGTGAGCTCCCCAGCTCCTCGGAGGTGCGGCTAGGCGAGTCGAAGGGCGGCTCCATCACCATCTCCGGCCACCTTAGCCGTGAGGTCCATCTCGCCATTCTTGGCTTGAGGTTTTGTATTTTCTTTCATTTTTTATTCTTGTTTTCTTGCTCTTTATTCAGTTGTAGATCGTAGATTTATTCTAGCATTTCGTCACTTACTTGCTTTTTAGTCACTTAATCACCTAGTTCATCCCTCGTCGGAGCAAGCTCCGGCGAGCTTCGATCCCATCATTTCGACTTTCATTCATCCTCCTCGACGCGCCTTTCATCTCACCGCCGCCATCCTCCGCGATTCTACGTATCCTCATACACAACCCCCTTCATCTTCGGCCACTTACGTGGTCGGAGCACATCCTTCTTCCCTCACCAAAGCGAAGGAAAACCCATTCACATCCCATTTTTTTGTGTACCTAACATCTTGGCCGAGTTTTGTACTCGAGCCCTTCTTCTAATTGCAGGTACATCGGAGCACTTTCCCGCACATTCCCTTGTTATCCAAGATCAGCTTGACTCCACCTGGGTTAGTGGGGCATTTTGCAATCACGTCCCCGCATTTTTGGCATATTTCGGAAAGTTTTCGAGTACATTTGTGTACTGCAGTTTCGTATTTACTTTTCCATCTGTACCCCTGTGTTGTAATAGCTATAACTCATTCGTCTGAACTCGGTTTCTCGTGAGATTTTTTTGTTAGAAAGCTGTTTAAGATTTTTACATCATATTCAAATTTCAGATTTTTCTGGTGTAAGAACTATTTATGGTGAATTTATGAAGTCGGAATACTGATTGGGCTTGTTTTGTTGATAACGCTTTAAATACTCAAAATCACTTGCTCATTTTTGGATATGTTGTAGTAATTAGAAAGGCCGAATTTGTCTGCAAATTTCAACAAAGAATATTTCGATTGGTGTCCTGTAGAATTTCTACAATATTTTAAGTGATTGATTTATTTATGGAGCTCTTTTTATCTATTTCAAAATCTAAAAATATGTGCGTGTGCCCCTAAGTTTGTGCTACTACCAGGGATTTTTGTTGTATTTTTATCATGTTGTTTGATTAGCCAAAAAAATCAAAAACATCATTTCTATTTATTTTTAATATATTCATTACTTTTTGAAAAATTCCAAAAAAAAATATATTTTGTTTATTTCTGTGTGTTTTAACTTCAGACCAAAAATCATTAAAAATTTCAAAAGGAAACCCCTAAAAATAGCAAAACACCAAAAATATTCCTAAAAATCTTAAAAATTCTACAAAAATCCTAAAAATGCAATTTTAGTTTCTGTATCTTCTTTGATTTATTGTCTTTCAATTAAAATTAATTTGAAGAATGTTGAATTCTGTTTGATATTTTTCATCCTCATTTTAATTTCGGCCAGCAACTTATCTCATTGTTTACTAGTATTTTTGCCTTTAAAAAGACAAAAAAATTAGGAAAAATCTAGAAAAATCATAAAAACATTAAAAAAATATAAAAAGACCAAAAACATGTTATTCTCTGATTTTTGAACATTTTCCCTCATCTTTATAAATACCATATCCTCTCTTCCCTTATATTGTATATATATTCCCTTATTGAAAAAGAAAATACAAAAAAATATAAAATACAAAAACAAAATAAAAAAATCAGAAAATCAAAAACAAAAATACAAAATTATAAAATTAAAAATAAAAGATAAAAATTAAAAATCAAAACCCACAGAAATATTTGCATCTTGTAGGCATTGATCACAATTACATCACATTTTGCACTTAGCTTGATCTATCCTGCCTTGCTCCCTGTGTTTGAACTCTCTACATACTTAAACATATACATCTTGTTTGTAGAGTTAAAAATAAATTTGACTCCACATTTATTTGTCATTGCTTGACTTATTGATTGTGGGTTCATTGTTGATTAAATCCGGATTTTGAGTGGTCAACACTTCGATTGTGTTCCCGCCTTGTGTGGAATACAAGACCGCTTAATTTTTGGGTTTATCACCTGCATACTTGAAGACTCAGAATAAACCTGAAGTATTAGATCAACTTTATACTGTCTACTTCAGGGTTTTTATCAGTAAGTTTCTCATTCAATCATTGGGTGTTGGTATCGATCATATACTTTCCAAAAGCATATATCATACCTAGGTGTTGATCATATACTTTCCAAAAGTATATATCAAACCTACAAATTCAGTCAAGCTTCCAAAGTGAGACGACCGTACACAGAATTTCATTCTTGCCAATATCTCATGAGTGAGCTCATGCCTTCCGATTCAGTAAATGAACCTGTATGATCCCTTTGAGAGATCGTATTACTCATATGTCCTTATATACACACCAGCGTGTCAGTGTATAGACCTTGGTTAGGTCATCAACCTATTGGTCTGCCAAATGTACATACTCGGGCTTATAGTAACATATCTATCTCCGGTCAGAGGATGCGTGCATGTATCGTGACAAAATACGATATAGGACTTTGGTTATCTCGATCTCGTTAAGTCAACTCTTTGACCTAACTAATATGACACCTCCAAATCTCTATTACTATGCAGAGAACCTGCATCAAGAGGTCGGTCAAATGTCAGCCTAATTGAGAAAGGATTTCCATATCCTACTCAGGCTGTAGATCATCTCTTAACACTCATTTGACGGTGCTTGATGAGTCCTCAATCTAACCCTTTAGATATTCATCCAAGCACCAGCCTCTATGATTCAATTATTGAATCAACAGCTGTATGATTATTAAGATGGCCATGGTACATAACCCTAATTGTACTAAGGGCCTATTATGCAAATGATTTATTCTTCATTTCAGATCAGGGAATGATATATGCAATAACATTTATTGCATAATGGCTCGCCATGGCTTGCTTGTCCAACAGATATGGATATTACTTTTGAGGAAGAATGGCATCGTTATAGGAGAGTAAGTGCCCAAGTTGAGGATGATCTTTCATATTTAGATTCAGAGGTTTACTCCGTGAGAAGAAAGCAATTGAAGCATAAGGCCACCTGTGATTTCAAATCTCGAAGATTCAAGTCAAATATTTGATATTAAGAAATTGAAGTTGTATATTTGGGTATCCTTGTGTTGTTAATCTTATTCCAGTTTGTTATGTTTTGTCTTAAGGGTACCTGATCTGTTTAATAAAATTTCTTCCAATAACATCTAACTTGTTAACCTGCTAACTTTTTAATTTGGTGCTTTTCCTTAACACTTACATTTTTTATTCAAGACTTGAGATGATCTTTAACACTCTATTTATGAGGTCCAAAGACTTAGAGTTAATCAGTTTTAATCCTGAGGGTCTTGGACTTAAGATTCAAACTTCCTTAGTTTGGAAGATTTGTGTGATATATTGCATGCTTAGTCTCTTCCTATAAAGAATATGACCATCACTTCACTTGCATGATTGCGTCCATGATTGAGATGAGTTGAGGTTTCACTTGAGGAATTGGGATTCGACATTTAAGTTTGGACCTGATCTTATGATGCTCGAGGATGGGATAAGATTAATGAAGGCTTCATGAAACCCGAGTATCAATATTTTGGCCAGTATGAGAATTGGTTCTCATACTAACCTCTTTTCCAAAACCATCCTGGGTGTGATGACATTAAATCAAATTATTGATCAATGGGCGTCAATCTTTGGTAAAAGCAGTGGAGCTAGCCAAAAGAAAAAAATATAAAATATGGAAAAAAAATGAAATGAAAATGATGAAAATCTCACTACATTACAAAACTACATCATTATGAGCTTACATTCAAGCTAAGTGCTCCAAACCTTTTAAGTGTCCACTTAGACCAAGTCTTAGGCTTTTATGGGTCGGGCTGGTACATCAAAAAGGGCTCAATGTCATTAGCGCTATAAGTTTGGGTGCAAGTATATTAGATACTTAAAAAAAGATGCACCTCGGTATACTCTCAGTAAAATAAGTACAAATAGCTCAATCTCTTTTGACGGACACACTGATTGACATTAAAAATATATAAAAGTGTTGAGTATTGGCATTTGAGAGAAACCTTGTTCCATGAGAGGAAGAGAATATCATGCCACAGACTTATTTTGCTCCATCATCTAGCCAACCATCTACATCCTTTGTCTTAAAAACTAAAGAAATGGTGGATTGAAGCAAGAATATATTTATTCCCTAGTGTTGGGGATTGGTTCTTTAGGAGAGTCTCCTCTATTGGAACTTTGAGTGACTCTACTATTGTGAATGCACTCAACACATTAAAGTCGTACCTTTTATGCATACATTTATATAATGAGAGTCTAATAATTAGAGGTTTTGAATTCCTTTTAATTAGGACAAGTTTAGCTTAGAGTCTTAGGATCTCTACAAGCCAGGTATTCTAGTTTTTAAGCATTATTCGTACGTGTACATATGTCAAGGGAATTCGTTAAAATCACTAACTCTTAAACTAGTTCTTTATTTAGCTCGAGGACGAGCTTAGTTAAGTATACATGAGTGATAAATCCCATATTTGTCCACATTATTTCTCTATATTATCTCTCTTGCTTAAGCAATCCACGAAGATTTAATGTCAACTAACTTCAATTAACTCTGTATGTGTTGTAAATAATTAACCTTAACTATACTATATTATATAACATACTATAGTACTATTATTTCACATATTTTTTCTTACTAAAATTAAATAAAACAACGAATAATATTGTACAAGTTTAATATAACATAAAATATAATTAGAAATACAAAAATGATAAAAGAAAATAAAAGAAAAATGTTTATATTATTTGAATTACTTATGTAAATTTTATCTATGTATAGATGACCCCTTCTTTATTTACTTCTACATGAAAGTTGTAAACCTCATTGAGATTTAAAACTTTCATGTTAATCAATTTCTCTAATTTCGACTTTACTAATTTATTCTCTATTTTACATTGTTTTCTCCTAATTTGTTTAATTCTGATTGGACCATGTGGCACCCTCTAGGCTACCCATGTGGCACGCCCCTTTATTCCATCTGCAACTTTTCTCAGTTGTTGGATGCATGCTTCATATCTCATTAGGCGGTCTAGATTCATCAGCTTCCTCTTCATTCTCAGCCACTCGATGAGATATGATGAACTCATATGGGCCACTCCTTGGTGCTTTACTTAGAGCCTTTGGATCCTAAGATCCAACGATTGTAGGATGTCTTCAACCTCTGGCCACATCACTGAAGCGACTCGAGGCTTCGTGCTAGTCCAACTTCCCCATTTTTTCCAATCTTCTCAGCCATTTCTCCGACCAACTTTCACCTAGAACCTCTTCGATTAACTACCTGCATCCTCACTTTTAATCTAACTTCTCGTCTCTCCATCGCTTTCACCATTTATTGGTGGCGAAAACCATCATCCTGAGCTTAACCTCTTGCAAATTCCATACTTTCAGAACTCCTTACTCTTCTATTGTTAACGGTCACTCACCCCTTACATGAGAGAAACCCCAACCATTCTACCTTCCTGTGATAGAGAGGGTGAGATAGTGAGCGATGTCGACATTTTCTTCTCCATCGAGATCCTTGGCCTTCAAGCCAAGTGCAGCTTCTATTGAAGTTTTTGGATCTCAAACCTTTTGCAAAGGCTCTGATACGAAGATTTGAAGCATTGGAGCTCCAAAGTTGGCCTAGATTCATCTCTATTTCACTTCCATCTCCAGATAAGATCCTTGACCTTACTTTGTTTTACCTTTTCATCATTTTTATTTCATTTTTTGAATTTCAATCGTTTCACTATTTGATATGCTCCACACTTTCTCCTCGCATTCATCATCCACGTGTATCTCTTCCTGTGATCACTTCACTTCTCTATCGTTGTGTTCATTCCAACTCATCTTCTTATTCCATATGAAGAAAAACCCAAGTTAGGGTTGAATCCTCCATCTCCGTGCAACCCCATTCTCCCCCCTTTCGCATCTTTTAGATTCGTATTGTGCTTGGCTTTGTTTCTAACCATACAAATAAGTTGGATGATCAATGATCGGAAAATCCAAGTGATCTCTGACCTCCCATTTCTTATCTGACAAGTTGCCGCTGAACCAATCATCTAAGTCTCTTTAGTGCTCCATCTGAGCATCATCTTATCCATGAAGTCTTTACGGAGTTTCCACAACCTTCAGTCGAATCAGAAGAGCATGGATAAGAGCAATAACTTTCGTCGTAGCACATTCTCCTCTACCGTACGTAGAGAAGGAAGAAGGCATCCTTGAATAAAAACACAAGTTGTTGCTGGATTTTTATTAATTAATTCGAATAAAAACACAAGTTGTTGATTAAGTAATCAGGAGTGTGTTTTGTTTTGTATTTCTTTGTTGTTCATTGTTTGATTGTTTGTCATTCTAAAATAACTGCATGAAAAAGGTTTTGCAAAATTGCATTGATTTATGTTTGCATATGCATTGATCTTGACTAAGGAATCTTTAAATCACTGAAGTATCTATTTGGCATTAAATTAAGTTAAATAAATGCTTGTGTCGTTGTGTTCAAATATGGACTTCTCAGTTTATAAATTAAAAATCGAGTCCTCTTCGCAGAGATATTTGACTTGGTTTGTGTTGAATGCAAATTGGCTCGTGCTACAAGAAATGCATGCTATATTACCCGATTTGCTATTCTTCACCTATGTTTACAATATTATTCAAGCGAGTATCATCTTCAGACATACAGATTTTTCTTTCGTCCGATCACATATCAACTCTATTGGAGGAGAAGAAGATGAAATCATTATGTTACCCCCAATTATCGGAAATAGGAAACCTGAATGCCCGATGCAAGGGAGATTTTGAAATAAAATGGATGAAATGTGTGTACGACCAAAGTTGGGTAAAATCAGCAAGCAACCTGGTTATAATAGAATAAGTTGTCCACAGAGAAATTATAGAACCCTAGCATATGATAGTTAACATGTAAGTTAATGTTTTGCTAATTTAAAAATCATTTAACAAACAATTTCTATAAATGTTTAGTACATTTTATTCACAAATATAACACTTTGTTAAATGTCGATGGCACATATGGATAGAGTACTGGGTCCAGTGGATGCATCTGTGTTGTACATGTAGATTGAGCATCGATTTTCGTAGCTTACCAATTCAATTAGTAATTAAATTCATTAGAGCACATCCAAAAATTATGATTTTTTCATAGTTCTCAATGTATGCACAGTTTACAAAGATAGGAACATCCTTATAACTCGATTTATTTCGATTAACATTGATAACATGCATTTTTGGGCATGGGAGAACGTGCACCTAAGAAGGCCAGTTGTGAGACATCGTGGAAGGATCCAAGGAGGATCACTGGTCCTAAAGTGGGCGGTGTGCTAAGTTTCAAGAAGAACATGTGGGCTACGACACCGATATTTTACTGAAACGAATTGGATACACAACAACTTCATCAGGTAAATATTGAAATAAATTACACGTTCATTATAACAATTGAGTTAATGATTAAATGATTTCCTTATTTGCTGAGTGTATATGAGTTGGGCACCCTAAACTGATGAAGAAATCATACAACTGCACAAGCTTTGTCGAAGTGGCCAACTTATTTGGATGAGTATAGTACCATTGATATGCTATGATGCTATAGATATGCATTTACCAGGTTGTGTTATGTGTCAATTTGGGTTGCACCAACATATCCTATTCTTCGTTGAGGGTATACAACTTGTCTCTCGATGAAATAAAACATGAAGCACTAACATCCTAGATTGGTTTATTCTAATCGACATTTATGTAGATCAATGGGAGGAAATAAAAGAATAGATAGTACTTGAGCATGCATATCAAACAATGATGTGTACATGCAATGGTACTAGAGCATAACAAGAAGGTGGATCTAGGCGCATATTCCACCTCCTACAATAGCTTACCAACCTCATAGGCTAATAGAAAGATGACATGTATGTTTTATGTAATTATCTTTACTTTAACGATATTATATTGATTCATTAAATCACAAATTAAATAAGTGATACGATTGTGCATGGAAGGAGTAGTCTAGATGAAATTAGATGACCAACCGATTTACCATTTATGATGAGGGTAAAATTTAATAAAAATTACATATTTCCATAACACGATAAGCATGTTCTCTATCCATTCCATCACTATGCCCAACAATACATGCCACAACAAGAGCCACACACCATAGGAGTATCGGGTTTTGTTAATTCTTTAGATTTAGTTAGTTCTCTTTTGGTTAACTCATTTTGATAATTATGAGATGCAAATCCCTTTAGGTATGAGCTATGCAGGATATAATGAGGAGGAGCCTCAACAACAACCAATGTTTGAGACTTCAGGTTCAGGATTCACCAAAAACGGATCTCAACAACAACCAATATCTGAGACTTCAGATTGCAATAATTTCTTTGTCTGATTATCATAATAATTAAATTTAGTTTTTCCTTTTTTACGTATTGTTTATAATCAAAATCTTTTAGGTATGCATTATGCAAGATTCAGTGAACAATGATCTCAAGAACAATAATCAATGTTTGAGACTTCATGTATGCATTACGTTTGATTATCACAGTTAATTCAATTTACTTTTTACTTTTTACAATATTGAATATAGCCAAATCTTATAGGTTTTCATTAGGAGGGATTTAACGAGTCTCCAGAATTGTTACAAGAGCAACACCTTTTGGGACTTCCAGTCACAATAATTTCTATATATAATTTTGTTAATAATTCAATTTAATATTTGATTAATAGAACATAATTATTTCATACTTATATGATATATTGAAGATTCATGTCAATCACAGTTTGTAGGATCATTATATATAGGAAGTCATTTAAGTCAATTTGACTCTGAACCCTCTTAGCTCACACAACTAACTCAATACAATTCAGTAGGTATTCAAGCTGAGCTATTGCCATGGTTCGTCAAACCAAGACAACTGACTTCGAGAGACAATTCTTTGGTATTCTCATGATAATACCACAACAACCTCCAAAGCTGCCTCGCAGACCATCGGTAGGAGTAAGGATTATTGAGCCTACAAAAACATATCAATCACGGTAGTAAATAAGTGGAAGAACCACAAGAGATCAAGTTAAACAACTAGTAGAACCTTCGAGGAAGTCCTTGGTTAAGTCACATCCTCTTTGGCATGTACCAACGCATTCAAAATGTAATATCAAGAAAAAGATAAAAATAGTAACACATGAAGATGGACATAAGAAGATGGGAGATAATGGCGAAGGAAACAACATAGGAGATGAAGGAGGAGGAGTCCTAAAAGGAATTCTAAGGAAATGTATACCATAGAATACTGTAAACTATTTTAAAATATTTTTTAGAAAAATTATAATACTTATATGATTTTAATAGAATATCATTTCTTTTTAAATGAGTAGATGTTATAATGTGGAATGTTGAGATTATTTATATGACATGGTCAATGTCTTCATACTTAGTTTCTATTGCCAATTTACATTATAAGATACAAAGATCTTTATGGGCCTGTTTGGTTGCAGGGTTGGGCAGGGTTGGGTTGGGCAGGGGTACCCCTGTGAATAGTAAACTGTGAGGAGGAGAACCTGTTTGGTTGCAGGGCCAACCTGGGTTGGGCCAAGCCAACCCTGCCGAACCCTGCAACCAAACAGGCCCTATGAGATGTCGTACGAAATTTTCGGACTCATTCTAGAAAAAAATACTCTTCTATCCATATGAATTGAATAATATTATGCTATTTCCCCACGAATTCTCATCATTTTAAGAATAAGTGTGAATTTTAAGATGTAATTTATTCCACAGGTATAGAATATTTTGGGATATGCATAATATCCATTATTTACGGTCTATTTATTCATCTTTTCAAAAATTTTGAATTTTAAAATTCATTTGTGAGAATTTTATTGGAACTTTTTTTAAAATAAATACTTATGAAGCATGTTTGAGAATTTTTTATATCGGTACTATATATATTTTAAGAGTATCATTTGAACTAAGGAGGGGCTAAATTTAAATTTAAAGGAGAGAGAGGGTCCAAAATGAACGAACATGCTGAATCCAAATCGGCACCTTTGGTGTCGATTTGGATACTACAACCCGAATCGGCACGTGACGCTCCAAATCAGCACCTCAGATGTCGATAAATGAAATTTTTTTAAATTATCAGACCTCATGCTTATTGAATTATTTAAAAATATTTTAATAATTATTTTAAAAATTCATTCAGTATATTTAAAAGAAATCCACGACCGTGGATGATATAAACTAGGGTTGAGCATGGGCCGGGTTCGGGCCGGGTTTGCCTTGGCCCGGCCCAAATCCATTTTGGTATATGGGCTAACGGGCTGGACCCAAGGCCCGTTTATTTTTAAAAATATAGGCCCAACCCGAACCCGGCCCGAAGATTATTGGGTCGGGCTCGGGTCGAGCTGGCCCATTTAGATGCCCCGACATTTATCTCAAATGCATTTAAAAATAGATGCATATTTTGCATCTGAAATAGCAATATATGTATTCGATACGAGTATGTAAAACCTATGTTAATGAAGCACAACATCCAGTTTCATAGCGAATGCATATTGGAATAGTTCCTGGATTGTTGGGAAATAAATTAAGACGACGAATGTTCTTCTTGATTAGAACCTTGTGGCAAATAACCTTCTAGTCTTAGCAGATGATATCAATACAAAGGTAACAAATAAATGCAATATGAAACATGTATATTTCATAATTTTAAATGGTATATAATTTATCTTTGTTAGTGTTGCATGCTACCAATCTTACTATATATATAGGGTTTGGGCTATCGGGCTTTACGGGTTTGGGCCCTATAGGGCCCGAGCCCGGCCCAAAATTGCAATTGGGCCTAAAAAAAGGCCCGAGCCCGGCCCATTTCAAGTTCGGGCTCGGGTTCGGGTCGGACTAAACGGGCTGGATTTCGGGTCGGGTCGGGTTGGCCCGGCCCAATGCTCAACCCTAATATAAACACACCAACACATGCGTAAGTTGATGTACCTTCAGACATAAGACATTAATCTCTCTCGACATTAGATAATATTGGCAAACATGGGGATACGTGTACATATTTTCACAGCGTTTCAACCACACATGAGAAGCAATCAAGTTTTAGAGGAGCAAGTACGCAAAGTTCACCTAACAGGCAATTAATGGAGAGTGACAGGGAGAAAGGAGATTGGTTGTTCTCCCGTGATCGTGATTGCTGAGGGGATGAGGAGCCGCTCCCAGTGGGAATCATGGGTCGACCGAGCGCTCGCGACATTGGCCCGCCGCAAGCTGCTGCGGTCGGCGCGTCCCATATGCACCGCCTTGCCGAAGCCGATCGAGGAGTACGCCGAGGCCATCGAGAACTTCGATGGTCCTGGGCCGTGGGATCGATCGTCGGTGGAGGTCGAGGTTGAGGACGAGACTCTCCGGTCGTGGGCGAACGATCTAACGGCCGTGGCTCCGGGTAAGAAGATATTTTCTCAATGTCCGACGCTCTCTATCAATCGTACAGATACCTGCTTTATTTATTTTTGTTTTATGTATGAGATAATACTTGGAGGTGAAACTTTTTTCCCTACGATTTTCCTGCCCTCGGGTTCGGGATAAGATCCATCCCGCTGCCCTCCACGCATCCTAAAAAGTCAATTCTATTTATGGTACACAGTGCTGTGTGTTTTTTTGGCAGAGAAGAACTATTTGTAGATATTTATGTATCAAATATTTATGGTTTTTTTAATATTATAATAGTTTCCCTTCTTTCTGATTTTTATAATATTTTTAATTTATCTATAGTTTGTATAAATTGTAACAAAATTTTGTCGTGAATATGCTTTTTGAAGACGAAAGGGTGGGGCCATACAATCATCAAGTGCGTCGTGGTTGGGCCCTCTCACGTGTTAACATTTATCTAAAGAAATATTGAGTAATGGTCCCTATACTGTTTGTACGTCAGGGTTCGAATATAAATATATTAGATTGTTATTGAAGAAAGTTTGTTTGGACACAGGATAATGAACAAGGAGAATTAAAATGAATGCAGTTTACTTCTCATTTTTCTTCGTTTAGTTTGATGTGACGTCACTACCAAATTTGAGGATAAAGTGTCCATGTTGGCGTTTGATTAAATCCAAGAGGTAAAGAAGGAAAATATAACTATGATCGACCACCTTATTAAAGTGCTCCTGTCACACAGAGACAAGATATAATCTTATCCCTTATACAAACATACGTGGTTAGATATCGTTCAGCTAATCTTTATTACCATTAACTGAAGTCATTTGATTTTGAAGTTTTTTTATCTTCCTTCATTATATATTCTTAAGAGAGAAGCCATGTAATAGAGTTTATTATAGTCACTAACTTCAATTTATTGTTTACAATTTGTTGACTATCTTGCTGGTTAATTACTTGATCAATATGTTGAGATTGATTCATGAATTCTCAATAAGATTGAGATCTTTCTTGGGCCAATAAAGCATAATTTTTCTAGCATTTATCTTTTAGAAAAACCGTTAATTGTAAATGGTGTTTAGAAAAAATGAGCAGACTCATTATTATTACAAAGATGATGTTCGATAAATGGAGAGAAATGCAGAAAGTTGACATGTTGAGTGTTCTCTTGGGAGGTAAAGATGATTGTTAACATGACCAATGTGATTGGTTGGAATACTCTTTGGTCGACTATGTTCTAACTAGTCACGAGCAGTTGCGTGTGGCAGGTGATGGCGTGAAGTTAATTTCCCATAAGGTAATAACTTTACAAAATATTACTCAAAATATGTATCTCTCGAAATTAATTCTGAGAATGGAATATGTCGACAAACTGTTTCCTGCTTGGTTTATTTCGAATGGCAAATGGCTTGCCGCAAGCGGTAAATGATTTGCCGTACCACATGAAAGGCAAAAACATGAGCCCACGATGAAAATATGGATTTCCGTCCTCATTCCGTCCGTTCATGTGGCATGACAAATCTTGAATTTTTTTGACCCATACCCATTCTGGGTAATTTTTTCCCCCAACCCCGTTTTGGAAAATGCCCTGATGGTGTGACGCTTTCTTTCCATCACATGGAGGGATTGGCGACAGGTGGTTCTCCTGAGTTCTGCTTTCTTGAAGGCCGTGCACGAAAATTGAATGACCCTGGGGACATCTCTGCTTTTTTACAGAGAGGAGAGTATGGGTGGTGTGTCAATCTTTCTTTCGTAAATGATAGACTTTTAGTACATATCAAATGGGTTGCACACATATGGGCATGGGACGACGGAAATCAGCCTATGATAACAGATCAAAATTAAGTTGCCACACATTTAAAGTCCAAAAGGCCATGCCTCACGGCATTCCTAACAGGTTCATTCCAAGTCTTTCATTTAAGTAGCTTTAACAAAATGTAGGAAGACAAAAAGAAAAGGGATTTTTACCCGGCATACCCTATAATCTTTTCAAATTACCACTACGGCCTTTGAAACAACATAATTCCCCCCTCGACCCTGTAAATTTGCTCCGTCTTACCCCACAGACCCTGCCATCATATTTAACTTTATTGGAGTCAATTACTTGAGTTAAACCCGAGTTAATCAAACTAAAGAAATTCAATGGTGGATCTTCAATCTCCCTCTCTCCTTCCTTCTCCTCCTCCTCCATCCTCTTCTTCTACCCAATCAAATGGTGGCTTCAACTCTAGGAGGCGGTGGTTGCAAGGAGGTGCGGGGCTTGCAGGCGTGGGTGGGGGGGGGGTTCAACACGAAATTCCCTAAATATGGATCAGATGGTGATTTCCATGAGGTGATTGTGTTGTAAGCCTTTGTACTTGAATCGAAAAACATCTTAGCCTCAAGGATGAACGTATCAACCAGATGATCAAAGTTGTTCCACACCACATTGCCATGTGTTTGAAGCAAAACAAGATTTCCAGAATCCGGGAGCTTTGCTGTAGTGGTGATGCATGCTGTGGCATTGAGGATGATATTGTTGGTTTCCCGGAGAATATTAGTCCTACCATCAAGAAGTTGGAGATTAGAATCTGCACTATCTGTTACAACCTTGAGCACATCTATGGTGTCATTGACAGGGTTCTCCCTGTTGGCAACCCACACGACAGTGAGATTGCAAGGATCATCTGGTAGAGCCAAGTTGTACCAAGTGCCAACATATCGATTGCTGGATGAATTGCTCGGGCTGAAAATGCGAGGGGCTTCCAGGAGGAAGGGGGAGGTGTCGGTGAGGGGAGGAAGGGATGAGGTGGTGGTCGGCAGGAAGGGGAGGTTGGCGGAGGACATCGACGAGGTGCCGAGGGGTTGTGGAGGCGTTGGAGAGGGAATGGGCGAGGGTCCCTAAGGCGAAGGTTGGGGAGGAGGGGAGGTTGGTGGAGGACGTCGACGGGGTGCCGGGGGGTTGCGGAGGCGCTGGAGGGGGAAGGTGTGTGGGGGGGGGGGTTCCTGCGGGTGAAGGGGTGGGGGAGGAGGGAGCGGGGTTGTGGGCATGGAAGGAGGGGATCGAGGTGCTGGGAGGTTGTGGAGGCATTGGAGGGGGAAGGGGCGGGGGTCCCTGTGGGCTAAGGTGGGGGATGAGAGGAGGTTGGTGGAGGACGTTGACGGGGTGCCTGGAGGTTGTGGAGGCGCTGGAGGGGGAAGGTGCTGTCGCGACCTCATTTTTCGGGCCGTCGGATCCTCCCATATCCGGATCTGGTTACTCAGCAATAATTTATTCAGCAATCACAACTAACATTAAGAAATAGACTGCAAATAAAAATATTCAGAAGAAAGTATTTCAACACTTTTCCATTCACAAAATAAAGTTCAGATGATACACTATCCCACTATAACCGTTTACATGTACATCAGCTTGAAAGGAAAATATAGAAAAGATTACTAACTACCTTAAAGAAAGTAAGCTACTGTGGCTGGCTGGATGTCTAGTATGTAAGCTGGATGAATTTTTAAAGTCCTTGCGATAGCTCACCGATACCTGTTGTGTTTTCCATAAATCATAGGATAAAAATTAGCGAATGCTAAGTAACGAAGAAGAGAAAAGCAAACAAATTGTGTAATTTTTCAAAACTTAATATCACAAAAATTTCATTCTTTCTTGTTAATTTAAGTCCTATTCCTTTCTATTCCACATCAGGGATTAGTCCAGGGGAATCCCACCATTCTTGGACTCCGAAGCTGTGGATACTTTGGGATTGGAGATTGTGTTGATCTTGGTAAGCTTATGCCGCCGCACGTCGCCTCAACCAATCCTCCAATACTACCCTGACAATTTCCTTTTCTTTTATTAAACAGGGTCTCAACCCTCAGCTTGGAAAATCAAATGAGCACACCGTCCTCGAGGACTCGGTTGCTTAAAACCTCAGGCTAACATTTAATCATATAACCTAGCGGCTTTAAATACATGTTATCGTGACCCAGCCGCTATTAAACCATCCGTGCCTCCACATGACACGACCACATCTTCCGTCGTTCCCCCCCGAATATATTGGCTTCTGGTACCACGCGTTGCAAAATATTCAATTTGTGTGCACTTATCATAACAGGGCAACCGTGTACCACATAGGTAGGGAAACGCCAATACGGGTTCCTTTCGACAAATCTACAGCTTGTTTGCCCGACCTGTAGTACTACTCCCAGTCATCCTTAACGTGACACAAGATCCTTTTCAGGATCCAACTCAAACCACATAAATTCCCATGATGTAATTCTTTCGTTAAGTCTTCGACTTGCATAATTAACAGGACTTAGTTTATACTCACATATATATTATTCATAACCATATATATACTCGTATTTGTGCCTATTTTAACTCTCAAACCCTAACTTTCAAATCCAACGCATCAATTTGACGCGTAAACCTTATTTTAGTGGGAATCACAAAGCAGTTCTTCAGACTTTTTCAAAATAGCCAAAATTAGGGTTCTTCATGGCAAAGAACACAAAATCAAGAATTTGAATAATTTCGTATGAAAACCCAACAGCAAAAGGAAGGATTTCGTTACCTAATCGAGCTCTCTCTCGTGTATGCAAGGCTTTATCGAGTTTCGTTTTTAGAAAGGCTATTTTAAGGCTCCTGAAAAGATCAAATTTCATTTTCGTATCAAAACGCTAAGAACATGTCAAGAACGCGAAGAACGAATGAAGAACGCGAAGAACACGAAGAACGTCAAGAACATATTTTCTCTTAAAATTTCGCAGAGTTTCCCCTTATATCGGGACATATTTCTCGAAAAATTTTGGCAGAGTTTCCCCTTATATCGGGACATATTTCTCGGAAAATTTCGGCAGAATTTCCCCTTATATCGGGACATATTTCAAAATAAAACAGAAAGAGTTTCCTCTATAAAATCAATCGAGAGGAAATAACAACGAAACTGAAAGAATATACTCAAACAACAAGAGATGAAGAATCGGTAGACACCACACATCTTAGGTGAGTGAACGTGTGACGAATCACAGGGTCACTGACGTGCACAGCCGCCCGCACCTAAGTAGGGTATTACACAGATTTCTTCATCAAAATAACTATAAAAGCATAATAAAAGAATAGAAACATAAACGATGGAGAATCGGTAGACACCACGCGTCTTAGATGAGTGAACGTGTGACGAATCAAAGGGTCACTGACGTGCATAGCCGCCCGCACCTAAGTAGGGTGTTACACAGATTTCTCCTCGAACCACAACAGGAAAATGAATCGGAAAGAAAGATGAATCAAGAACAAGACTTGGAAGAACAAGAGGATGAATTGAAAGCCTAGCTTACGAAGCAAACTAAGAGGGGATCATACCTTTCTCCTCCTCGTTCTCCCGGCAGCGCTTCGCTAGCGCTCCTCCTTGCCTCTCACTCCTCCTCCCGACCTCTCGACCCTAGCCCTTGGGGTGGTGGTGGTAGTGGAAGTCTAGAGAATGAATGGGTAGGGGGGTCTATTTATAGGCCCCAGAAAATCACTAACCATGGTTAGAAAACCGTGGTTTAGACCTTAACCATGGTATTGCGGCCCATGGTTTTGACCTATGGTTTTAGCCAAAACTTATCCCAAACTTGGGGCTTAAGTTAGAACATTCTAGAGGATTCTAGATTCGTTAATGACGCTTAATTAACACTAATCGTGATTAACTTTCACTAATCACGATTTAACTTTCGCGGCTTACGCTTATCTTTTGTTAACTATTGATTAGCGTTTACTAATGATCAATAGCGGCTTTCAATCGTCATTAATTTCTTTAATCATGTTTAATTAGTCTTAATGACAATCATTATGAATTAATGACATCTTAGCCTTCCTTACTTCTCTTTCTTCGGAAAATCATAACAATTCGAAACGAAGTCCGATTCACACGAAACAAATTTCATTGGTTTTCTCTTTACGAGCCGGATCTTATTCTATATGTCCGATATGCCAAGTTCAAGGCTTTACAGGTGCGGGGGTCCTTGTGGGCGCAGATGGGGAAGGAGGGAAGCGGGGCTGTAGCCTGGGGAGGAGGGGATCGGGGTGCCGAGAGGCTGCAGAGGCGTTGGAGGGGGAAGGAGGGGGGTCCCTATGGGCGAAGGTGGGGGAGGAGGGGAGGTTGGCGAAGGATGTCGACAGGGTGCTAGGGGGTTGCAGATGTCAGAGAGGAGGATGGCGAGGGTAGCGGATGTTGAGGAGGTGGGTGGTTGCTGGGTGGGGAAAGGGAGATGGGGAATATGGTGAGGAGGAGTGGCAATCAATGTAAATTTGATAAAAAATGGCGATCAATGTAAATCTGGTTAGTTTTAACGGGTAAATGGATGAAGGTTAACCACATGATCTTTAGGGTAAAGGTTAACAAGTTTATGGGATCGAGAGGGGAATTAGGTTGTTTCACATGCCGTGGAGGTAATTGACAAAGATTATAGGGTTTGTCGGATAAAAATCCCAAAAGAAAATCACCACACAAGCCACCCAAGCTATGACACCTTGCAGTATCCTCCTCACGGATAACTCTAAAATAGTAAAGACTAGCTGATTAACCGGCTCTGTGGTATAAAATTTCAATTACATTAATGAAATATGATAATGGCAAGAAATTTTAGTTAATAGCATGCTTAACAATAAAGTGAAAACGTTTCATATTTTTTCTTAAAAAATACTATGATATTATCTTTACACTAGCTTATTAAAATAAAATTTTAAGTTTATCGTTCAAGCTTCAATTTCAATTATCTGGACTTGTGCTCTTATATAATGTAAATGAAATATTTAAATCTGTTTTGGACATTTTATTTTTATTTCTCATCATATATATTAATGTGATATCTAAAACATTGTTGGTCCAACTTATATAGTATAAGAAAATGAAATGTCAAGGGTAGTGAAATTTTCAAGCTCTCTACAAGCTCCAATTTTAAATTATGTTAAAAACTAACCATTATAATGAAAGATATATAGTTATTTATTTCCATGTTCTTTTTCCTCTCATTCATGAAATATATATAATCATAGTGTGTAGTATGTATTGCCTACACATTCTCATCACAACAATTGTAATTTTACTTTTCATTTTTAAAAACTTTTGATCGCCAATCTCAAAAAAATTTGAATACATTTATTACAAATAATAAGTTGATATGAACTTCACACCAATTGATCTTATTATTTTTCTTTGATGTTTTGTCAATGTTGTTGTGTAGCTAAGGGGATGCACATACAACCTCCTTCCTTAACTTTTATGTTCTTCTAATGCTTCTTAGCAACTCAAAATTTTTCAATTTCAATAGTAACTTATATAGTAACTCAACATGTTACAAAAAATGTATATATTACTATCGAAATTAATGTTCAATACAACAACAACGAAGGCCGTTTCTCACAATTAAGTAGGATCCGATTGAAGTTAATGTTCAATAGTAAAAATATTTTTATTGGTGTAAGTGTATGTATGCTGTTCAAATATATACATTTCATGGTTGTCGAATAATTAAGGAAGAAATATATTGATGTACAATGCATACAATATCATTTACTATTTGTATAAGATTTGGATTTCAATATATTTAATAGAAGTATAAAATACTTATTATGATAGGATATAGATAAATTTAATTTCACGAAGAAAGAACATGGAGATTGAGAAAGCATACCTTCTCCATCATAATAGAAAAAATAAAAAGTATATTTGAAATAAATAAAAGAGTTTGAATGGATAAAATAATTCAACCAAATTGAGATATGATAATGAATAATTTTATCTGTTTCGATTCAAGAATGATTAAGATAAAAAGTTGAATAAGTGTGACAGAGATAATTCAATAAAATTTGCATACGAAAATGACTAATTTGAATATTTGTTATTATATTTTAGCGTCTGTTTGGTTACTGGGTTACCCTGGAGTAACTCGAGTTACTCCCTGCATTACTGGGTTGGAATTCTATCACAAATCAATGTGACATCACATCACATTTCTTATTCCAACCCTCATAATCATCCGAACAACTATTATTCACAAGAGTTTACCCCAACCCAACCCATCCTAGTAACCAAACATATCCTTAGGGTTCAGAATTTGATTTTAGTTTATAGTAAGGATGTTGTGTTTGTGATGTTTTGAATTGCATCTTTGGTTAATTTTGTAATTGGAAAGTCTATCATTCCATTAATTTACAGGAAAGAGGAATGGAAAGGAGACGTGTAATATCATATCCCACTTTATGATGAAATGTATATGTCAACCCACACGTATATGAAATTATACATGTGTTATGGCCCAAAGTATACGAATTTATAATTTATTCTATGTTGCGATTTTATTATATTATTGCATTCTTATTAATTGTACCCACTTAATGGTCTAGTGGTAGTACAATGTGTCTACCCCACAAAAGACCATGGTTCAAATCCTACTCTTGCAGGGGTTGCATCAGGTAGTCGACGACCAGCGTAATAAATAGTTGAATCTTTCAACATGGATTTGAGCAAGAATCCATGTAACCGACCCTACTTATAGTGGAAGAAGGCTTAATACATTTTATTGCATTCTTATTAATATAAATAGATAACTTCAAGTACTTAAAAATCATGTATTGGTGATGGGTGGGTTACTTCCTTTGACAGATAATGTGACGCCCCTAGGATCCGAGTACTCGGCAAACCAATCCACGCACATACATTCCACATTCGAATACCAATGATATACATGGTAAGCAGGAGAAAAATAGCACAACACATTAGAATTTAAAACTTTTGCTTCTCATTTAACATGCTCACAATCACATTCCATTTCCATTCTCATTCATTCCATTGTCCATTACATTTCCACCCATTACATTGCAACATGCAAAGGAAATATATTTTTTTCAATGCATTCAACCTGTTCACATGCACGTGTATTTCCGTTCACCAACTCCATTACAATCCATTATCCATTTCCATGTCCACAAAAATTACATGTAAGTATAAATATAGATGTCCACAATTATACATTACATGCCATGTCTCTCAAAAGAAACTACAAGTAAAGAAGACCGTAAAAACTACTACCAACTGTTCCATAAGGAGTCGTGAAGCTGCACAAAAAGTGGTGACTATAAAGTTGCTAGTGCAGCGAACCTGCGGATCCACACGTAGGTACGTTATGAGCAAAGTTGCCCAATACGAATTAAACAAAGCTATACAACAACAAGAATGTGTGCAAAAGAGAAAGAAACTAGGTAACCTGATCTCATAATAATCATATTTTATTATGGTTATTAGTTATGGATATGAGTAACCAAGCTTCGTAGATAGTCTATGGTCTTGGTCTGGGTGAGACCTCACACTATGACTCTAAGGCAAAAAGAATGTCTTAGGGTTGGGGTGCCTTCGTAGGCATGCGACGGGGTACAATGCATCCTAAGTAAGTTCCCAACACATCCACTTAGCTCCACTTCACAATTGATATCCGATTCACAATCTAGATTCCAACCCGCAAATCTTCGCGACTAGCCCAATCCTCCTTATGCACAGGAGATTCACGTCCCATTCCCAACTTCATTAACCACATTTCCCGGAACTCCCCTCTTAGCGCTCCCACTCGGAATACCGACCAATGTGGCCTACATTGGCCTGTACACGAGTGTTAACTCTAAGTGACAAGCGAAGCACTAGTAAACCAGCCATGACTACTTGGCCCGCGCTCGAGCACCGGGCTAAAGCACGCACGTGCCGATGCCAACACCGTCAGATCAGCACCTCGGTGTGCCAAGCAACATGTCCCCCAACCATCGCAGCTACAGTAGCAGTTGGGATCGCGGTCAACTAAGCTTCTACCCGGGGCCTCCAAGGGTGCATGCCCCTCCCTTGGCGGCAACTACTCCATCAACCCGTTCATAACGAATTCTTATATAAATATGTAAGATCATAATGGAACTACTCATGATATGTAAAAGTGACTATCATGTGTACAAATATATGTAGACAAATCAACTTCAGCACTATTACCACCCGAATGTGAGGTGAGAACTATGGGAGGGGCCCATCCACAGACGGAAAAGTCCAACTTTAGTTTTTTTTCTAATATAACCTTGGATAGGCATCAACAATCCAAATACAAACTTGTATGAGTCCCTTGTTCAAGACAAAGTTTTGAAATAGGTAAATCATCTTGCTCTAGAGCCACAGTATGGAGAACAGACCTACGATATGAGGTATATGCTGAGCAAATAGCATTGGACAAAGGCTTTAGCCTCATCATTAAGTTGTAAGTGGAGAAGAGAACAATGTAATCTAGCAAGGAGAAGCCTCATGTTTCAATACATGACATAGAGATGGGTCCCTGCGTATTCCTACACTCTCAGGCTATCCCATTCTCCAAATAGTTAATTTAGTATGGACAGATTGATACACATAAAATTGATGATTTTCTGATGTACTCCAGTACAACATAACCAATTATGAAGAGTCTAACAGATATTGCAAATATTAGTTCTAGTTACATGTAAATGGGGGTGAAAAGGATGTAGCACTAACATAATTCAGGCAGATCACAGATGGAATCCCATGAATTCTGAACGTTACAGAACATGTCTAAATTTATGGCGTCATGCCTACAACATTCTATGTAAATACCAACCTTCATCGAGCTCTTTTGTGGAAGTGACTAGCAAACAGGAGACGTCTTTTGGTTGGAAAGAGTAATGAATCTGATTTTGATCTGTGGTTTCCAGATGCCCCATATTCTTGGAGGTTGAAAGCTCATCTGTGGTTCCAGATGTCCCAAATTTTGGGGCCAACAAGCACTAGTGCAGCAAACCCTGATGTATAGGTATTTCGCTTTGGCTAACCTCAATATATGCAGGCAAATCTCCGGACATCTTGAGTTAGAAGGACCCAGACGCTAAACTTGGCAAAACTTAAATTTTCCTTTTTAGCTAGGAATCTAGGTATGAATCAATCCTCACATTGGAGCATATTGGATCAGTCTAATGCAATGCCAAGGGTTTGATGTATCCAAACCATCCAGATTTTTCATATGTTTGGCCTGAGAACATTAGGGTCCATCTCCCTTACGAGAATCTTGCATATATTTCCACAAAATGGATATATATATATAATTACTAAAGTTAAAGCTCCTCTTTAGTTGGAGCTTGGATGTCCAGACTGCAATGTAAACTATAATCTATTATAGGCAATCCATGTAATACAACCTGCAAACTGTTAAGATGTGCAAAATAATAAGATGCGTTGAGGTACCTAATGAACTGCGAATGTTATAAAACCATTCCTTACTTCTTTGATTGGTATATTTGCAGCTCATGAGCAAATTCGATTGGATTTAGAGGTTTCCTGAAGATTTTGAAGACACATAGACAATACAGGAACCCCCAATCCAAAGAGAAACGTGTGTAGACAGTTCATTTGTGGGACCAAAATGTTGACAACTTCCAAAGGCCAAGCTACTTGAAAGTTTATGTAAAAGTTGATCTTCTTAAACCTGGAGTTGATTTTGTTTTGATTCGAAATGGGGATCATGTTTCTTGGAAATTCCATAGAAAGTTGCAAGAGTGGCAAATTTGTAAAAGAAAGTGAGGTCCTGGATCTGAGCAGTATGTTGCTGGAAATCAGACAGTTCAGACCGATTGAATTAATCTTTAAAGTGACTTGGTGATTACAGATGCGATTGATGACAAATTTAGTGGCCTCAGTAGTTTGTTCTAAGACTTAGATGTGCATGCATCTTGATTCTAAGTTACTGTACCATGGACTCATCGCCTAAGGCGATTTGTTAATTTAAAGTTTCTATGCATGAAGATCTAAGGATGGGTAGATCGTACCACAAGAACCTAAGGATCTAAATGTTCAACAATATAGATTCGAACTGTGTGGGATCCAGCAGCAAGGAGGGTGGAGACATCGTACCTTCTCTACACGAGCATGGCTTCAGGTCGCCGATTCTATGTGCTCCGGCGAGCTGCGGGGACGGAGAGGGAGGAGGATTGGAGCGGGAGGTCGAAGGAGGGAGATTTGGCGGCATTTCGGTCGAGGTTTGTCAATTTGAGGATTTTTGTGTGAAGGGCCATCTCGGGTCGGATCTTTGTTCGGGTAGGGAATGGACCCGGACCCCGACTCACTAAATTGACCATAACTTGAGCTCCCGAAGTCGGATTTTAACGTTCTTGGACTCGTTGGAAAGCTATCGACGAGCCCTATGCAATGGACTCGTTACTCGATTTTTTTGGTCACCGGCCAAGTACAGATTTTGCAATTAAGTCCAGACTCAGTCAAGATTTGCGTTTTAGTCCATATTCGGTATTCGGGGTTTTCACAGATAATCATGTAGTCAGGTTCAATGCAAGATGGTGTAACTTAATCATGTAACTTGTGTATATGTAATTATCTATACCAAATAGGACTCTCGCTAAGATTGACATGGCTCACGCATGATATATATATTTTATTTCAACTTTAATTAACTATAATCATTTGTCTATATTAGATTTAATAATCTAACATTATGGATTTGAGATCATTTAAAATTGATTTGGATTATTATTTACATTGTAATGATTTAAAGTTTTCAAACTCTAAGATTTGATTTTTATATCCCAAATACTTAAAGTGATATATAAAAATGACTTGAGATATGTAGAAATAATTATATAGGAAATGAAGTAACTCTCCAGTACTAAATTTATAAATAGTGGGAAAGGAGTGGCAGAGAGGAAGGAAGAAAATTAGAAAAAGGATAATGGAGTAACAATAAATGACTTTATAGAGAGAGGGAAAAGAGAGACACTGAGAATTGTGGAAGAAGAAAGGGGAGAGAGATTGTTGGATGGGAAAAGAGAGAGAAGATAGAGCTAACAGGGTGGAGAGAGATTGTCATTGTAGAGAGAGAGAGGAAAGGGAGCGTGCAAGTTTTTTTGAATTGATTCAAGATTCATTCATCATAAAAAAGAAAGAGTGCCACCTGCTAGCAACCCCCAAGACCAGAGTAACATATAAGTTCGTATACAATAAGGTGGGGGCCAACACATGCGCAGGGCACAAATAGAATAACAACGGAGTTGTAGATTGTTGGAGTATATGCGTCAAGTAGATGGGTAAATGGATCTCTCCAGAATCCATTCACCACATCCAGTTGTTTAATCCCACATCTATCATCTGTGGATGTGGAGACTCAGTGAGGGCTATTTAAGAAGTCCCTCACCCTCTGTATCCAGTGAGAAAGGTCAATGAACAATCAACCCTTTGAGGCGTTCTCCTGTGGTTTCATTTCGCTCCTTAGGGAGTAGGATTCCATGTTAAAATCCCGTCTTTTTCAATGTTTTATTTCTTTATTCTCTGACACGCTTCCGCATTCCTATTTTCTAACATGGTATCAGAGCGGGTTCGGTTCTTGAGTATTTGCTCTTGTGATTTATTTTTTTATCTATTGTTCGAGATTCGATTTTTTGGTGTGATATTCTTAAAGATTATTCATTTAAGCTCCATATTTAATTCTAAGGTTTTATTTTGAAACCCTATTTTATGCACACATCTCAAGAGTGGCCTACACATCCTTGCATCTTTGAGATCCAGTGCCATATGCAACTGCGGCGCCCATGCACTCCAAGACCTCCAGGCACAACCTCCAAGCCTCTGCCCCTCTTCCTCCAAGTAGAGGCAACAATATTAGGCGGAGGCCTCCAGTGCACCTCCAGACGGTAGCCCTTCAGGTGGAGCCACTGCCATCACCGCCGCCAGCACCGCTACTTCTTCCCCGCATGATCCCCAGATCTGGCGCGAATACCCTCCCAGATCGTCGCACCTCCGACTTCTTCTGCAGGCGACGACTCCCCCACCCTCAACGGTGGCTCACGCAACCCCTAGATCTCCAAGCAGAGTCCCATGCGGTGCTCCCCTTTCTTCACGGTGCCGATCTTCGATCTCTAGTCACGTCAATGATGCCGCACACATCCATCTCTAGTGGCGGGCTTCTGCTTCACCTGAGGCAGCAACGATATTAGAAAAAAAGGTCGGCGATGAATTCCAGATGCTCCAGGTGGAGCGAAGCACGCTGCATCTCTTCCCAGCAACTGGCGCCATCCATCCTCCTTCGCATCTCCGAGTAGGCGACCCCTTTTCTTCCCAAAAACCTACAGGTGGCGACAAGACCTCCGCTCATGGCGGAGTTCGGGGTCCAAACCCCCCTTCCCCGATTCCCTTCAGGTCTCGATCCCCTTCCATGTGCGCAAGATGTGCGTGAGACCATGCGACGACCCCCCACCGCGCAACTTTCCTCCCCGATGCTTGCTTCCTCCCGACGGGGACGCGTGAGGACCATGCCCCATCGGGGCAGTGATAGCAAAGAGGGTGCACAGGGAACCCTAAAAAGGGTCTGGGCCGAATCGTTATAAATTTTTTTAAGCTGCCACTTTCGGCCTAAGTGGGCCGTAGGTTATATAAAAAAGGAGGATGGGGGAGATCGCATGTCCAATTGAATTGAATGTTCCAAAAAAATTGATTCAGAAAAAAAATGATCGAAAAAAAGGAAAGTCATAAAAATGTGAACGATTTATTAAAAAAATTTGACGTCTATTAAAAAAAGCAATGAAATAGCCGAGAAAGGAATGATGAGAAAAATTTTGTTTGAGAAAAGACGAAGAAATATGTGACGACTTATATGGTTCTCCCCATTTTCACGTTTTCTCCTAACTTGGTCGATATCGTCATTCCGACCAGTACGGGAGAAAAGGGGAGTATTATGTAGAGTTACAGGTCGGATCCAAGTTCTAGATTCAGATTTTCCAGACCAGATAGGTCTTTAGAGTCTACAATTGTCAGATATTCAGACTCGACGTCAGATTGGTTCCGGGTCTTCAGTTTCAGACACACACATATATGTGGTCTTTTACAGATGTGCACGTGTTTGCCATCATTGTTTATGGTCCCCATCTTTTGTTTTTGACCATAGTTATCATGTGTTGCATAGGGACTCCAGAGATCCCATTCTCTATGCCATGTGGGATAGGGTTTTCATGTGATTTCATAGGGAGTCCAGAATAGAGATTCCATTCTCTATGCTAGATGAGAGAAACCCAATTATCCGATGAGGAGACTTCTTCAGATTCCATTCTCCAGCGATTGTGTACTCCGACAAGGATTGTACTCCATGGCTTTTCAGTTCGGTCCTTTTTCAGAGATGGGACAATCGTCCACATGTTGTGGCAGGCCAGAGTTCTCCATGTAGAGGCTCATTTTCAATTGCATCGACTCTGATAGGTGCAATACATAGTACATGCTCTCCGACGAGGAGATTCGGTTGACTCACACTCCAACTTGTTTGTCCTCCCCACCTGTATGACATGAGAAGCAACGTCCTCGATAGCAACCGACAGTTGTGCGCATTGAGTTGATATTGTTTGTAGTGTCATGTAGCATGAGTTGAGATTCCTTTCTGTTTGTTCAAGCTGAGCATTGCATGTTCCAGCTTGAGGGGGAGTGTAACGAGTGTTGGAGTATACTCTCCAGGATCTATTTACCACATCCAGTTGTTTAGTCCCACATCTACCATCTGTAGGATGTGGAGACTCAGCGAGGGCTATATAAGAAGCCCCTCACCCTCTGTATCCAGTGAGAAAGTTCAATGAACAATCAACCCTTTGAGGCGTTCTCACGTGGTTTCATCCCGCTCCTCAATGAGTAGGTTAAAATCTCTTCTTCTTCAATGTTTTATTTTTTTATTCTATGACACGCTTCCACATTCCTATTTTCTAACATTAATAAATAACTTTTACTGAAAATCCCCATAGACATCAAAACCAAGAGTCAGACAAGATCAAATGATAGTAGGTCGCCAACCAAAAGAAAAGCCTCCCCTGTCCTACAAATTGCCATCTAATTCTTTTTATTGGAGGTGCATGGCGTAGATTTTCTCTTATTGGAGACTGGAGTTATAGAGGACTTGTCCACTTGGGCCACAATTGATGCAGAAATCAGCTTCCTGGGACCTGCTAAGAATATACTAAGGTAACTAAAGAAAATAGACAAGTAACCAATCAAACAATAGCTCGAAATGTCACTGCATCTGCATTTAGCTCAGTTCCAATCCTGATAGGAAGAATGAGTTTTATCTCTTTCATAATTAGATTGGTTTGGAGAGGGATATTTTTAAAGGCAAGCCTGCGACGATCCTTCCAGATGGCCTAGAAGATGGTAGCTCTCAATACAAGAAGTTTCCAATTAATTAATGTCTCATTAAGCATAGTGGAATTCATAATATGAACTAGATTTTTTTAAATACGGCAACAAACCAAATAGATTGAAGAAATGTCTTGTTGTCCTATGCTCACCAAACAAGTGCAGTACACTCTTGCACTGGATTTTGCACAAATAACACTGGCTAATAGAGGTAATATTAAATTGCATAATCCTCAGTGGTAATTTTCTTATGAGCCAGTAACCATATGAAGTAGGTCATCCTTGGATCAAAATCACTTGACTAGAAATTCCGATGGAATGAAGACACAATCCACCTATCAACAAAAATATTGTAAAATTTCTTAGTCGTTGAGATTCTCCTATTTGTTGAAATTGAGGGGAAACAAGTGAACTCATTAGCATCATTCGTAATTGAGGCAGAAAATTATTTCAAGATTTTTTTTATTTTTTGGATATAAAGGTATTAGGTGAAGGGGGAGACCATTTTCTAAGCTCTAGAACCAGTTAAATTTGGCATTCCAACTCTTTACTCCTTCGATGATCGAAATCGACTTCCCCTTTACTAAAGCAAGAACTCTGGGAATGATTCTCGTAAGGTTTGAGACTGTTAGCT
This sequence comes from Ottelia alismoides, assembly GCA_037367405.1. Taxonomy (NCBI): domain Eukaryota; kingdom Viridiplantae; phylum Streptophyta; class Magnoliopsida; order Alismatales; family Hydrocharitaceae; genus Ottelia; species Ottelia alismoides. The sequence continues at coordinate 68,346 of JAZKJV010011570.1, forward strand.
AGGTCTGACCACAGAGACGTAAGTCTACCTGAATTGATATGTTTAGAGGTCACCTAACATGGTTGTGAATGCGCGGAACACCTAACATGGCCTTTCCAAACCAAAGATTTAGAGGAAAGACCTTTTTTTGGAAGCAAATGGGACCTTTGGAGAAAGATGAGGTACTAATTAATTTGGATAACCAAGGTTTTTTATGATCAATAATATTAATTGTCGATTTTGACAGTAGGGCATTGTTAAATAGCCTTAGATTAAGGATGCCCCATCCGTCATTTCGGACGGGTAATCTTATCCCATGCTACATTGGCTTGAACCTTTGTTTGAGTGTTGCCACACCAAAAGATTTTTTTTTCATATTCTATCAACCTCATCAAGAATCCTAGTTGGGACCTTAAGGCAAGTCATTATGCGAGTCACAAGTAGAGATAGGGAGGAGTTAAGAAGGGTGACTTTCGTTGGAAGGGGAAGAAGGAAGCATGAGTAGGGCAAGAATATACTCCACTAGGGGGAGAGAGATGCGATTAGAGAAAGAATTAAGAGAAGCGTATGGTGCACCCACATTTCATGATGAAAGAAAAAGTTGGAAGAACCCATCTTTAGTAAGTATGTAGATTATGAAGCTAGGAATCAACTTTTTATGATATTTGAGTTTGAATTTGCAGCCATAAGGAACTCAAAGTCTCTCGAAATTTTCCCTTAATAATTTGGTACCCTGAAATGCATTTGTCAACCATGACATTGGGCCTCCTACTTTTTATCTGCCAACAAATAATAATACACATGTTTTCCACCTCAACAAGGAAGACATTTCAGATATCATATGCTAATGCATGAGACCGTCAGAAATAAGCAGTTCTCTAGTAAAAGGCAAGCCCCAAAAATATGTGATGTAGATCCCAATCATTTTTGCATAAGAAACATCTGATACCTAAAGTCATAATAAACTTTCCCAATTGCTGCTGAGCGATAATCTTCAATGGTGAAGCATCTAGAGGAATCAGGTCACCGTCAACCTTGGGTAGAAAATACCTAACGAAAACTTCAAATGGAATGATAGGACACACAACCATCAATAAACAAATTATAAATGATTTTGTTTAGAGTTGTCGGCTTTTCTTTTGCTAATCTAGTTGGGAAGATGACCACATCCTCCTGAAAAGCTGCTAAATACCCTTTTTAATTAGGTCATGTTGTAGCAAGTCTTTTGGCGACAAATCAAAACCACAATATTAAATCAATTAATATTGTGACGTGTTTTTTAATTTACTTTGCATTTTGCAAAGAACCAAGGTCGAATTCAGTGAGGCAAAAATGTGGGAAAATTACCATCCAAACAACCAAGCAATCAAAAGTTCATAAAAATTGATTTTTTAAAGTTTTTTAATGAATAATTCAATGAAATATGTAATGAAAGAGTGAATGGAATGTGTATTTTTGATCATGGGTATATACTTATAAAAGGGTATTTTTGCAGATCAAGTTCTAATGCTCAAAACATAACATAAAAATAGGATGAGAATATTTTTGTGTTCAGAATAACTAAAATTATCATAAACAATTTATGTGTATTTTAAAAATAAATTTAAGGGAATAAAAATATGGAGACAAAACAAGGTTTTTTTACAACATTTAACTTTTTATTTATCAAGAAAAATATGAAAAGTGTATTTTTGATCAATTTAGTATTTTTTCCAAACATTTGGTTTAAATGTAACATGAAATGTATTTTTATGATTTAAGATGTATGCATGAAAAATATGGAAAAGTTTTGGATTTTTATGCACATTTTTATGCATATAGTAACCAAAATGAATGTTTTTTTTGCCGGAAGAAATGCTACTACCGTTTTTTTTATAATTTTTGAATTAAAATGACTTTTGATGACTTGTTTAGAATATACAATTTTGACTATCCACTCTATGCTTCTATATTCATCCTAAGAAAGGTGCAAAATCATATTCAACTAGAGGGGATAGTTGCCGACAATTATCTCGTCTAAGCACAAAAATTTACAAGCGCCTTTTTGGGGCTAAAAGCACCCAAAGCGGATGGTTTTGAGTCACCCCTTTTCTGTTTTGTCTCCATCTCAAGAGAAGTGACATCAAAATCTATACTGTTGGACTTGTAAGCCCTTGGCGACCCATTAATGCAATAACAGTTATTGTTTTCTCATGTCCATTTGAAATGAAATCAATGAATGTGAATGCGATTTACTATTAAGGTCCCTTTGTACAATTATGGTTATGTACTATGGTCATATTGAATACCATGCAACTGTGAGGATATAATTGACTTCAAACATGTGATATTCAATAAAGATCTCTAGTTAGAGAAAGAGATGGCAATATTTCTTTTAAGACTGATTTCCAATCGACTTCTTGATGCATGTCCTCGGCATAGTAATAGAGATTCAGAAGTGTTGGAATAATTAAGTCAAAGAGTTGACTTGATGAGGTCAAGATAAACTAAGACATGAATTGTAATTGTCACGATCAAACACACATCCTTTGACCTGAAACATATGCATCTATATGCCTGATTATGCACATTTGACATATCAATAGGTTGATGATCTTGCCAAGGTCTATATACCAGCGTGTTCGTGTGCATATGAAGTCATATGAGATGTATGATCTCTTGAAGGAATCATACATGTTCACTAGTTGATGAATCGGGAGACTAGCTCACTCACGAGATGATTTAGGGTCAAAATAAATTCCATGCATGTCTGTCTTATTTATGAAATAAGACATGAATTCGAGATATTAATATTGTTTTTAGAAAATATACGATTAATATTGTCACCTAATTATCAAATGAGAAATTTATTGATATATTTTGAAGAAGACATTCAGATCAGGGTTCGAACTTCGGATTTATCAGTCTTCCAGTGCGAAGGATGCATGAGTATTGGGAATGCTCAAGGTTAAATATATCATAATAGGTCATCTAGCATGACACTTCTATTCCGAGGGAGGCATGAAACATGATGGATTTTAGTGGATCCATTTAACTAGATGATGTGAGATTTGATTAGAGATTAAATCACAATTCGTTTGAATCCAATTTCTAATTCCAATTCCAATTTCAATGTCTAAATGTTGGAAACAAAAATGGTCACGGAAATGTAAGTATACAAGCTACTTCAGCTCATTTCTAAGCCCAAAAAGATTTGGACTATTATTAGAAATGGTCAAGGAAGTTGGATTCATCTCACAAATTCTCCAGCTCATGGAGAGTGTGATGCATTTCGTTGAGCTCATTGAGAGTGTAAAGTGTTACAGCTCATGCTGAACATTCGTAGGTGATCGATTTTTGCAAAATGGCATAAATCCTGAAATTGGATTCATATTCAGATTTTAAGTCACATGGATAGTATGATCTGTTCGACATTATCTCTAAGTATCTACATTTATATGTCATGAGTTCTAATTGGATTAGTACTCATACATATTGATGTCAATATTGTAATAATAATAGTATTATTGCATTATTCTATAAGGGTAATTTTGTGAATAAGATTCACAGATATATCTCATTAACTAACAAGGTTCATGAAAGTGGTATGTGTATGAGTTCATATAAGTCACTGAATAATGATTAAGCGATATGCAAGGACATATGTGGGGTATATGTGGTTCTACGTGGTTTCCTATTTTTTATTTATTTTTAAATAAATATATACAAAATTGACTACAATTGAACTAAATTTATGTATAATTGTGGTCCAACACAAGATTTAAGAAAAATAACTTTCATATAGAGTTCAAAACAATCTTTATCAATCAAATACTAATACTTCAATAGAAAAGTTAGCACACATAATAATTGACAACAATCATCAAAATATGTAACAAATAATCTAATCACTTTATATCAAATCATAATAACAATTCTAAATAAAACAAACATGTTCAGAAAAAATAAATTTCGAATATAATCAAATCAAACAAAAATAGTTTAACATCCTTGTTAGAATTAATATATTATAATTATGGTTGTAACCTTTCGGGTTCCGTAACCCTTAACCCTTCGGGTTCTGTAACCTTTATGTTAGCCATGCGAGCCCGAGGCTAACCATTCATACAATAAATGTTATTGTAATAATTGTTTTATCAATAAAAGTTATTGATTATTCTTCACTCCCTTTTTAAGATTAAGTGAATGAATGCAGTATAAGGTCCGTGTTGTCCGCCATCCCTATCTTTTTCATGTCTACGAGCTTGATGCCGGTTGGGGTAAGGAAAAAAAATAGAGGCCCTGATGAAAAGATTCTTCCGATCTAAAGGTAAAAAGCATGAGTCAGGTATGCACCTGGTCAGCTGGGATGAAGTCACCAAGAGGCGAGAAAATGTCGAACTTGGGGTCAGGGATTTGGAGGGCATGAACAAGGCCTTGTTGTCTAAATGAGCCATCCGAATTTGGGGCTCGTCTACATCCCTGGTGGTGAAACTTTTGCGGGAGATTTACGGGGTGAGAGGCGACCTAGAGCCATAGCATGTGAGGTTTGAATCCCTGTTATGGGTTGGTATTCGAGCGGTTATGCCTCAGCTGGTATCCCGGCTTCAATCGGTCGTCGGTGATGGCAAGACTTTCAGTTTTGATGTGACAATTGGACGAGCGACAACTGCTTAGAGGCTAGATTCCCCCGCCTCTTCGCCTTGTTGGTAATGAAGGAAGCGACACTCTCTCATGTGGCAGTGGAGGACGCTTGGGCACCGACTTTCCTCGTCGAGCTCTCGGAGCAACGTCTGGAAGATTATTTGGCTCTATTGGATACCCTTTCACGACGGGAGTCCTTCTCTCGGGACCGGGACCACTATCGTTGGGGAGGCACTGTGTTCACGATAAAGAAGGCGTATCTTGATTTGACAAGGAGAACCGAGGAGCAGGACACCGACCTTTGCCTAGATATGCGAATTGTCTGGGCAACTAAGATTCCGGTAAGGGTCAAAGTGTTTCTCTGGTGCCTTAGGCAGGGAAGGATTATGGAGGAAGTCAGGAGGGGGTATATTTTCCATCTTTCAGACACCCGGTGTGACATGTGCGACGACGCGATCGAGGACTCCGATCATCTTTTTTTTCAATTACGTATTGTCCAAACGGGTTTGGTCGGAACTCGCTATCCCCTGGCTGCAGCGGGAGGGGACGAACGTATTCTGGGAATCCATCAGAAGGTTTGGAAGTAACTCTAGCGAGGATTGTTTAAAACCGTTAGCTGGTTTTTGGGCTATTGGGCCGCAACAAGCTTATCTTCAAAAACCATAGATTCTACAGTAAGAACGCAATGGCTCAATGTAACGCTTTGTATAACTTCTGGCTTTCTCCATAATGTGATCCGATACTACATTAATGAAATATAATAGGCGGTGATCCCCGCAGTGGGGATTCACCCGGTTTGACATTAAAAAAATGAATGCACTATAAGGTCCCTCTGTATAATTAGGGTTATGTACCATGGCCATCTTAATAATCATACAACTGTTGATTCAATAATAAAATCATATAGGCTGGTGTTTGGATGAATATCTAAGGAGTTAGATTGAGGACTCGTCAAGCACCGTCAAATGATTGTTAAGAGATGATCTCCAGCCTGAGTAGGAGATGACAATCCTTTCTCACATAGGTTGATATCTGACCGATCTCTTGATGGAAGTCCTCTGCATAGGAATAGAGATTCGAAGGTGTCAGATTAGTTAGGTCAAGGAGTTGACTTAATGAGATCGAGATAACCAAAGTCCTATATCGTATACTGTCGCGATACATGCACACATCCTCTGACCGAAGATAGATGTGTTACTATATGTTTGAGTATGTATATTTGACAGACCAATAGGTTGATGGCCTAACCAAGGTCTATACACCGGCATGCTGGTGTGCATGCAAGGACATATGAGTAATACGATCTCTCAAAACCGGAAGACATGAGCTTACTCATGAGGTATTGGGACCAAATTCCGTGCATGGTCGTCATGCTTCGGAAGCATAACAAGAATTTGAAGGTATGATATATGTTTTTGGAAACAAATTCCAATGACCAAGAATGAGAAACTTGATGATCAAATCCTGAAGATGACGTTGTAAAATTGTTCTACATCTTCAGGATGATCATAGGTCTTCCAGTATGCAGGATGTACATGTATTAGGAATGCTTGAGGGTGATGTGATCTTAAACGATTGTATAACCATGACGCTTCCATTCTGAAGGAGTGATGAAACAGGTCTGGATTTTAGTGACTACTCTCAGTTGAGAAGTAATCTGATTTTGGTTCAAATATTGGACATTGATACGAATGAGATTCAGATGCAATGAGAAGATTAGATTTACGGTCTTGATTAAATCAAGCATCTATGAGAGGTCCATGGGATCTGGATTTGAGATGGCTCAATATCCAAGTCACAATTTGTGGTACAATACAATCGCCCTGTCCTTATCTCCAAGCATCTACGGAGAAAGCGCATTATTCTTGAAAGAGTTCAAGAATAATTCCAAAGTTGAATTATATCTAAGCAATGAGAAATGGATAATTAAATGTGATTTAATTATCACGGATAATGTGAATTTGATTCACATTATCTGAATGCATGAGAATGATTATCCAGTGTAATTAAATGAGATTTAATTATTGTGGATATGGATAATGTAGATAGCACTATCCAATTATCCATGTATATTGTAAATGAGATTTATAATATATCAGAGAGAGACTTTTGTAATTTATATTTGTTGATTAATTGTTAGTGTCGATTGGATTCACATCAAATGATTAACTGAAAATATAACTAATTTTTTTGGTTGTGAATGAGATTCACATAATTTCAATGGATTGATTGATATTTTCCACAAGATAATTTGGTATTATTTTTTGTGAAAATATTTTTGACAAGAGATCATGATATATCATGAGATCTCATGATAATTAGAGGAGATAGACCCATTCCTCCTAAGAGGAGTGGACGACCACTACTCTCCATGAGGGGAGAAGTAGCCGTCCCTCCTCTTTTAGGGAAGAAGGTTAGTCTCCTCATTATCGTATATCTAGTCAAAGGTGATTTAATTTGTAATTAATTTTGTTGATTTATCAATGTAAATTAATTTAAATTAAATCATTTGTTGTTGTGTTTTTTACACCAAAATCTTAGCCATTGAAAGAAATACAAATCAATCTCATCCGTTGATTGTGTGTTGTCCATGGATTGGGATCCACGGACTCCCAAAATCCTATATAAGAAGAGGCAATCCTTGCTCTTCGAGTTACACGAAATCACAATAAAAGTCTCTCTCTCATTCTCACGCATACCCTCTCCCTTCTCTTCTTGAGCGGCCGTCCACTCTCATAAAGAGAAGGTTGTCTTCGTCGTCGCCTCGCCATTGTGCTCTGCTTTGACGACTATTGGCTCTCCGTCTTCTTTGGTGCGTTGCGCTCGTGAAGAAGGCGTTCGATCTCGTGAGACGAGATTAGGAGATCCATTGCTTGGATCATCAACTTGAATTGCGAGAAGCACACGACTCATCCTCGCGCTCGCAAGCATCTCCTCTGACGGATTAAACTTGAGACAGGAGGTCTCTTCCTTTAGAGGTTGGATCGCAACCACGCTCCAAGAGGTATTCCTATATCTTTGTTGTGGTTAGATGAAACGACTTAAGAAATGTTCTTGGATCATATGATTTCATCCTTTTAAAATTTTAAAATTCCGCTGCACCAAGCAACTAGTGTGACTAGTCGCTCATGATCGTATATGATATGTTCATCACGCTTACGTGATGCGTTTAAGGATTTCTCCATATCCTTCACTTTAACCCTTCGGGTTCCGTAACTCCTCAGGGGTATTTGTGCATTTTTCTCCTTGTACTCTGTAGGGTTTTCTCTCTATATAAAAGACCTTAGCCTTATGGAATAGATATCATATTCGTCTCTCTTCTCCACATGGAATCAGAGCAACGATCCTAGACTGGAGTTCTGACGTAAAATCCCCACCGTCACCTTCAAGCATCACAAAAGCCTGTGCGAGCCCTCTTCCCTAAATTAGGGCCCGGTGCAATGCCCTCCCATCACCTCCAGTGCAGCAGCGCGACCCCAAAGGAGCATCTCCAACACCTACCGGTGCTACCAGGGGGTACACAACCCTCCTGTTAGCACTATCCTGCGCTTTCAAGACCTTCTATGAAGGTTGTCAGCCCCACAACTACCATCCACAGGTACCATAGGACTCTTTGGAGGTCCAAAACTCATCACGAACCGCTATAAAGAATCCAAATCTGCTGTCCATTGAGGGTTTTCAATCCTTCTTCAAGGGCAAAAGTGAGTTGTAGGGTATTTTTCAGCTTTTATATGTATCCTTAGTTGATCATGATCTTCTTTCTATTTTAAGACCACCATGGCACCTTCTTCTACGAGACAAAGCCCTTGTCCACGAATATTATGGCACAAGGCACTACTATCAAACTCAAGGGCACAGAAAATTACTTGCTCCGGTCTTGATCTTTATGGTGTTCATTGGTGGTCAAAGGAAACTCTATATTTTGACTAAAGATCCTTTAGTTGAAAAGGACAAAGAGTACGACAACTGGCAGACTGACAACTATATAGTTATCAACTGGATGACCAACAATGTTAAGGCTTACATTGCCTTAAATCTTCTTTACAAAAATACGAACAAGGAAATGTGGGAGGATCTCGAGCAAACATACTCCCAAAAGAAGACAAAGTCAAGCCTTGCAGACATTATAGGCAAATCTGGTCGGCATCTCAGGGTGATTCCACCCTCATCGAGTACTACAGACATCTCTCCAGCCTGTATGAGGAGCTTGCAATATTCCAACCCTCATGTTGCACTAAACAGATACAAGAACGTTCTAACTGACATGTATACCGCTTCCTTGATGGCCTGCATTCTAGAAACCATGCAGCGAAGGAGTAATTTCTTATATCAGACACATGCCAACAATGAAGGCCATCTTTGGCCTACTTGAGAGCTCGAGACATCCGCTGCACGGCCTCCCGTCTTACCTTCAACAGAGATCTTTGCACACATCGCCTCATCTGGGCGAGGAGGCAGATACGACTTGCGAGGAGGATGCGGTCGTGATCCAAGTCGTGGCAATGGACGGGAATCTGAACGAGGCCGTGACTTTGGTCGTGGTCGTGGGCGAGACTCTATTGCCCCATGCACTCACTGTGGTAGGTGGAACCACCCGACTGAACGATGCTGGCAGAAGTTTGGCGTACCTTCTTATCACGCCAATAATTCTTATGAGGATGCCCATGATGTGGAAGAGGCATCGCTTACCTCAAGTGGCAAGACTGTTCATCTTAATGATGCTAATTACTTCCGCCTAATGCAGATCCTTTAGACTCCAGGGCCTACCACCACTAGTAACACTGCAACTGCTGCTCTGGCTACTCCTTCAGGTACAATAGCCAACTCTGCTATCACTCCTACTCCAGCTTGGATTATTGATTCTGATGCCTTTACTCATCTCACTGGAGAAGGTAGTGTACTCACCTCTTCCATACCATCTACCTCTGTGAAGTCAGTTCGAGTCGCTAATAGGACTCAATCACAGATTACTACTGTCAGAACTATGGAATTCTCTTCCAAGCTCCGACTTTTGGGGGTTCATTGTGCTTCTGATTTTCCTCTTAGCTTGCTGTCTGTTCACAAGCTTTGTGTTGAGCTTCATTGTCGTGTGATATTTGATAAGTCTTGTTGTTATTTTCAGGACATTCAGGCGAGGCAGATTTTTGGTGGGGCCATGCGAAAAGCGACCTATATTATCTTGACATACCATCAGACTCCAATTTGCTTGGTGCTGCGTCCATCTCCAATGCTCTTATGACATCTGCATCTTGAGCATCCCTCTTCTAAGGCCATCTCCATGATGTTTCCTGAACTCTTTGTACCGAAGCCCTTTCAGTGCGAGGTATGTGAGTTCGGGAACCACCATCGAGCTTCATTTCCTATTCGTACTGAGTCTCGTAGTACTGCTGCTTTTCGTCTTGTTCATTGTGATGTTTGGGGACCTTGTCCGATTCGCACATTAAGTGGTCATCGTTATTTTATAGTTTTCGTTGATGATTATAGTCGATCTTCTTAGGTATATCTAAAAAAGGAGCGTTCGAAGATTAATCAAATTGTTAGAAATTTCTTTTAATATGTTAAAACTTACTTTTCTAGCATTGTTAAGATCATTCGTACTAACAATGCTCTTGAGTTAACCCAACATGACGTGACCTCTTTCTTTGCATCCCAGGGAACTGTTCACCAAACATCATGTCCATATACCTCACAACAGAATGGTATAGCTGAGAGGAAACTCCGACACTTGTTAAATGTTGCCAGATCTCTTCTAAGTCAAATGAGTGTTCTTAAACAATATTGGGGACATGCTATCCTTACTGTAGTATATCTCATCAACCATGTTCCTTCATTTGTTCTCAAAGGGGCAACTCCATTTTCCATACTTTACCCTACCGAGTCTTCTTTTCCTATACCTCTGCGAATTTTTGGTTGTATTGCCTTTGTTCATAACTTTCATGCAGCTGACAAATTATCCTCTCGTGCCACTGACGGATGGGAAACTAAAGAAATCCGACAAGGACACCGTGCTCCATAAGATGGAGCAGAAGATGGCTAGTTGGAAGGCGTCCTGCTTGTCCAGGAGTGGCAAATTAATACCCTGAAACATGTTCTTCCCGCGATCCCGATTTTCTTCTTCAACACGCGTATTCTATCTACTGGCGTGCATAAAAAAATGGAGGCGATGATGAAATCTTTCCTCTGGTCGGACGGCAAAAAACAAAGGGCAGGACTCCATCTTGTGGGATGGGAGGAGGTAACAAGGGGAAGAAAGATGACGGTTTGGGAATCCGTGACGTTGAATGCATGAATAAGGCGCTGATTGGTAAATGGGCAACCCAGATTTGGGGCTCATTGCCTTCTCTTGTTCACAAGCTTCTCCGCAAGATCTATTACGTTCGGGGCGAGTTGGTGGCCCCTAGGCTCCGGTGGGAATCCCCCCTCTGGTCTGGCATTCGTGGCGGCCTCCCGGCGCTCACATACTTTTTCTTACCAAAGGTGGGGAACATGCGTCTTTTCTGTTTTTGGAGTGACGATTGGACCCGGGAGGGCCAGCTTTGCATTAGATTCCCAAGATTGTTTGCGTTGGCGGCGTTTCGAGATTGTACCCTGTCACAGGTGGGGGAGACCGGCACTTGGGCCCCTCTTTTCGTCAACTACCTATCGTTGCAACGGATGGAGGACTTCTTGGTGCTTCAATCTGAGCTGCCTTCGGATGATAGGATGGCAGAGTCCTCGGACCACTTTGAGTGGAGGGGGATGAAGCTCTCCACGAAGAACATCTACGATCACCTGCGCAGTTCGACCGAGGTAAGACGGGCGGAATTAACTCAGGATTTAAGATTGGTTTGGGCCTGAAAGATATCTATAAGGGTCAAAAATTTCCTTTGGTGCTTCCAGAGGGATCGTATTTGCGAAAAAAATGAGACGGGCACGCATTTTTTGTGCCCAAGATATCGTTTGCGAGAGATGCCACGCGCAACAGGAGGATGCCGCGCATATCTTTTTCAAGTGCCATTCTTCATCGAAGATTTGGCGGGCGTTGAACCTATTGTGGCTACGGCAAGAGGACGCTGCATCATTTTGGGAATCCATTAGGAGGATCAGATCGGGCTCCACTGATGATATCTCTATTGCGTTCGCGACACTGTGGGCTATTTGGCAGGGAAGAAATGACTGTATTTTTAAAAGCACCAGGTTCTACTCGGAAAATGTATCGATTCATTGTAAAGCCCTCTACAACTCCTGGGCATTGCGCTGATTGTAACATCCATCTTTCAATATATCTGGCGGTAACTCCCAACTTGGGAGTTTACCCGAACTTGTTTTTTTAAAAAAAGATCCCAACCCTACTCCAAACCCTCGTCCACCACACTCTCATACCAGATGTCAGCCACAACAACAGTAATGACATACCGGCCATACCGCCCGGGTTACCAGAACCCGCAACAACAACAGTACCAACGCTAGGGCCAGCATGGTCAGTACTGTCAGAACCAGCAATACCAACAACCCCAGGTTAGGCTGGTCAGGGGTTTTCCTTTTCAATCTCTCTCGATCTCCACCGAATACAGGATGAACTTCATGACATGAGAGTTGATATCAATCGGCTCTCCGGATGGAGAGATGAGTGCACTGCACCACAAACTGCGATTCCCACTCAAGTCCAAGCTAATCCTAATAACCTTGGACACAAAGATCAAGTAATAATTTCAGAATGTTCTTTATCTGAATATGAGATAAGGAACGGAAAGACCGTAACCATTCCTGATTGAGCAAAGGAACTTAGTGACATAGTCCCAGTGCCCACACCTAAGCATACATATGAGGAAGAAGAAGATGAGGGACCACCAATACCCATAGCAGAGCACCACATTACATCATATTCCAGCGAGTCTGAATCGAAAGAGGACTCTTAACAACAACATCCACCACAACCACAATCGTCATTCACTTTTCCTAGTTTCAGTCAGAGTCCTTGTGTCAGTCCCATTCCGAGTAATGTACAGACTTCTATTTCCAATAAAGGTGATATTCCAGTTCCTGATCACTCAATCCTTTTCCCCCGTGCATTAACGACTGTAAAGAAGAAAAACTTAAAAAATCAAAAAAATGATGAAGAGATGGTCCGGATCTGTACAGAAAATATCAAGGTAATTTTATCTTTAGACGAGATGATACAACAAGGTTCGACATTCAGAAAATACCTTAAGGAGAGATGCACACCAAATAGGGTCAGCATAAAAAATTCAAACCAGACAAAGAAACACATTCTCTCCATCGCTACATCTCGGTTGATAAAAAATGAGCTCCCTAGAAAAAAGAGGGACATGGGTGCATACTTTGTAACAAGTTAAATCAATGATATCAAGTTTACAAGAACCCTATTAGACAACTATTCTTCTATCAATCTGCCCATTACACTTTTTGAGCATCTAAATCTGGCCCCTTTTAGTAAATCAAAAGTTATACTCCAGTTTGCAGATACATCAACTAAGAGACCCAGGGACGAGATTGGGAACATTGTAATCAACATCGAGGAACAAAACTATCCTGTGGACTTCACAGTCCTAGACATGGATGTCCCTAGAAATTGGAAGGATTCTCAGATGATCTTAAGGCGACCCTTCTTAAGGATTGCATGAGCCCTATTTGACTATCCTTCTGAGAAAATCCAATTCGGTGACGTTAAGCTGGAAATGCAACAAATTAGTTGTCAGAGACCTGATTCAGAATCCAGCCACGAGTCCGCTTCTTCGTATCTGAGGCAGAATGCAACACAATCACGACAGTTGGACCCTAGAGATAGAATCCGACCGCAGTAGAATAACCTCTCTCATCTGGAGACAAGGTTGCAGAAATCGGTAGTCGGTACTCGGTCGGCAGGGTCACTGACCAGGGATTAATCGGCAGTCGGGCGACTAATCGGATTTAGTCAGCCATTAATCGATTTTGAATTTTTTTAATATTTTAAATGTATAAATCATGTGTATACATATATTCTTATATATTTGCAATATAAATCATTTTTATACATGTATTTTTATATATTTGCTTGCATAGATTTGTACATTTTCTATACTCTCATAATGAAACAAAAGGAGTAATTGACTTTAAGTACAACATTAAGTATATTGGAATAAGTTTGATTTTAAATAAAGAAAAAAATAAAAAAAACTTCTATGTAAAAGTCGGTTGACTAGTTGACGGACTAGGCTGACTAGTCGGCCTGATTAGTCGGGTTGACCGACTAATGACCGACTAGGCTAGTCGAGTCAACTACCCTCCCCCCCGACTAGCCGGCCTAATCGGTTACAACATTGTATGGAGAGGATATTGTCGACACATTAGTCTACCATCTCATTCAAGAAGGCTCTTCCATGCATCATTTTACACTCCAGGGCTCATAGATCAACCCAGACCTGTCAGTTCCATCTCTTTTAGGACAATCCTTAAGTGAGGAAAACATGTCGGATGCGGTTTTTGCCAAACTACGACACATTTTTGACGATCCGACCTCCGAATTCGTTCAGTTGGTGGTAGATGAAGCAACACAAGATCCAACTAATAGCATAATCAGATTCAACAATGTTACAGCCAAATTTCTTAGATGATACATATCTTCCTGAGCTCAAACCATTGCCATCTACTCTCGAATATGCCTTCGTTTCAGGATCTAAGGGAAAGTTTCCGGTCATCATCAGCTTGCATCTGACTGAAGAGCATAAGACCCTCCTGCTAGAAGTATTAGAGAAAAACCCAAGGTAATAGGTTGGACATTGTCGGATCTCCAAGGGATTAACCCAGCTCTTTGTTCAAATCATACATGCCTTGAGGAAAATGCTAAACCCTCCCGCGAATTCCAGCGTAGGCTTTCCAAATTTATGAGAAGTGGTAAAGACTGAGATAGAGAAATGGTGTGGAGTATGGTTCATTTATCCCATCTCAGACTCCAAGTGGGTGTCACCCTTATACGTAGTTTTGAAGAAGATGGGACTCCAAATAGCCATCAACAAGGGAGAAGATATCACGACACGGGTACCCACGGTGTGACGTGTTTGTGTGGATTACAAACGCTTGAATGCCGCAACGAAAAAGGATCACTTCTTACTGCCATTTGTTAATCAAATTTTGAAGAGATTTGCGGGAAGGGAATACTTTTGCTTTTTAGACAGGTACTTGAGTTACAGTCAAGTAACCATCGCTACTAAGGATCAGGAAAAGGCAACATTCACTTGTCCTTTCGGTACTTACGCTTTCAAGCGCATGCCTTTTGGGCTATGTAACACACCCGACACTTTTTAGCGGTGCATGATTGATGTTTTTGCCGAAATGGTTGGAGATTTCCTTGAAGTATTTATGGATGACTTCTCTATCCATGATGATTCATTCAATTATTGTCTCATGTACTTGGATTGAGTCCTCGAGAAATGTAGGAAAGTGAATCTAGTGCACTCTTGGGAGAAAAGTCATTTCATGGTCAAGGACGACATCGTGTTAGGGTACATCATCTTCAAGAAGGGAATGGAGGTTGATCCAACCAAGGTGGAAGTGATCAAGAAACTTGAGCCACCAACCAACACTAAGCAAGTGCGGTCTTTTCTAGGGCATGTCGGATTTATCAGAGATTTATCAATGATTTTTTTTTCAAAAAATTGCCGATCGCTGTCTGAGCTCTTAGGAAAAGACACCGAGTTCATTATAGATCATAAGTGTCTTGAGGCCTTCGAGCTGCTCAAAAGGAAGATCATGGAAACTCCCGTCTTACAAGCCCCCGATTGGTCTCTTCCCTTCGAGATCATGATCGGTGCCTCTGATTTTGCAGTAGGGGATGTGTTAGGACAGAGGAGAGATGGAGTCCCTTATGCTATTCGCTACATAAGCAAAAATTTGTATCCATCTAAGAAAAACTATACTGTGATAGAAAAAGAAATGCTTGCTGTAGTCTTTGCCTCAGAAAAATTCAAATCTCTACTTCTAGGATTTAAGGTGATAGTTTTTAGTAGTTTTTTGCAGATCACTCAGCCATCCGTTACTTAATGACAAAGAAAGACGCAAAGGCATGTCTTCTTAGATGGATTCTCCTCCTCCAGGAATTTGATTTGGAGATTATAGACAAACCCGGAGTAAAGAATGTGGTGGTTGATCATCTGTCACGGATCGAGCAAAATAAAATTACTGAGTTAGTATCGATATATGAATCCTTCCCAGACGAGTCAATTTATGTTATTAACTCCCTCCCGTGATATGCCGACATGGTTAACTATCTTACCTCCAAGAAAGTTCCCCAGGGTTGGCCCAAGAACTGAATTAATCGACTTAGTCAGAATCCAGACACTACCATTAGGAGGTCCCATTCCTTTTCTTCGAAGGACCGAATTGTATATGGAGAAGATGTATTCCTCAGGAGGAATACCAAAGTATCCTCACTCTATGCCACACTTTGGATGCTGGAGGACACAATTCCGGGAAGAGGACCACTGCGAAGATATTACAATGTGGATCGGCTTATGTGGATCAAAAATGATGAATGGGATTGTGGCACTCCACTCGCCGCCAATGCGGAGGAATGCCGTCGAAAAGAATGGAAGGCTGCCTCGCTCCGCTGGATGTGGTGCATCCCAGAGGAGCTCGCTCTTTACCGAGAATTCCAGGGCATATATTGATTGTCCATGTTTAAGGATGCCTACAATTTTTTCAGGTCGTGCCTGGTCTATCAGAGAATGGGAGAAGCATTGGTCCCAAAGATGCCATACCTATGCAACCAATGATCATTTGTGATGTATTCAACACATGGGGCATTGATCTTATAGGTCCATTCCCTAACAACCATGGATTTGAATATATTCTTCTCGCGGTAGACTATTTATCAAGGTGGGTGGAGTGTAAACAACGAGACCATTTGCAAGGATCATATTATTTAGAGGTTTGGGATCCCCAAGTTACTGATATCCGATGGGGATAGCCAGTTTATCAACGCCTCAACGGGGAGGTGAAGAAGTCGACAAAGGACTACAACATTGAGCACCATGTTGCTACTCTTTACCATCCACAATCTAAAAGCATGACAGAGGTGTCAAACCGGGAGGCCAAAGGAATTTTGCAGAAGCTAGTCTGTATGAAAGGAAGAACTGTTCCCAACTCATACACCAAGTTTTATGGGCTTACAAGACCCCATTGGATACCTCCCCATTTAGAATGGTATTTGAAAAACCATGTCATTTGCCCGCAGAATTAGTACACAAATCAGAATGGGCAATCAGAAAGATCAATTGGAATTTTCACCAAGGAAAGAAGAACATAGAGATGAATCCAAATGAGCTTTCTGAAATCACAAACCATACATATGAAAACAACGCAATCTATAAGGACAAAGTAAAGAAATGGCATGATAAACACATTAGACCAAAGAACTTTGTTCCAGGACAGAAAGTATGGTTGTTTAATGCAAGGTTGAAGATTTTCCAGGGCATGCTAAAATCTAAATGGACGGGACCGTTCATCGTCTGGGAAGTACACAATAATGGCAGTCTCACAATTTCTGAGACAACAGATAATAGAAACACTTCCTTAGTCAATGGGCAACTGCTTAAACACTTCATCGAATCACATGAGTGGTGGGTACATGTTGAGTAGATATTTTTCACACGGAGCATAGATTCAGATGAAAGACCCCGTCAACCCCTGTGAACCCTTCATAACAGAAGTCATTCTCTTCAGGGCAACTAGAAGATTCAACCAATCATTTGTACATCCACCGTAAATGTTTTTTTTATTAAAAAAAGAGTAAATCTACTCAGTCCCCCACTTGTATTTACTCGATCATACTTACACTGACCTGGGCCTAAGTATAGGGGGATCAATATCATTATGTATGCATCACTTCTATTCTTTCTTCTCACCATCGACCGCCTCATTTCTTACTCTTCTGTTATACTTAGACCCTCAAAAGCCTAAGTATTGGGGGGCGAGTCGACTTCTTATTCTTTTCACTCTACTATATTTGGTACGAGCTATGACTTCATTTCACTCTGTGCCATGAGGATATAGCACATGCTAAGTACATGGGGGTGTGTATATTTCTATATACTTTATCCATAGCTTGTACTTTAATTATTTTTACATCAAAAATGGGGTGTGGATATAAGTTGTGTATATTATGTATATTATACAAGACTCTTGTGTAAATAATACTGTCTTAACTTTTTGCAAAAATTAGGGGGAATAATAAGTTGAAAAAATAACTTAGGGTTCTATCTCTGTCATTTTCCGTTGCTGTGCTAGAGGCCTCTCCCCGGAGCAACGGGAGCTCCTCTTCCGACATGCCGATGCTTCTTTGGTCAAGTGGAGGCGGCCGAGGGTCGCCGATGGGGCGGCCTTGGGCTCTGAACGATGCATGGTGGAGGTACGCGGCGTCCCTTTTCTCTCCCGATCTGTTCATTGTCTATCGAAGATTATCTCCAACTGGGGTCAGGTCGTGTCGGTTTTGGACGACGGCCTGACGCCCGGTTCGAACTGGACTTGCACGAGGATAATGGTGGAATGTTCCTCTACCTTTTGCCTCTCCATGAGGGGCAAGGTTCTTTCCGAGAAGCTTTCCCTCGGCCGATGGTCTTTCAAACTGGAATTCTTCTTCCCGTCGCCGGACGGTCTTCCTCAGCCTCCTCCTTCATCCGGCAACAGCGCATCGTCCGTTGATGCCCCGGGCGATTCATCTTCCTTTGGACACGTGTCATACTGCAGTGATATTATCCAAGCACCGCCGTTGCATGGCTCACGTTACGATATGTCGACTGGGCGTCTCTTTTCTTGGGAAGCGGGAAGGTCGCCCCCGTTCGAGCATGGGAGCCTGCTCGAGGTCGATTCGTTTCAGAGTAATTATTCTGTTAGTCCCGATCATCTGGACCAGGGAACGGTCCCCTCTTTTTCGATGGCGGTTCCTTCTCCGACAGTTGGGTCGGACCTTCATAACAATCCAAGCAACTCTCGGGCGATGTTTGACCCGATTAATTCCGACGATCCTCTATACTGCTATTCGGACTATCTGTGCCCTTGCCCGGTTACTTCTATACCCTTCTGCCAGACGCTATCGTCAGATCACCAGTTCTCAACCGCTTCGACGACTCTTCTCATATCGATGGACTCGGTATCCTCGGGGGCTGCCTCCTCTATCATGGCTGGTATGTTTTCTCACAGTGAAGCTCTGCCTTCTTTCCCTAATCGAAGCTCTTTGTTTGATGGCGACGCTATGGCCCCTTCTTCGACGGCTTCATCGTCATCATCGCCCTGCGTCACCTCTTCCTGGAGCTCGTGGAATGATTTTTGTGCATCACCGGCGAGATTTGGACTCGTTTATTCTCGTCGCCTGGACTTGCTCCGTATCGATCCGCTCTCGCCGATTCGCGAGGTTGTTGCTGAAGCGGCAGGGCTTCGCCGGGCTGGCCAGCATCGTCCCCAGCAGTAGTCGGTTGTCGGCTGTTTATTTTGTTGTTTTTGGGGCCAATTTTTGTAATCTAAATGAAGCTAATATCTTGGAACGTTCGTGGATTGGGAGACCCGATCCGCCGTCAGGCTTTGGGTTCGCGCATGCGCGAGTGGGATTGCGATGTTGTATTTATTCAGGAAACTAAGCTTGCGGGAGTCGACGACGCCGTATGGAAATCTTTTGGGGCAGGTCCTTTAGATGCTTTTTGCTCCTTGGATGCGGTTGGCGCTTCGGGCGGCGCTATCATTGCTTGGCGCTCTTCAAGATTCTCGCTTGTTTGTGCTCGTTTGGGACGACACTCTTTCACTGTGACACTTATTCATGTCGACTCGAATGCTTCTTTGGCTTTCTCGTGCGTATATGCGCCTTTAAATCACCTCGATCGGAGATTCTTATGGGAGGATTTGAATGCTGATGCTGCAGCCCTGGGGAGCATCCCTTGGATTGTGGGGGGGGGACTTTAATGTCACTCTTATCGCTTGCGACCGCCCGCGTGGCAGAGGGGGTCGGGGCCCCGGCTCGAGTGATTTTTTGGATTTCGTACACGGCTTGGCTCTTGAAGATTTGGTGGCTAATGATATTTCTTTCACGTGGCGTAACTCATCCTCGCGTTCACGCCTTGACAGATTCTTTGCTAATAATGGCTGGATGGAAACATTCCCCCATGCTCCGTTTCTTCTAGGCCGCGATCCTTCTCTGATCACTCGCCAATTATTTGGGAGGCTGACGAATCATCCCGTCCCCATGGTATTTTCCGATATGAGAGGAGCTGGCTTATGGAATCAGACTTTATGGATTTGGTCCGCAATCACTGGTCTCAGCTCTCCTTCCCCGGGCACGCGGCTCGCCGCTTTGATCTGAAGCTCTCTTCGCTTCGCCGTGCACTCGCCGCCTTCAAATTTTCCACTCGTCAGGCTAGGCTTTTGGCTCGGAGCAACGCGGAGGAAATCATTCTTCGACTTGATCGTTTGGAGAACGATAGAGAGCTCTCTCCTATTGAATTAGCAGAGCGTTCCTCGGCTTCTTCTGTAATCTTGGAGGACGACAGGAAGAAGGCGATCGAATGGAGGCAACGCTCTCGTATTCGTTGGATTAAGAGTGGCGACGCTAACACTGCGTTTTTCCACCGGGTCGCCAGTGCTCGCAAGCGCGCTAATCGTATTTCCTCCATTGTTATTGGGGGCGTCTCTGTCCAGGGCTCTCGCGAAATTGGCTCCGCATTGGTTGATCATTTTAAGAACTTTTTTGATCGTCAACCCTCCTCTCCGTGGCGATGGTCTGCTGCCGGAATCCCCTCTCTAGACCCTACAGATGCAAATATATTATCTCGGCCTTTCACGCTGGAGGAACTTAAGAGGGCGGCTTGGGACCTTAACGATGACGCTTCCCCTGGCCCCGACGGTTTTCCCATCTCGTTTTATAGGGACTTCTGGGATGTGATCTCTAATGACGTTCTTGAGGTCGCTCTCGAGTTTTGCAATGGAAATCGGGGGTTCGACAGGATTAACCGGGCCAACTTGGTCCTTATTCCTAAGTCTCATGGGGCCTCTCGTATCGAGGACTTTCGCCCTATTGCTATTTCAAACGGCATCTACTTGATCATTGCAAAGGCTTTGGCTATTCGGCTTGCTCCCCTTCTGGATTCTCTGGTTTCTCCCGCTCAGGCCGCTTTTATACAGGGGAGAAAGATCTCCGATTGCTACGCGCTGGCGTCTGCAATCATTGACGGCTGGCATAGAAATGGCACGATGGGGATTCTATGGAAGATTGACTTTGCTAAGGCCTACGACTCATTGGATTGGCGCTTCCTTTGGGGGGTTTTAAAGGCTCGGGGCTTCCCTCCATTGTGGATCTCATGGGTTAGACGATGCGTTACTACTGTCTCCTTCTCCCTCTCTATTAATGGCCGGCCGACCGGGGGACTTTTTCAGCCTCGGAGAGGGGTTCGTCAGGGATGCCCCCTCGCCCCTCTCCTCTTCGTTCTGGCCGTTGACGTTATGCCTCGCATGATCCAGGGTGTGGCAAGTGCTGGTCTTACTCGCGGCTATTTTTTGGATGACCTTCACATCCCTCTAATTCAATTCGCGGATGACACCCTTTGCTTTATTGAGGGTGGCCGGTCTCAGGCTTTGGGGATGGCCACAACGATTCAACTTTTTTGCGAGATCTCGAGACTCCACATCAACGGCGCTAAATCCAAAGTGGTGCCTTTTGGCTTATCGGTTCTTGAGGCCGGGGAATGCTCCTCGATTTTGGGGGCTTCCCTCGGGGAGCTTCCGCTTGAATACTTGGGCTTGCCTCTCTCTCTTGGTCGGCCGCGTTTGCGGGACTATCACAGGGTGATTGAAAAGGTGGATGGCAGATTGGAGGGCTGGCGTTCGTCATTGCTATCCAAAGGCGGTCGATTAGTACTTATCAAATCGGTTCTCTCAGCTATCCCCATCTACTTCTTCTCGGCTCGCGGATTGCCCAAAGGAATCCGCCTCCATCTGGAGAAAGCTATGAGGCGCTTCATGTAGGGCAAGAATGGTTCGGCTAGTAGAGGCTTGCATTTAGTTCGATGGGACGACATCTCTAGGCCGAAAAGTGACGGGGGTCTTGGCATTAGGCGCTTGGAGGTGGTTCGTGATGCTTGGCTCCTCAAGTGGGCGATGAGGCTTCTTGGCCGGGAAGAGAGTTTCTTGCTGCAATGCCTTCGCGTGGCAGCTGGTAATGCATTTGCATCTGTTTTTGGCGACCATTCCCCGGGTCCCTCCCATTCTTTCTGGCGCGATATCTTGTATGTCTTCAATTCTAACCGCTCGCTGGTTGCTCCGGCTATTGGCGATGGGAGATCTTTTCGCTTTTGGACTGTGGATTGGTCCGGGAAGGGCATTCTCATGAATCTTTTTCCTCGTCTTTATGCGATGGCCGGGGATAAAATGGCTTCGGTGGCCTCTTGCTGGGCCGATGGCGTCTGGTGCCCTATTTTTTTGGGCACGCTCTCCGACCAGCGACTCACTGACTTCACAATTTTGATGACTCTTCTTGCGGACGCTCCTTCGCCTTCTTCGGGCCGTGATCACTTTGCTTGGTTGGACGGGACCTTCTCCACTCGAAAAGCTTATCTCTCCGTTCTCCCCCTGTTTTGATTGCGGATGCATCTCTTCTTCGCCACTGCAAGCTCATCTGGAATCTCAAGATTCCGGAGAGGATCGGCGTCTTCCTTTGGCTTCTCAGACGTGAAAGAATACTTACGCGTGCCCGCTGCACCTCCATTATTCCGAACATCTCTCCAACCTGTGCTTTGTGCGGCATCGACATTGAAACCTCCGACCACCTCTTCTTGCTATGCCCCTTCGTGCAGGCCATCTGGGATGGCGTGGGATGGGTGAATCGTTCCTCTTTGCTTGAACTCTGGGAGAGCCTTGCTGCTGCATCTTCTCGCCCTAGATCGGACAGAATTGTTCCCATTGCGCGTATTTGGAGCATTTGGCTGGGAAGAAACAAATTGATTTTTGCAGGGCAGCGTTTCTATAAGGAAAATATATGTATCGCTGCAAATAATTTCTGTTCGGATTGGCTATCCATGTAACGTTTTTATTTTGGGTGGCGGATGGTATCTCTTGTACCGTCTACCTTGACTTTTGTGTTGTATCCCCGCTGTAAGTATATTCCACCTTAATTTTAAATTTTAAATAAATTGGGGCGAACACCTCTGAGTGTATCCCCCTTTTTTGAGTGTCAAAAAAAAGATTTGAGGAATAAAAGAAACTTGAGGTTTTAAGGTCCTTTGATTCAGAATTAATCGGCCTTAGTTATTAAGGTTTGAGACATAATAATATATACTTTCCTAAGTTTGAAAGATATGAGCGTTATATTGCACTCTAAATCTCTACCTTCTAAGAATATGATCAACAAATCACATGCACATATTTCACTTGAGGGACTGTGACTAGAGATTTAAATCTAGACTCGATTTAATAGTACTCGAGGATGTGATAGAATCGATGAGGGCTTCATGAAGCTTGAGAGCCAGCAAACCCTAGCTAGTATGTAAACAAGTTCGTTTGCTATCTTTCGATATTGAACTATGTGTCCGGGTATGATGATACTAAATAATTGTTGATCAGTGTACGCCAACTTGGTTAAAAATAATGGAACTAGCCTCAAAAAAATGTTGAATGAAAAAAGAACTCTCAATTACAAAGTCAAATTCAAACAATTTCAATCAAAGGCAAGTGCTCCCATCCATTTCAAAGTGTCCATTTAGACCAAAGATACTAGGACCAAGGAGTCAGGCTAGCACCCAAAAAAAGACTCTGCATCGTATAGTGTTTCAAGTCTGGGTATCGAAGGTATCTTAGATACTCAAAAGAGACGCACCCCAGTGCACTCCTAAGGAAACAAGTGCCGAAGACTCCGAGTTCTTTTGATGGACACATTGATTAACAAAAACATAATTGAGGATCCTTATTCCAATGAGAGGGAGAGAAGAAATTACACAAACCTATGTCATCATCTGGCTTGTCATATACATTTTCAAGTCTGATAAACTATTGAGATGGTAGATTGTATGCAAGAATTGATTTATTCCCTAGTGTTGAGAATTGGTTCTTGAGGAGAGTCTCCTAGATCAGGACTTTGAGTGACGTTTCGACTTGAGAATCATGATTGCAGTATACACTAAGTTTCATGTATCTTATATTATATGTATAAACAAAGAGTTTGATAATTAGAGAAGTTGGATTCCTTTTGACTATTCCTCTCGTTTCTCTCTCTCTCTCTCTCTTCACCTCTCACGTACGTGACCCCTCCTGCCTCCCTTTCTCTCTACAAGCTTGTACCATACACGTACTGCCTTCTCTCTCCTCCCACACATACGTGGCACGTGACTCTCTGTCCCCCTTTCTGCAACGACCGTCGCCCTTCACCCTCATCGCTTGCGGTCGTTACACGGCCATTGCGCCGCTTCGCTCGCTCGTTGTTATAACCCTCGACCTCTTCCTATAAAGTCACATCACCTATCTGACCTCATGGTATCCACCCTTCGAGTGTTGATGACAAATCGATCGACTCCCTTCTCGACGCAATCCAGAGGGCCCTCCTCCTCGGATCCTCAAAGTAGAATGCACAAATATATCTCAAATTAAGCTTGCAAACATCCTCAAATAATCTTCCAATTTAATCAAGCTCCCATGTGATTTAATCCTCAAGGAATAATAAAGTAGATAACAAAGAGATAAATTGAACAATCTCCCTCAAAACTTGAACTCAAACTGTCAACTAAAGGCTGCACAAATTATTAGACACTTCAAATAATTATCATAAATAAAAAGCCTCTGATTTGTTCATAAAATATCTATAATGATAGAGCATTGAACAAGCTTCAAAATGACATATTATGCACTGAAAATGGAGTTCAAGTGAGAAAGTTATGCTAAAATGAAATTCTAGAGTTCAAAATGCAATAGAAATAAATTGATTTTTCTCAAAAACTCCCCTTGATGGACTTATTTGGAATTATGTAAACCTAGAGGGGTTTTTATGTAATTTTTCCATGCATGCATGCACGGGGCATGTGATATTGGATTTTGGGTGACATTAATACTTTTAAGATTTTGGAGGAGGGTAGGGGCTTCCCTACAATTTACCCCCTCCCGCACGTGCAGGGTGTGTGCAGAGGAGGTTCGGTGGGCGAAGATGAGGTCGAGGGCTAAGGCTGAGGCTCGTGTGGAGCCTCGAGTGCCTAGCCTCCATGTGGCGACAAAGAGAGGCTCGACTGATCCGAGACTCGAGGCATGGAGGAAGGCCTTAAGGGAAGATGATGTGGCGACACGGGGACCGTTGGATCCCTCGATCCGATGGCTGCTCAGCGAGGCAGCATGGAGGAGCTGAGACGATGGTGAGAGGACGAGGCACAATGGTTGCGATAGGCGGAGCTGCGCCTTGGCCGACATATGGTCGAGGGTTGCAGCTTGGCGCGACGGAGGGCGACAAAGCAGCTGTAGCTCGACCGACACACGATCGCGCATGAAGAGCAACCAGGGAGGGGCGAGCCCAGTCGAGGGTGGAGCAATGGTCGTGTGGCGGTGGAGCGACCGGTTGATTGAGTTTTCGCGGAGGCATTGGCTCGGAAGCAGGCAGAGAGGCAGAGGCGACGTGGTCGGTAGGGCTTGTGGCGAGGCGTAGGGTGACAGAGCGGATGATGAGGGAGATGGAGGCGAAGGTGAGATTGAGGGTGAGGCGGAACTCGATGGTGGTGAGGGTGGCATGTGCTGATGGAGTGCGACGGAGCGAAGGGATGAATACGATGAGGAAAATGAAGAGGATTTGTTGTGGCTGTGAAGGGGCGAAGCAAGGTTGCAGGTGGAGTTTGGGTATAGAAGAGGGAAAAAAGCGAAGGAAGAACATGGGGGGGGGGCGTACTAGGTCACCCGAGGAGTAGAGCTGCTGCGAGGTGGCTCCGGTTGTGGCCTTGACTGCCGGCGAAGTCGTGGTGAGGCTCGACTGCTTGGAGAAGCAATAGAGGGGGAGGAGCCTGAGGGCCCTCTGGACCGCGTTGGGAAGGGAGTCGACCGCTGTCACTAGCACTCAAAGGGCGGATACCTGGAGGTCGGGTGGGCGATGCGGCTTTATAGGAAGAGGTCGAGGGTTGTAACGATGAGGGAGCAGAGTGGCGTAATGGCCGCGGGGGGTAGGGGTGATGGGCGACGACTGTTGCAAGAGTGGCGATCACGTTCTGCGTATGTGCGGGCGGAGAGAAGGGCGACATGTATGTGGCATGTGCTTGGAGAGAGAAAGGGAGGCAGGGGAGGGGGTCAAGTGCCACGCACGTGACCTCGAGAGGTGAAGAGAGGAGAGAAAGAAAAAGGAT
The DNA here is from genome assembly GCA_037367405.1 of Ottelia alismoides. Taxonomy (NCBI): domain Eukaryota; kingdom Viridiplantae; phylum Streptophyta; class Magnoliopsida; order Alismatales; family Hydrocharitaceae; genus Ottelia; species Ottelia alismoides. The sequence goes on from JAZKJV010011570.1 coordinate 94,268, forward strand.
ATGAATAAAATAAATTTTAAAATCAAATAAAAGTGAAGTAAATACATAAAATTAGAAATTAAAATTAAAATTAAAAATTAAATAAAATAAACAAAATTAATAATAAAATAAAGTAAAATATAAAAATTAAAAAAGGAAAACACCAAAAATAGCAAATGAAGTCAAATAAAAAATCAACATGAATGTTGCTCGTCTCGACGAGATCTACAACTTTTGTAAAGGAACAAAAATGAATGAGGACAACTGTAAAAAAAGTATTTTTCAAGATTCTCTTAGATAATAAAATATCATATTTTTGTAAATTGTGATTTTTTTGTATTTTAATTTGATTTTAATTATTGAATTAATTTATATACAGTACATACGTATTAAATCTAATTTTTATTAGTTAGAAAGAGGTAAAATAGAATTTAGAAAGATAAATTATCTAAAAAATATACCATGTCAGATGTTTGTGTTGTCTCTTGATTTTCCGATCTTTACGTGACCTCGAGAGATGAAGAGAGAGAGAAAGAAAAAGGATAGGAATAAAATAAATTTTAAAATCAAATAAAAGTGAAGTAAATAAATAAAATTAGAAATTAAAATTAAAATTAAAAATAAATAAAATAAACAAAATTAATAATAAAATAAAGTAAAATATAAAAATTAAAAGAGGAAAACACAAAAAAATAGCAAATGAAGTCAAATAAAAAATCAACATGAATGTTGCTCGTCTCGACGAGATCTACAACTTTTGTGAAGGAACCAAAATGAATGAGAACAACTATAAAAAAAGTATTTTTGAAGGTTCTCTTAGATAATAAAATATCGTATTTTTGTAAATTGTGATTTTTTTTATTTTAATTTGATTTTAATTATTGAATTAATTTATATACAATACATACGTATTAAATCTAATTTTTATTAGTTAGAAAGAGGTAAAACAGAATTTACAAAGATAAATTATCTAAAAAATATACCATGTCAGATGTTTGTATTGTCTCTTGTTTTTCCAATCTTTATGAGTTTTATTTCTTTGTACTAGTCAGTTAATTAATCAAAGAATATAATATAACAAAAGTTAGGTAAAAAAGTAATTTTTGTACATAAAATGATAATCTCAATCAATGTCAAAAACATAGATTACTCAATTACAGAATTTAATCCTAATTTTAGCACAGTTTATAAATGTTAATAAATTAATCTTAGGGGATTTAATTAGTGATTTATTAAGAAGATTGTGCTAAAATCCGCATACAAAGTAGATGAATGTGGATTCATCACAACTCTATACTTAGATGTTTCTTGTCACCAAGCAATTTTAGTGAGGATTGTAAAAAGGAGTGGAGCTGTCGCAAGGTGGCTCAGGTTGCGGCCTCAGTCGTGGGCAAGGTCGTGGCGAGGCTCGACTGCATAGAGCAATAACATAGGGGGAGGATGGCCCTCTGGATCGTGTCGGGAAGGGAATCAACCACTGTCATCAGCACTCGAAGGGCAGATACCTGGAAGTCAGGTGGGCGATGCATCTTTATAGGAAGAGGTCGAGGGTTGCAACGACGAGGGTGCGACGCAGCGTAAAGGCCACAAGCGACGAGGGTTTAGGTTGGCGGTCATTGCAAGAAGGGGAAGAGGCAGTCGTATGCCGCGCACGTACGAGCGAAGAGAGAAGGTGGCACGTGCTTGGAGAGAGAAAGGAAGGTAGGGGAGGGGGTCATGTGCTGCGCACATGACCTGAAGAGGTAAAGAGAGAGAAAGAAAGAAATAAGAGAGGAATAAAATAAAAAAAATAAAAAAGTGAAATAAATTAAAAAATTTTAAAAAATAAAAATAAAAATAATAAAAAGCTAAAATAAAAATTAAAATTAGCAAAGAAGAAAAACCAAAAAGAAAGAGTGAATGAAGTCAAATGAAAAGGTGGTCAACATAAAAGTTGCTCGTTTCGATGAGATCTATAATCTTTGTGAGGAATCTAAAATCAAAAGAGGTCACAAGAACAACAACAACAAATCCTATTCCCACTAAGTAGGGTCGGCTACATGGATTCTTCGCCTCCATTCAGATCTATCTTGGGTCAATCCCGGACTTATATCCACAAAACAAAGATCCCTTCGTATGGTCTATTTCCAACACTTCTTGGACTGTCCCCGTCCTCTCTTAGCCGTCTCAACATCCCAACACTCGCATCTCCTAACTGGTGCATCAGCTGATCTTCTTTGTAAATGACCAAACCATCTTAAGCGGTTTTCTCGCATCTTATGCTCAATCGGAGCTACACCATCTTTCTTTCTGATTGCATCATTTCGAATTCGATCTTTACGCGTGTGTCTACACATCCACCTTAGCATTTTCATTTCTTCTACAGCCATTTTCTGCACATGTCCATGGTCCACAGGCCAACATTCATATCCATAGAGCATAGCATGTCTCACGACTGCTTTGTAAAACTTTCCTTTAATTTTTGAAGGAGTTTTCTTATCACAGAGAATAGTAGAGGCTCCTCTCCACTTTAGTCAGCCTGCATTTATTCTATTAGTAACATTTCCATCAATTTCCCCATCACGTTGCAAAATAGATCCCATATATCTAAAAGAATCTCTCTTCTGAATGTTATCATCACCAATCTTCACCTCAGTTCCTTCACCATTGCTTCCATCAAAAGTGCACTTCATATATTCTGTCTTAGTCCTTCTTATACGAGATCCTTTACTCTCCAACTCATGTCTCCAGATCTCAAACTTCTCATTTACTCCATCTCTAGTCTCGTCAATCAATACAATATCATCAGCAAATAACATACACCAAGGTAACTCATCCTGAATGTAACTTGTCAACTCGTCCATAATCAAAGTAAAAAGAAATAGACTCAAAGCTGAACCTTGATGTAAACCAATGTTGATGTCAAAATAGCAGTCTTTCCAAATGGGGTCCTTACACAAGATAAAGCCCTATCATACATGTCTTTTATGAGTTTAATGTATAGAACAAGCACTTGACTCTTCTCCAGAACTCTACACAATATCTCTCGTGGGACATAACCATAAGCCTTCTCCAAATCAATAAAGATCATATGGAGGTTCTTCCTTTTAGCTTCATAAATCTCCATTGTTCTCCTCAGCAAATGGATGGCTTAAATAGTTGAATGACCTAGCATGGATCCGAATTGATTTTCTTTTACTTTGGAAACTTGCTTGAACCTTCTTTCGATCACACGTTCCCAAATCTTCATTGTGTGACTCATCAGTTTGATACCTCTGTAATTTGAACAATTTTGAATGTCTCCTTTATTCTTATAAAGTGGCACCACGATACTCCTCCAACCTTCAGGCATTTTCTTGCTTAGCCAAATAACATTGAATAGAATCGTAAGCCAAGTCAAACTGCGCTCACCTAAAACTTTCCAAACTTCTACAGGGATGTCATCCATTCCTACACCTTTCCCATGTCTCATAACCTTCAAAGCCTCATCTTCTTCCTTTCTTTGTATCCGTGTATATCTTGCACGATTCAAGCAACTTTCACTACTAGTAAGATCACGAAAGTGATCTCTCTATTTCCTTCCCCAATTAAAAGTTTATGGAAGTACTGCTCCCATCTAGTCTCTATATCCTTCTGAGTAACAAGCACGTGACCTTCTTCGTCTTTAATGCATCTCACTTGATAAAGGTCTTTGATCTTTCTTTCTCTTGATTTGGCCAACCTGAATATATCCGTCTGGCCCTCCTTAGAGTCGAGATTTTTATACAAAACTTCATAAGCTTTTGACTTAGTTTCGCTTACAGCCTTCTTTACTTCCTTCTTTGCTATTTTGTAGTTTGTGACAGTTTCCTCTGTTCTATCCTTAGACATAGCTTTAAAGCATGCTCTTTTAATTTTTAACTTCTCTTGCACCCCTTCACTCCACCACCAAGCCCCCTTATGACCTGGGGCTCCTCCCTTTGATTCTCCTAGCATCTCTTTGACTACCTTTAGGATACAAGATGCTACTGAAGGATATGGTGAAATCCTCAAGCGCATCACGGAAGCGTGGGCATCGTATCAAATATGATGAAGAACGGCTAGTCGAATTAGTTGTTCTATGCAGCGGAAAATAATTTTTTTCATGTAACAAAACCACATGATCCAAGAACACTTCTCGGATCGTTTCGTCTGAACCACAAACAAGTATTAGGGTTACCTCTTGAAGCGTGGTTATGATCGAGTCTCTAAACAAAGAGACCTCCTGTCTCAAGTCCGACCCGACGGAGGAGATGCTTGCAAGCGTGTTGATGAAACACGTGCTTCTCGCAATCCATGTTGCAGATCCAAGCCACGGATCTCTTGATCTTGACAAACGAGATACGACATCTTCTTCACGAGCAAGGCACGCCGAAGTAGACGGAGATCCACGAGCAAACCATCAAGCAGCCTAACGACAACGCTGCGGTGATGGAGAACCTCTCTAGGCATCCATGGTGGACGACCACATGAGAGGAAGAGAGAGTAGGCGTGTAGAGAGAGAAAGAGAGAGAGACTTATGTTCTCATTGTGTAAAGAAGAGCAATGGGGTGCCTCTCCTTTTATGATATTTTGGGATCCGTGGATCTCAATCCATGGGTAACACAAATCAATGGCTCTCATTGATTTGTGTTTCTTTAATGGCTAAGATTTGTGTTGGTAAAAACCAACAACAATTAATTTAATTTAGATTAAATCTATATTGATAAATCAATATAAATCAATCCCAAATTAAATCAATCAAGCATGGATATTATGGAATGAAGATTGCCTCCTTCCATAATATTGGATTTGGTGGCAATCTCATGCAATCTCATGAGATCTCATGAGATTACATTATTCCATGGAAATCTCCAAGATTTACAACAACACTTATTGTAAATTATTCTACAAAAAAAATTCGTAATTATTTTGTGAATATTGCAATCTTGCCATTGGAAAATTGCGAATCACATTCACAACCCAAAATAAATGTGAATTACATTTTCAATTAATTGTCCAATGTGAATCCAATTCACATCAACATTTAATTAACAAATGCAAATTACAAATAGATCTCTCTTATATATTATAAATCACATTTATAATACATATGACTAATATGGATATTGCTATCCACATTATTCATATCCATGATAATTAAATCACATTTAATCATCTTGGATCTCTATTCTCGCGTGGCCAAATAATATGAATCACATTCACATTATTCACATCTTTTATAATTAAATCACATTTAATTATCTTAGATAACTTTCCTTATAATATGAATCAAATTCATATTATTCATAATAATTAAATCACATTTAATTATTAATTTTCTCAATGCTCGGATACACATATCAACAATGAAATTATCATGAACTCTTTGAAGGATAATGCGCTTTCTTCGCGGATACTTGGAGATAAGGACATGGCGATTGTATTGTTCCACGTATAGTGACTTGGATATTGAGATCATATCTCAAATCCAGATCGCGGGCCTCCCATAGATGCTTGATGAAATCAAGACTGGAAATCTAATCTTTTCATTGCATCTGAATCACATTCAGATCAATGTCCAATATTGGCACCAAGATCAGATTACTTCTCTACTGAGAGGAGTCACTAAAATCCAGACCCATTTTATCACTCCCTAGGAATGGAAGCGTCATGGTTATACAATCATTTATGATCACATCACCCTCAGGTATTCCCAATACCTATACATCCTGCATACTTGAAGACTCAGAATTAACCCGAAGTATTAGATCAACTTTATACTATCTACTTCAGGGTTTTTATCAGTAAGTTTCTCATTCGATCATTGGGAGTTGGTATCGATCATATACTTTCCAAAAGCATATATCATACCTAGGTCTTGATCATATATACTTTTCAAAAGTATATATCAAACCTACAAATTCAGTCAAGCTTTCAAAGCGAGACGACCGTGCACAGAATTTGATTCTTCTCAATATCTCATGAGTGAGCTCATGCCTTCTGGTTTAGTAAACGAACCTATATGATCCCTTTGAGAGATCGTATTACTCATATGCCTTTATATGCACACCAGCGCGCCGGTGTATAGACCTTGGTTAGGTCATCAACCTATTGGTCTGCCAAATGTACATACTCAGACATATAGTAACACATCTGTCTCCGGTCAGAGGATGCGTGCCTGTATCGTGACAACATACGATATAGGACTTTGGTTATCTCGATCTTGTTAAGTCAACTCTTTGACCTAACTAATCTGACACCTCCGAATCTCTATTCCTATGCAGAGGACCTGCTTCAAGAGGTCGGTCAGATATCAGCCTAATTGAGAAAGGATTGCCATCTCCTACTCAGGCTGGAGATCATCTTTTAACAATCATTTGACGGTGCTTGATGAGTCCTCAATCTAACCCTTTAGATATTCATCCAAGCACCAGCCTCTATGATTCAATTATTGAATTAACAACTGTATGATTATTAAGATGGCCATGGTACATAACCCTAATTGTACTAAGGGACCTACTATGCAAATTATTTATTTTTCATTTCAGATCAGGGAATGATATGTGCAATAACATTTATTGCATAATGGCTCGTCGTGGGCTCGAATGTCCAACAACTACTGCCTCCCACATCTCGTATACACTTCCGCTAAAATCCCAAGATAACTCTTCGAAAACCTTCTCCTTGATGCTTGATTGCTTCAGTGGAAGGTTCCACCAAAAGAGGTCAACTGTAAAAAAAAATATTTTTGGACGTACTCTATAGATAATAAAATACCTTATCAATGTTGTAAAAATCGGCCGACTAATCCGATTAGTCGGTCCGATTAAACGACTCGGCGGGGTAGCCGAGTCGACTTACCCAAATCGGGCATTAGTCGGACATGGCCGATTAGTCGGCCGAGTAGTCGGTGTAGGCGGGCGCTTACTCGGCCGACTTTTGCAACACACAAAATCGGGTCCCATTTTTTAGAACGCGAGTAGCATTTGGGAACTTACTGTCCAAACAGTAAGTCCCCATCGGTTCGAAACTCCCACTCCCCTCTCGACCCCCCGCGCCCTAGACCCCTGCTCCCCGCCGCCGGTGCTCGTGCTCCCCGCTCGCGAGCTCCTGGCCGCCGCCGCTCCTCCAGCACCTCTCCGGTAGGCATCTCTCCACTCCTCTCTCGCCGCGCCGCCTGAGAAGCTCCCTCTCGCCCCACGTCTCTCGCCGCACAGGACCTCGGTTAGGGTTTTTTTTTTGTTTTCATTTTTTCATTATTTGTATTCTATTATATGATCACAGCATGCCATTCTTGATAGCTTCTAATGTTATATTGTTATATTGCTATGCTAGATGTTTACATTATGTTGTATGTGGAATGGCTCATTGTTATATTTTTTCATATGTTGTATGCTAGATGTTTACATGTTGTTATATTGTTATATTGCTAAACTAAACATGTCCAATTATATTTTTGTTAGGTTGTATGAATATATAATTATGTTGTATGTTTGATGTTTAGGGTTTGTTCTAGTATTATGTTGTTTGAAAATATTTGTGTTGTATGCAAATATTTAGGTTGTATGCAAACAAAGTATGATTATGTTGTATGCTTAGTGGTTATTGTATTGTATAATGTATATCATGCCACTGATTTTTTTATATTATAATTCATCATTTTTTTATTATGTAGATGGCTACACCACCAACGAACGTCGCTTCCGGTAGCGACTCGTCTTTTTATGTGCCACCGGGATCAACTGATCCTGCATGGCAATACGGCTACCTTGCGAGCCGTACGGATCCAAATACGGTCACTTGCAGATTGTGCAAGAAGATTGTGAAGGGTGGTGTGTATAGGTTCAAGCAACATCTAGCACACCGAAAAGGGAACGTTGCTGCATGTCCCAAGGTTGATGAGGAAACGAAGAACAAGATGATTGCATACCTTGATGATGTTGCCAGGAAGAAATCTCAGAAAGCCGCTGATGTTCATGAGATGAGGGAGGAAGTTGATATCACTGGAGGTGTGGGTTCGACGAAGAGATCACGAGTCTCTGAATCCCTCGAGCAGCCTGTCGCAGTGGAAGGGTCATCACGTCAAATGACCATCAAGGATGCATTCTCCAAGGATCATCGTGATAGGGTCTCGTCATTCATATCCAAATGGGCATATACATCGGCAATTTCGTTTAATGCAATGACGACAAAAAACTTCCTGCAGATGGTGGAGGCTATTGGGAAGTACGGGCCTGGACTAAAGCCTCCCACGAGGTATGAGCTTAGTGGTCCGCTTCTAAAGAAGGCAGTGAAGGAGATTCACGATGGATTGCAAGGTCATCGTGATACGTGGACATCGTCGGGATGCTCATTGATGACTGATGCATGGACGGACAAGCGTGGAAGGAGCATTATCAATTTTTGTGTCAATTGCACATTGGGGACTTCATTCTTGAAGTCCATAGATGCCTCAAATGAGGCTCACACTGCGGAATACATCTGCAAGTTGGTGGAGGAGTGCTTGAATGAAGTGGGGAGTGGATAAAGTGGTTCAGATTGTGGCGGATAATGCATCCGCCAATGCTGCTGCAGGAAGATTGTTGGTCACCAAATATCCACAGATTTGGTGGACTCCGTGTGCTGCGCACTCCATTGATCTTGCTTTGGAGGAGATAAGCAGAGAGACAAAGGTGAGAAGTGCAATCACAAAGGCGAAGAGGCTTACGGTGTTCATCTACTCTCACACCAAAACTCTTAGCTTGATGCGCAAGTTCACCAACAAGAGGGACATTGCAAGGCCCGGATAAACAAGATTTGCAACCACTTTTCTCACTCTTGAAAGCCTAAATGAAAAGAAAGACAAGCTGAGATTGATGTTTTCCTCAGAAGAGTGGAGAAACTGCAAGTGGTATAAGACCAAGAAGGGAGAAGCTGCGAGTTCCATTGTTTTCAGCCCTACATTCTGGAACCATACAACACATGCTATCAGAGTTTTCACTCCACTGGTTCGTTTATTACGTGTGGTAGATGCAGATCGACGCCCATCCATGGGCTTTGTCTACGGAGGGCTTGAAGAAGCCAAGCGAGAAATAATTGCAGTATTCAATGGTGTGGAGTCATCTTATAAATTTTTTGTGGATGCTATTATCTCCAAGACCAAAGGGAGGCTTGATACTCCATTGCATCTAGCAGCATATTACTTGAACCCATTTTACTTCTACACCGAGTCTCATGGTGATCCAGATGTTGTGGTGAGGAGAGGGTTTAAGGAATGCATGGAAAAATTTTATCCAGATTTGGATATACAAGATGCAATTACTAGGGACGAGCTTCCGGCATATAGACTTGGTCGTGGAGATTTTGGGAAGCCTTTAGCTGTGAGACAGAGGATGATAAATGATGGCAATTTTGATCCAGGTATCTTAGTCATTCGTTTCCTATTAATGTTGATCACTTATTTTATTATGTTGACCATTTCTCTATTCTAATAGCTAATTGGTGGCATAATCATGGAGATGACACACCTCATTTGAAAGCTTTGGCTATCAAAATCTTGAGCTTGACGTCTTCATCATCGGGATGTGAGCGTAACTGGAGTACATTTGACTCGGTAAAGACTCCACTCCATCCACCCAATTCGATTAGTAATAGTAAAATTTAAATGAGTAATTGATATAAAGTTAAATTTTTGGTCTTCAGATCCACACCAAGAAGAGAAACAGGTTGGAGACGAAGAAGCTGAACGATCTTGTATATGTGCGTTTCAATTCCAACCTGCAGGATCGCCGAGCTGAGAAAGAGAGAGATCCCCTGTCATCTCGTGATCGTGCACACATGGCTGAATGGATCGGGGATGTTGATGCTCATGATGAGGAGGTTTTTCCAGGTTCCGGACTGACATGGGGTGCTGTAGCACATGCTAGTGGCGCCGAAGAGAATTTGGAACCAAGAAGGAGCCAACGAGGTGAGCGTGGAAAGGGAGCTTCATCGTCAAGCTCCAATGCTACGCCGATGAATGAGGAGGAGGAGCTACATCTTGAGGATATAGAAGAAGAAGATGATGACGATGAAGAAGAAGAAGGCGATGATGAAGAAGAAGAGCTGGACTTGGATGACGACATTGAGGATTGAACCCAATGGCTTGGGATACTTGTCTTACTTTCAGTTGTATTATTTTTTGAGCATGTTGTAATTGTCTTTTATTTTTGAACATTTGCTTGTACTATGTGCCAAACATTTTGTTCTTAACTTTCTTCTTTTTTCAATCTCTTGCTATTTTTTTATGCTCTTAAAAATATTAAAACTGCTAAATTTATGAATATAAATGAGAGTATATGCTATAAAAATTGATTTATATATTTAAAATAATAAAAAAATTCCAAACCGACTATTGTCCGACTAAATCCGATTACTCTCCCGACTGCCGATTAATCCTTAGTCAGTGACCCTGCCGACCGAGTACCGACTGCCGACTTCTGCAACCTTGTACCTTATTTTTGCAATTTTGTGATTTAATATTTTTAATTTGACTTTAATTAGTGAATTAATTTATATACAATATATACATATTTTTTGAGGCCCAAAAACAGGGGATACACTCAGCGGTAATGTCCCCAAAATATATTTATAAGTAAGAAAACAGAGAAGGACAAAGAGAAAACAATAACTAAAGCAAACAATTAAAGGTCCCAGTCATCCACCAATCTCGCGGAATGTATCTCGACATTTTCCTTATAGAACCTTTGTCCTGAGAAGAGAAGCGCATTCTGCCAAGCCACAGGGCCCAGATAATAGCAATAGGCCTGAAAAGCTCCCGCCGTGGTCTGTTCTTGTTTTCCACCAAAGATCTGCAAAAGGAGGCCAAGTCCGTCCTGCAAGTATACAATATATACATATTTAATATATTTTTGTGATTTTTGTAGGTTAGAAAAAGGTAAAATAGAATTAGCAATGATAAAATATGTACAAAATATACAATGCCAGTTTATTTGTATTTTCTCTTGATTTTCTGATTTTTATGAGTTTTAATTCTTTATGTAAAGTTAGTTAATTAATCAATGAATATAATAGTAGAAAAATTAGGTAAAAATCAGTAATTTTTATATATAAAATGATAAGCTCAATCAAGGTAAAAAATACAGATTATTTAATTACATAAATTAACCTTAATTTTAGCATAGTTAGTGAATGTTAATAAATTAATCTTAGGGTATTTAATTAGTTATTTATTAAGGAAATTCTACTAAAATCCTCATATAAAGTAGATGAATAATGAATTCATCAATGACAATGACGATTACTGATGTGGTAGAGTAGGAATGGAAGGAATAATCTTTGGGAGGAACTATCAACCATTTTATTTAGCATTTAACCTTTATCTTGGTGGCAGTTAAGTTGGTGTCTGATGGCCGATTTTAAGGGAAGAGTCATGAATTTTCCTTTTCTGGTATATAATTTGTCAGCTGTAATTCCATCTAGGCCTTCATTAGTTGGATTGGAGATCTTAGGTGGTTCGAGTGGATTTGACTTGCTAAGGGGATTGTCAGAAGGTCCTGGCCTAGGCTTGCTTAACCGCTCAGTTCGGATTTGTTCAGTTAATTTTTACATATTTCTACCTCATGGGATATCAAGGTAGACAGAAGACTGCATAGCCCAGTTTTATTCTAATTAAGATGGAAATAACAAGGTTGACTGAAGGAATGTCGATGTTTCTCTACTCCAAAAAAAGATATTGATGAAGAATATGCTAAGAAGGACTAACTTTTATATATATACAAGCATGTCGAATCTCCTCAAGTTGATTCTTGGGTATTTCTGTTAGAGTATAGGAGTCACTTGTGTAGATGAGCAAATGGATCCCGGATCCATTTACTACATCTAGTGATTTAGTTCCACATCTACTATCTATGGGATGTGGAGACTCAGTGGGGGCTATATAAGAAGCCCCAGATCTCTTGTATGGGACAAGAAAGTTGAATACAATAATCAGACCTTAGGAATAGGGTTCCACGTAAAAATCCTGGTGTTCTTTAATATTATTCTATTATCTTTGATTACGGTTTTGCATTTTTATAATTCTAACATGGTATCAGAGTGGGTTCAATTCTCGAGGAGTTATTTTTCAACATTTGTTAAAGATTCGATTTTGGTGTTTTGGTGTCGAAGATTTTTTATGAAGTTTTATTCGCTGCTATGAAGATCTCTATCGTCATTCAGATCTGTTCAAGTTCAAGTTTTAGGGTTTCATCTGAAACCCTAGGTCAAGTTGCTGCGTGAAATTCCATGCTGCACTCGAAGGATTCTAGGTGGCACTCCTCTGATTTGTGTGCAACTTCCATTGTTGCATCCAGAGATGATGGTGTGTTGGTGGCACGAGCAACTATCTACTCTAGGCCATGGCAACGAGAACCTCTAGTCAAAGGCCTCTTCATCCTAGATCATGCATAACTCCTCCAAGCGGAAGGGTTTCAATTGTGGAAACCCTAGTTGGCGCAGGCCTCGTACATCCCCATCTCCCGATCACGCAACCACACATTTGTCGATGCCACCCTCCATATCTAGTGTATCTCCCCTCCTGGTCGCATCTCTCCAGCAGACGGAGCTCCATGGCGGAGCCTCCCTCCTTCCTAGATCTCGAGGTCAGCGACATCAGGTGCCCTAGCGATCTCTAGGGCACCTCCTTCAGACTATCTCCTCCAAGTGGAGGCCTCTCATCACATGAGGCACTCCTCGTTCAAGGCGGTGTGGTGCATCCATGCCATACCTCCTCGTCGCTGCATACTCCTCTCCAAACTCAAGGTAGAGACGCTTGCAACCACCCTTTCAAGCAGAGCTCGAAGCTCTAGGAGGCGGCAAGAGCAAAACCCCATCGGGGCGACTCCTGTGAGGGGTCCCCAATCAGGGAACCCTAAATAGGGTTGGGCCCAACATTGGGATCGGATTATTTTTTACAGATTCCAGACCCAAGCGGGTCGGGCATAAAGAAAAAAAGAAAGCCCAATGCATTCATGGACTTTATGTGCGTTGTATTTCAAAAAAAAGGAAGAGAAGGGATGCCTAAAAAATGGTGTGGGTTCATTTAAAAAATATTTATTTTGAAAAGGCATGTACACAAGAAAAGCCAAACATAAACAAAAACTTTTGCAAAAAATGGAATAGCCAAAAAAATGAAATGATTTGAGAAGGAAAAATTCTTGAGAAGAAAAGTCTTTTTTTATCAGCTTATGTGATGTTTTTGTTTTTCCTAATTTCTTGTTTTCTCCCAACTTTGTCGATGTCATTGTTTTCCGACAAGTATGGGACAAAGGGGGAGTATTGTGTAGAGTCGCAGGTTGGATTCAGATGTTAGATTCTTTATATTCTCGACCAGCCAGATTTCAGACTCTAGTTCAGTTTCAGACCCACTGTTCAGATTTCTAGTCTTCAGTTTGATTCACACAAGTTTGCGATCATCATTTGTGTAGTCTCCATATTTATTTTTTATCTCAAAGTTTCATGCGATCCATAGTGGCTCCAGAGCAGAGATCTCATTCCCTATCCCATGTGGACTAGGATTTTCATGTGGTATCACAGGGACTCCAGAGTAGAGATCCCATTCTCTAAGCAAGTATGGGAAAGACCCAGTTCTCCGACGAACAGACTTTTCAGACTTCATTCTCCAACGACCATGGACACCTACGAGGATGTTTTCAGTTCGACCCTTCAGAGATGAAGCAGTTGTTCACATGATTTTGATAGGACAAAGTATTCCGGTGAGGAGACTTATTCAGTTTTGGTGACTCTGACAGGTGCAGTGCAGAGCACACCTAGTTCAACTCACACTCCAGCCCGTTTGTTCCTCGTCACCTGCACGACATGAGAAGCAACCTGCTTGATGTCAACCAACAATTGTGTTTGCATTGAGTTGATATTGGCTGTAGTGTCGTGCATTGTGAGTTTGAGATTTCTTTCCGTTTGTCCAAGCTGAATATTGCATGTTTCAACTTGAGGGGGAGTGTTGTAGTATATGCGTCACTTGTGTAGATAGGTGGTTTAGTCCCAGATCTACCATTTGTGGGATGTGGAGACTCAATGGGAGCTATATAAGAAGCTCCTGACCTCCTGTATCAGATGAAAAAGTTGAATGCAACAATCGGCCCTTGAGGCATTTTCCCGTAGTTTCATCCCGCTCCTTAGGGAGTAGGGTTCCACGTAAAAATCCTGGTGGAGTGAAATTCCTAAGTAGTACCTTGGATATACTTAAATCCCCAGGTATTACGAAAAGTTTTTTTATCTGGTTCCTATAGAAGTGTCGCATATTAAACATGCGACACCTGTATTATTTTTTTACCTGGGAACTACAAGCGTAGCGCATCTTCGATATGCGCCATTTGTAGCGCATATTAAATATGCGTTTTCTGGCCGCGATAAACCACTCAATTTCGAAAACCCTCCCCACGCTTCGTTCATTTTGGCCGCCGCTTGACTCCATCTTTGTTCCCTCGCGACTGCTGCCTCCTCGTCACACCAAACCTTCGTTTGGGCCCTCTAAGCTCCGCCAAGTGGCCATTTTCCGTATCTTCCTTCTACATTGCCGCTCACTAGGGCGCACCCTTTGTTGCATCCATTGATATTTGGTAATTGTAGATAAGATGTAAGTTATATAATATGCGTATTTATCTTCATTTCATGATTGTATAGTTTTGACGTGTACGTTGCGTCACGCATTAGGTCGGGATGGAGTCGGTATATTGTATGTTTCATTTGAAGGGTACGCTTATTGGCTCTTCGACGGCCAATGTACGCGGATTTGGATTAATGCCTAATATTGATTCAATGAGATGTTGAACTTAGTTTACCATAAGTTCAACCTGGATGTCAATAATCAAAAAATCCAATTATTACATCGCATCCCTCGGGGCTTAGGCAAAGAGCCATCGTTTTCGTCTATCGTCGATGATGATGTGCAAGGAGTTTTTGTGTATACTCGGACCATTGAGAAATCGATGCCTACTGACATTACTGTTGAGACTGTATCGGTGAGCGAAGTCCCCAATGATGTCACTAACACGGGACCCTCTGTTGTCCCTAGCACACAACCCTTTGTTGTCCCTAGCACACAATCCTTCTCTGACACTAGCAATGATGTGCCTATAACACAACCACGTACAGATCAGGAATGACACATGAGTGACGCTCTGCTGAGAGAGGTTAATCATGCTTTGGATGACTTCATCCCTTGGGGAACTGATGATGATATGGAAGAAGATAGTGATGAAGATATTGAAGATAATGCGGTAAACGAGGATATCCGAGTCGATGAACAAAGCACGCAATAGATTGTACCCTGTTTACCTTCTTTTGGGGGGTGAGAGGATCCAATACTTGTTCAACCTATGAGGATGACATTCGAAATAATTCTGTACTTGATGATGTCGTTGATGAAATACGCAAGGACAGAACCTTCAAATGTAGAGAAGACTTGATTTATGCTGTAAAAAAGTATCACATCTTGGCATACTACGACTTCATTGTCAAAGAATCCACCAGCTTGATATGGTCAGTTTTTTGCATGCACAGATTGAATGGATGTGTTTGGTATTTACGAGGTCATTTTAGAAAATTTGATGGTTTGTGGGTAATCTCTAAGATTGTTGAATCACACACTTGTATAAACCCTACAGTTAAAAAGGGTCATCCTCAATTAGACTACAAATTCACGTCTTGATCACTGCTATCTCTAGTGAAGGATGACCCCACTGTTCGGGTATCGAGTTGTAGGGCTCACATCCATGAGATGTACAACTACCGGGTTACCAAGAAAAGGGCATGGGATGCTCGGAGGAAACAATCGGAATAATATTCGGTGATTGGAAGAAGTCTTACGCTGAAATGCCTTATCTATTGCAAGCAATGAAGGCTGCCATACCGGGAATTGAAATTGATATCGAATACAACGAATATACAGATCATCGGAAACCTCATTGCCGTAGATTTCAACGTTTTTGGGTATTTGACCCTTCCATTGAGGCATTCAAATATTGACGCCCTTTGATTAGTATTGATGGGACCCATTTGTATGGCAAGTACAAACAGAAATTGCTCATTGCATGCGGGATTGATGGGGATTAACATATCGTTCCCCTTGCTTTCGAAATTGTTGACGAGGAATCCGGCCCTTCATGGAAGTGGTTTTCATCCTTGGTACGTATCAGGGTAATTAGCATGCATGCATGGCAATATATATCATTTCTGACCGTAACTCTGGAATAAAATCCGCAATGAAAGATGCTGATGTGGACTTACTAGAACCTTTTGCATACTGACGTTTCTGTTCTAGGCATGCATGGCAATATATATCATTTCTGACCGTAACTCTGGAATAAAATCCGCAATGAAAGATGCTGATGTGGACTTACTAGAACCTTTTGCATACTGACGTTTCTGTTCTAGGCATGTCGCGAGCAACTTCAATAGCATTTTCAAGAACGACTCCATGAAATCTTTGGTACAAGCAGTAGCACTAAAAACGGCAAGTAGAAAGTTTGCATATTTCATGAGGAAATTGCAAGAGTGGAACACGGAAACAGGTAGATGGTTTTCAACTCACGATTGTCGCCGAGAGCAATTGACTTTGGCTTATGATGGTGGTTGTATGTTTGGTCAGATGAGTGCAAATTTCAGTGAAAGCTATAATGCAGTTCTTAAAGATGCCCGTTGTTTGCCAATTCTTGGACAATTATAGGGGAATGCGCAATAGCGCATGTTCAACATGCGTTATAAGTGAAACTTCCTGGAATTGTTCCGGAAATGTTACAGGAAGATATCATATAGCGCACGTCTAACACGCGTTATACGTGAAACTTCGTGGAATTGTTCTGGGAATGTTATAGTAAGATCCTTATATGACGCATGTCCAACATGCGTTATACGTGACACTTCCTGGAAATCTTCCTAGAATATTACAGGAAGATCCTCATATAGCACATATTCGACATGCGTTATACTTGTGACTTACTGCAAATGGCAAATATCAAATATCCCATTGGTTTTCGAAATCGCGTGGTTTATCGCGACCGGAAATCGTATATTTGATATGCGCTACAAATAGCGCATATCGAAGATGCGCTATGCTTGTAGTTCCCAGGTAAAATAAATAATACAGGTATCGCATGTTTAACATGCGACACTTCTGTAGGAACCACTTAAAAAACATTTCGTAAAATATGGGGATTTAAGTAAATCCAAGGTACTACTTAGGAATTTCTCTCAATCCTGGTGTTCTTTGATTTTTATTCTATTATCTATGATTACACTTATGTATTTCATATTTTCAAAACCTTCTAGTTTTGATTGTTATCTACGATCACATTATAGAATATTGGAATTCACACTATCAACTTCATATCTTTGGGTACCTAGACGAAAGAGAAGAATCTCTTGTAGTCAGATCAGTAATTGAAATGGATGACATCTTTATACGTGAATTTTGATTTTTTAAATGTCTAGCACATAATATATCTATGGGATATTTACCCAGCAGACCCTGAAATCTTTGTAAATTACCTCTACGACCTTTGAAACATCGATATTCCTCCCTAGACCCCGTAATCTTGCTCCGTCTTACCCTATAGACCCTACCGTTAATTTGAGATTTTTTAAGTTAACTAGTTTGGGTTTAAGTTGAGTTAATCTAACCCTAGCAAATCCATGGGCCCTCCTTTCTTCTTCTCTCCCCCTCCTTCTTCTTCCACACTCTCTCCTTCTTCATTCTTGCTGGACGAATGCGAGGCAGAGACATGGATACTGCAAAGAAAGAGGCGCGCCTTCTCTTCGTTCCCAGCCCACAGATGGGTCACTTTCTCGCCATGGTCGAGCTCGCCAAGCTCATCCTCCACCACTGTCACCACTTCTCCGTCACCATCCTCGCCATTCCTCCACTCCATCCCAACCCGCAGCTCTCCTCCTTCATCTCCACCGCCGCCACCTCCATCCCCGGCCTCTCCATCCTCGAGATGCAACCCGTCACCCCACCCCACTTCCCAACCTTCCTCGCCCAAGCATTGGCCTCCTTCACCCTCGACTTCTACGTACCGCACGTCAAGTCTGCCATCTCTACTCTGCTGTCGACTTCACACATCGCAGCACTCGTCCTGGACATCTTCTGCATCGACTTGATCGACGTCGCAGTCGAGTTGGGTATCCCACCCTATGTCTTCTACACAAGCGGTGCCACCATGTTTGGCTTCTGGCTGCATTTGCCCACGCTTGACCTGCTCCTGCCAGAGGACTTGACAGACATGAGAGGGAAGACCGTTACCGTTCCGAGATTCACTTCAAAAATCCCACCCGAGTCCTTTCCAGATACTATGGTTACCGGAAAGAACGAGATGTATCGATGGTTCATTCACATGAGCCGGCGGGGAGGGGGCGACAGCAAAGGAGTGGGCGGGGCGAGGCTTCAGGCGACGCGGGTGGGGGGGAGCGGCAACAGAGGAGTGGGCGGGGCCATGCTTCAGGCGGCGCGGGTGGGGGGAGCATGGGCTTCGAGCGAGGAAGGCGGTGGCCGAGGGGCATCGAGCATAGGAGTGGGATGGAGGTGGCGGGTGGGGGGGAGCAGGGGAAGCGACGCCGGGGCTTTGGGCGGCACGGTGGGGCCGGTGGGGGGGAGCAGGGGAAGCGACGCCGGGGCTTTGGGCGGCACGGTGGGGTTCGAGGTTTCGAGGAGGACGGCGGGGAGGGCCAAATCCAAGGGGAAATGGCAATGAATGTAAATTTGACAAACAAAATGGGTATAATGTAAACAAATATAACGGAATCCGGTTAGTTTTAACGGACAAATGGATGGGAGTTAACCAGAGGGTCTGCACCGTAATGGTTAGCAAGATTACGGGGTATAGGGAGGAATATCGATGTTTCAAAGGTCGTAGAGGTAATTTACAAAGATTTCAGGGTCTGCTGGGTAAATATCCCTATATCTATATAGTATAATCATAAAAGATCACAATATATGAAATTAAAAAGATATTCACACAATGTCTCAATCAAAAAAATTCACAGACAATTTTTTTTATGGAAAAGAAGGTGAACTCCCGAGGTGGGAGTCACCGCAGCATTTTTTTTTCACTAAAAAAGTTTAGAGTACATTACCGTGAGGCCTAAAAGTTATAAAGCACATTACAATCAGGCACAACATTCCTCGAGTAAAACCTCTGGTTGTTGAAGATGAAATCATTTCTGCCAACCCAGATGGCCCACAGAACAACAAACGGTCTGGAACAACCATTTGTAGAGCTGATGCCCATTGTTCGAACTGACCTCCAGAACTCCACTGCCCCTCCGATCACCATCCAAGGAATCCCAACCTTCCTCCAGACCCGCTCAAACATTGAGCACTTGAAGAACAAATGATCCGAGTCCACAACCCGTTGCACCTGTCGCACAACGTATTCGCCAAGCCTAACAACCTCCCCCTCGCTTTATCGCACAAGCGACCCCTTCTCAGACACCGCAAGAATACCTTAATTCTGCACGAGATCTTAGCTACCCAAACCATCTTCATGTCCTGGCAAAGATCCAAATCCTGCTCCTCTGCCACTCTCCTCATTTCCTCATAAGTTTTTTTTTCACAGAGAGTCTCGCGCCCTCCCACTTAAAATGGTCAACGTTCTGCGCAAAGTCCCCCGGTGTGGAATCTCTGCCTGCAACGTAACATACTCCTCCAGGCGTTGCTCTGAAAGGTCTGATAAGAAGACCGACAACCACATACCCGAATCCGCCACCTGCGAAAGAGGAATCTCCTTCGATGTCGTCAAGCAAATAATCTCGGAAATCTTCCCTCAAGTACTCCCCCGTCCACTCAACACTCCAGAATCTAAATAAGTGTCCATCCCACCACCTTTGGCTGCAATCTAGGTGCAATCAAAGGCAAGACCTCGCGGATACTGACCCAGAGTGGTGATTTAAACCGCACTCTCTTCCAGTCACCCGCTTACCCCTGACACTATAGATTTTTCTCACAAGTCTGGCCACCAGCGATGGACCCCAAATGCGAATCACCCACTTAGCGAGAAGTGCCTTGTTCATGCACTCTACATCACGAACCCCTAGCCCTCTGTTGTGAACAGATGCATCCCAGATATCTAATGCTTCCCGTCTGACCAAAATAATCTCCTCATCAAAGTCTCAATCCTTTTTTTAACCCCCACCGTCATCAGTCGAGTAGAATAGAAGAATATAGGGATGGTTGAGAGTACATGCTTCAAAAGAATCAACCTCCCCCTAGACAGCGTGACCACCTTTCACCCAACCAACCTCTTCTCCATTCTCTGCACAACAACGTCCCAATCCGACTTCTTCAGCCTTCAGCCACCAATGGCAACTCCATGTAGGGGATAGGAAGGTCACCTAGGGAGAACCCGGTCAATGCCGCTAAATTGGTGCGCATGTTCATCTCAAGTCCTCAAAGATTGTTGAAAATTTCGACCAGCTGAGCTGCATTGCCATCCCGATCCTTTGAGCCTCCTAGAAATAAGATCGTATCATCTTCATATTGTAGCAGGTGCACAGAGATATCCTCCAAACGGAAGCCTTTACACCACCCTGCCTCTACCGCACACCTAAAAAGAAGAGCATCCGCCACAAGTACAAAAAGCATAGGAGCCAATGAACATCCCTGCCGGGTACCCCACTGGGGTTGAAAGAAAGCCCCCTCTAGCTTGCCATTCACTAGGATCGAGTAATAGGAGATAGTGACACACCTCCTCATCTATTTAACCCAAATATCGGGGAAACCTCTTCTCCGTAGAGACGCCCACAAGAAATTCCAGTCAATACAATCATAAGCTCTGGTGTAATCTATCTTGCACACAGCCCCCTTCTTCCTCGACCGCTTCCAATCAAGACAAATCTCTGAAGCCATCACCAAATCGCCTGCCATCTTCCGCCCTGGGATGCACACTGACTAACCCTGAAGCATCACCTAGTCTAGCACCCCTTTAAGTCGGTTTGCTAGAATTTTAGCCGCAATAAGGTAGAGGTAATATATTGTTAGAACACAGGATTTTAACGCTCACATAAGTCATGAATTTGAAAAATGTACTCTTCTTTATCATATATTGTTAGAAAATAAAATGCAAAAGCGTATCCGAGAAATAAAATAAGAACAATAAGAACACTGGATTTTAACATGAACCCTACTCCCTAAGGAGAGGGATGAAACCATAGGAGAACACCTCAAATGGTTGATGTATACATTCTCACTGGATACAGGAGGTATGGGGCTTCTTATATAGCCTCCATAGACCCTCCAGGTCCCACCACTGGTAGATGTTGGACTAAACTCTAGATGTGGTAAATAGATCTTGGAAGGATCCATTTACGCATCTTATATAATAATGACGCATACTCTAACACTCCCCCTCAAGATGGAATATGCAATTCTTAGCTTGGACAAACAGAAAGAAATCTCAACTCACAATACAAAATACTATAGAAAATATCAACTCAACGCACACAATTGTTGATTGCTGTCGAGGACGTTGCTTTTCATGTCGGCTGCTGTCGCCTGTAGTTGAGTAGGATAAACAAACTGGAATGTAAGTCGAACTGAATCTCCTCGTCAGAGAGCATGTGCTCTGTATTGTACCTATCGGAGTCACTGTAACTGAAAATGAGTCTCCACTTGGAGGACTCTGACCCGCCACAACATGTGGACAACTGCTCCATCTCTCTGAAGGATCGAACTGAAAAGTTGTGGAGAACATCCTCATCAGAGTCCACGATCGCTGAGGAATGATGTTTGAAAAGTCTTCAGAGATTTGGATCTCTCCCATACTGGCTCAGAGAATGGGATTTTTACTCTAGGGTCCCCATGAAACCCTAGCCCACATGGCATAGGGAATGGGATCTCTACTCTGGAGTCCCTATGGAACACAAGAAAATTTTGTGCCGGCCAGAAAAGATGGGACCACACAAATGATCGCAAACATGTGCGAATCAAAATGAAGACTCAGAACCAATTCTGACGTCGAGCCTGAAAAATCGTAGAGTCTGGAAATTTGGCCATGCATCTGGACTGTAAATCTGAATCTGAACGGGAGTTTGACAATCTGGTCTCTTGCAGAACTCTACACAATACTCCCTGTTTCTACCAGACTGGTCGGAAAACAATGATGTCGACCAAGTTGGGAGAAGATGAGAAAATGAAGAAAACATCACATAAGCCGTCACGAATTTTTCCAGACTTTTCATATTTTCAAATATTCTTTTTTCGTAAGGATGTTTTTGTACGATTTGATTTTTTTCACTTTTATTTCTTCTTTTTTAAACTCAGCCATGGCCGATCCCAAGCCCGGGTAAATGAGGAGGGTTGCGTTAGGTAGCTGACAGCCAACATAAAACAGTCGATACGATGGAAAGAAGGAAGATTCATATACTATGTCTTCAAGAAAGGTTCTCGCATAATGGACGCATGCGAGTAAAGGAGTCTGTATAAAAGAGATTGCAATGGAAGTTACGGATTGGTAATTGGAATATTAGAACTTTAACTGGAAAATTGATGGAGATAGTGGATACGATGGAAAGAAGGAAGATTCATATACTGTCTTCAAGAGACTAAATGGGTTGGAGAGAAAGCAAGGGAGATCGAGAAGACAAGCTTTAAACTTTGGTATTCAGGTAAAGACAAGGGTAGAAACGGTGTTGGGGTGGCTGTTTATAAGGATTTGAAGGATTGTGTAGTCGAGGTGCAAAGATTCGGGGATCGGATTATTTTGCTAAAATTGGTGCTTGAAGAAGGAATTCTGAATATCATCTCAGTTTATGCACCGCAAATTGGTTTAGATGAAAGGACTAAACAAGCTTTTTGAGAGGATCTGGATAAGATTTTATAAGGAATCCCACAAAGAGAGATGATTTGCATAGGTAGAGATCTTAATGGATATGTGAGAAAAGATGCTTCAAGGTATGCTAGTGTTCATGAAGGGCATGGTTTTGGGGATAGAAATGAAGAGGGAAAAGTCATTCAGGATTTTATAACGGCATATGATCTTTTCATCGCAAACACTCTCTTCAAGAAGAGGGAGGAGCATTTAATTACTAATAAGAGTGGGCCAACTAGAACATAGATATATTACTTTGCATTGAGGAGAAGAGATCGGTGGTGTTGTAAAGTCTGCAAAGTAATCCCAAGAGAGAGTTTGACAACCCAACATCGCTTGTTAGTCTTGGATGTACAATTAAAAGGGCTGGTAAAGAGGAGGATTCCTAAGATCACTAGAACCAGATGGTGGAATCTTCCACTGAAGAAATCGAGCTTCGGGGAGAAGGTTTTAGAAGACTTATCTTGAGATTATAGAGAACGTGCAAACGAAATGTGGGAGGCAGTAGCATCTTGTATCTGAAAGGTAGCCAAAGAGATGCCAGACGAGTCAAAAGGAGGAGCTCCATGTCAAAAGGAGGCTTGGTGGTGGAGTGAAGTGGTGCAAGAGAAGCTAAAAATTAAAAGAGCATGCTTTAAAGCTACGTCTAAGGATAAAACGGAGGAAACCGTCACAAACTACAAATTAGCGAAGAAGGAAGCAAAGAAGGCTGTAAGCGAAGCTAAGTCAAAAACTTATGAAGTTTTGTATAAAAATCTCGACTCTAAGGAGGGGCAGAAGGATATTTTCAGGTTGGTCAAAGCAAGAGAAAGAAATACCAAAGACCTTTCTCAAGTGAGATGCATTAAGGACGAGGATGGTCACGTGCTTGTTACTCAGAAGGATATAAAGACTAGATGGGAGCAGTACTTCCATAAACTTTTCATTGGGGAAGGAAATAGAGAGATCACTTTGGGTGATCTAGCTAGTAGTGAAAGTTACTTGAATCGTGCATGATACAGACAGATACAAAGAACGTAGGTAGAGGAAGTTTTGAAGCTTATGAGACCTGGGAAAGGTGTAGGACCGGATGACATCCCTGTAGAAGTATGGAGAGTTTTACATGAGCGTGGTTTGACCTAGTTTACGAATCTATTCAATGTTATTTGGTTAAGCAAGAAAATGCCTGAAGATTGGAGGAATATCGCAGTGTCTCTTTATAAGAATAAATGAGACCCTCAAATTTGTTCAAATTACCGAGGTATCAAGCTAATGAGACACACTATGAAAATTAGGGAACGTGTGATCGAAAGAAGGTTGAGGCAAGTTTCCAACGTAAAGGAAACCAATTCGGATTCATGCTAGGTCGCTCAACTATTGAAGCCATCCATTTGTTGAGGAGAACAATGGAGATTTATAGAGCTAAAAGGAAAAATCTCCATATGATCTTTATTGTTTTGGAGAAGGCTTATGATTCTGTCCCACAAGAGATATTGTGGAGAGTTTTGGAGAAGAGACAAGTACCTGTCCTATACATTAACCTCACAAAGGACATGCATGATAGGGCTTTATCTTGTGTAAGGACCCCGTCTGGGAAGACGTGCTATTTTGACATCAACATTGGTTTACATCAAGGTTTAGCTTAAGTCCATTTCTTTTTACTTTGATTATGGACAAGTTGACAAGTCACATTCAGGATGAGTTACCTTGGTGCATGTTATTTACTGATGATATTGTGTTGATTGACGAGACTAAAGATGGAGTAAATGAGAAGCTTGAGGTCTGGAGACATGAGTTGGAGACTAAAGGATTTTGTATAAGTAGGGCTTAGAAGGAATATATAGAGTGCACCTTTGATGGAACAATGGCGACGTAATCGATGTGAAGATTAGTAACGATAACATTCGAAGAGACTTTTTTAGATATATGGGATCTATTTTGCAACATGATGGGGAAATTGATGGAGATGTTACTAATAGAATAAATGCAGGAAGACTACAGTGGAGAGGAGCCTCTACTGTTCTCTGTGATAAGAAAATTCCTTTAAAAATTAAAGAAAAGTTTTACAAAGCAACCGTGAGACCTGCTATACTCTATGGATATGAATGTTGGCATGTGAACCATAGACACGTGCAGAGAATGGATGTAGCAGAAATGAAAATACTAAGGTGGATGTGTGGACACACACGTAAAGATCGGATTCGGAATGATGCAATCCAAAAGAAAGTTGGTATAGCTCCGATCGAGGATAAGATGCAACAAAACCGCTTAAGACGGTTTGGTCATTTGCAAAGAAGATAAGCTGATGCACCAATTAGGAGATGCGAGAGTTGGGATGTTGAGCCGGATAAGAGAGTGTGAGGACGACCCAAGAAGTGTTAGAAATAGATTATACGAAGGGATCTTAATTTTTCATATATAAGTCCGAGATTGACCCAAGATAGATCTGAATGGAGGCGAAGAATCCATGTAGCCGAACCTACTTAATTGTGGGAAAAGGCTTTGTTGTCGTTGTTGTTGTTTTCCCTTTTTTAATAGCCGACTCATTTCTTTCTGCGTATGATATTTTGGTACGCACATTTTTTTAGAAAAATAATTTTCTTTCTTTTTTTTGAAAGACGACACAAAATGTGGGCCTAAAACTTTTGCACCCTCCTATCTCCGCTCTTCGTTTTTTTTCTCTTTCTCTTTTTTGTTTACAAAGGCCAAAGATACAAATCGGGACAATTGGGCATTTACAAAAGCTAAACCAATTTTTTTTTGAATGGATGGTATTCGACCCACTTTGGGCCCATGTTAAATCTCGAGTTCCATAATGTTTTTATCTATTGCTTTAATACCATGTTAGAAAATATAATGCGGAAGCATTTCAGAGAAATAAAATGAGAACAATAACACGTGATTTTAACGTCGAACCCTACTCCCTAAGGAGCGGGGTGAAACCACGAGAGGACGCCTCAAGTGGCTGATGTATGCATTGCACTTTCCCATTGGATACGGGTGGTCTGGGGCTTCTTATATGACTTCCACAGTCCCTCCAAGTCCCACCACCGATAGATGTGGGACTAAAATCTGGATGTGGTAAATGGATCTTGGAAGGATCCATTTACCCATCTTACATGATAATGATGCATACTCTAACATATATCATACTTGTTTGCAATGCATCATTTAGTGGCTTATGGACAAGGGTGAAATCTATACAAACTGTTGGGGGGAGGATTGAGCAGAACAGGGATGCAAATTGAGAGAGTCATAAGAGAAGTAGGCATGGAAAAGGAATATAAGTATGTGTTGGGAGAAAAATAGAGATTGATTATTCAAAGAAACCCTAGGCTCTCTTATATAGGGAGAGACCTTAAGGGTAAAGTACAAAGTAGTCCAGAGAAAAACAAAGAAATAACGAACAGGTACATAACATAATATATATATCTCTATACTCCCCCTCAAGGTGGAGCATAGATGTCTATCATGCTCATCTTGGATGAACATCTCTGAAAAGGTCCTCTGAGCAACGGCTTGGTGAATACATCTGCAGTCTGATCCCCTGAGCTCACGTGAGTTGTAGATATCAACCCTCTCTGGATCAAGTCTCTAGTGTAATGGCATTCAACCTCTATATGCTTGGTTCTTTCATGAAAAGATGGATTGTTGGCAATGAATAAGGCTGCCTGATTGTCACACTGAAGCTGCATGGGTAGAGGTACGACAACATATAAATCCTCTAGTACTGACCGAACCCACATCATTTCCGTGCTGACTTGCGCCATGGCCCTATATTCGGATTCAGCACTGGACCTTGCCACAACAGTTTGTTTCTTGCTCTTCCAAGAAACCAGAGAACTTCCAACAAACACTGCAAATCCTGAGGTTGATTTTCGATCCTTAGGGCATCCTGCATAATCGGCATCTGCACATGCCGAGATAGACAAATCTGTGCCTTTTCGAAACAATAGCCCTGAACCTGGAGAAGACTTCAGATACCTCAGTATCATGTGTATAGCATCCATATGAGCTTGTCTTGGCTGCTCCACAAATTGACTCACCCTGCTTACTGCAAAGGCAATATCAGGTCGAGTTATGGTAATGTAAAGGAGCTTGCCCACCATTTCTCTATATCTCCTCTTATCCACTTCAGTATTATCATCATCATACAACTTCATGCTTGGATCCATAGGAATACTGGATGGTTTGCATTCAACCATGCCTGTTTCAATCAAGAAATCCGTAATGTACTTCCGTTGGGTCATCACCAATCCCTGCGCATTCCTTGCAAATTCCAACCCCAGAAAATATCTTAGGGTTCCAAGGTCCTTTGTGACGAACTGACGGCCTAGGAATGCTTTCGCCCTTTCTATGCCCTGAATATCATCTCCTGTAACCAGAATATCATCAACATAGACCATGATAACAACCGTACCTGCCGATGACTTCTGAACAAACAATGAGTGATCTGCATTTGACCTCTTGAATCCATGTTGTTCAATAAGAGTAGAGAGCTTCTGGAACCACGCTCTTGGACTCTGTTTGAGGCCATAAATTGCCTTTTGAAGTCTACACACCATATGCTTCTCCCCCTCAGCAGTAAACCCTGGTGGTTGCTGCATGTAGACTTCCTCCTGCAGATCTCCATACACATTTTTGATATCCAATTGAGATATACTCCAATCACGGACCACAACCACAGATAAGAGAATGCGAAGGGTAGAATGTCGAGCCACTGGAGAGAAAGTGTCCATATAGTCCACGCCATAGGTTTGTGTAAAACCACGCACGACCAAGCGTGCTTTGTACCGGTCTAGACTGCCATCTGCATTATATTTAACTGTGAAGACCCACTTACAGCTCACAATAGATGCATCAGGAGGAGGAATAACCAAAGACCATGTGCCACGACCCACGAGACCGCAATGCACGCATCTCATCTTCCATAGCCAATCTCTAGCAATCAATCTTCATAGCATCCTGGTAGGTCCGTGGTATATCCACGGAAGACAACGCTGCAGCAAATCTCTGAAAGTCTCCAGTGAGACGATGAAACGACACCTGTGAAGCAAAGGGATAGGAGGCACATATCCGCTTCTGCTTCCGGATGACAATAGGAATGTCAAGATCATCTCCTGCTGTACTGGATGGTGTGGTGTCCTCCTGCAATGAAGAATCCTGCACATGTACCATATCTGACCCGTCAGTGGTAATGCCGTCTGAACATACCTGAGGCGTGATGGGTGGCTGACGTATTGCTTGAGCAGGACCCGACCGACGCGTATAGAATTTTGGTAGAGGTGGTATGAGAGGTCGTGGAGGAGGTGGTGGTGGTGGTGACAATGACTCAGGGGTAGAAACAAGAGGAGACTCAGGTGAACTCCAAGTAGGAGGTGGAGGTACATAGACATCATCATTAGTAGTGGATGGAACCAGTCTGTCACCTGCAGGAGAAAAGTACATAACAGACTCAAAGAATGTGACATCATCACTAACGAAGTATTTTTTGTTTATGGGATCATAACACCGATAGCCCTTCTGAGTTCGGGAATAACCGACAAAGACACACTTGACAGCTTTAGGAGAGAGTTTGTCAAATCTAGGAGACAGAAGATGAACAAAAGCCACAGTACCGAAGACACGTGGAGTTAGTGAGAATAATTCCTTGTCAGGAAAAGTGATAGAGAGAGGTATTTTCTCACCAAGAACAGAAGATGGCATACGGTTGACCAGATAGCACGTAGTAAGAACGACATCCCCCCAGAAAGAAATAGGAGCACAACTCTGAATCAATAGGGTTCGAGTAATATCAAGGAGATGGCGATGCTTTCTTTCCGCCACTCCATTCTGCTAGGATGTGTACGAACGAGTGGTTTGGTGAATAATGCCCTTTGATGAAAGAAATTGGGAAAGGGACCGTGTGCAAAATTCTAGGGCATTATCAGTACGAACATATTTGACAGTAGAAGAGAAAACATTTTACACTTCATTAATTAAATTCTTGATCATATCTCCTGCTTCAGATTTATTCTTTAAAAGAAAGACCCAAGATACACGAGAGAAATCATCCACTACCACTAGATAAAATCTGTGCCCCTGATGATCGGGTACACGACTTGGACCTCATATATCTATATGAAACAACTCGAATGGGAAGCTACTGCTCCGACTCTAACGACTAGGAAAGCTCGACCGATGATGCTTTCCCAACTGACATGCTTCACAGCGAAAGGACGAATTGGGAGAGATCTGAGGTAGAAGATGACGCATTTTCTGGATCGGGAGGTGACCAAAACGTAGATGCCAGATGTACGGAGAAACTGGTCCGGCGGAATGAGAGGAGACGCCAGCATAGGAATTCCGAACCAGCCGATATAGACCATTCTGCTCAGATCCACAACCAATCACCCTGCCCGTTAGTATGTCCTGAAAAATAAGAGAAGACGGGTCAAATATAGCATGACAATGCAAATCCTTCGTAATCTGACTAATAGATAACAAATTCATCGAGAACTCAGGAGCATGTAGGACATTCTGTAGATGCATAGTAGAGGATAAGGAGACCTCCCCCTGTCCAACAAGGGGCGAATGAGTACCATCTGCGATCTGCACTGAGCGACCGTGAGGAATGTCCCTGTAGGACTCAAGTCGGTCTCGATCTCGGCAGAGATGATGTGTGGCACTCGAATCTATAATCCAATCAGAGATATCATGAGACAGTGTAAATGCAGTATATCTACCTGAGGTACTAGCAGCAGCAGATGAACTGGGGAGGCTGTAGCAGCAACATCTGAAGGTCCACCAGACGAATCACTAGATGATTGTGGCATAATATCGTGGAGACGTGCCACTAGTTCCTCAAAACGGTTATCTGCAGTAGATGCCAACTGGGACTAAGAGTGCTATGCAATACGTGCCGATGCTGGGAACCCATGCTTAGAATAGCATGTCTCCTCCGAGTGTCCTGTGCGGTGACAATAGGAACATGGCTGACTAAAGCGACCACCCCTTCCCTGGGGTCCACGTCCACGTCCACGACCTGAAGACGGGCCACCTCTCCCACGCGAAACTGCCATCGCCGATGGGGGTGGAGTAGAAGAACTTGAAGAAACTGTAATGCGACTAAGTCTCTTGTACACATCCTCCACTGGAGGAATAACTGCATCAACTAAGATCTGAGAACGGGCGACGTCATATTCATGATCAAGGGCCGCAAGTAGGACGCCCACCATGGTGGCATTCCGAAATGTCTTCTGCTGTTCAGGAGTCGCTGTGAGGGGGATAGTACTGTATAACTTCTCAAACATCCCCCTCAGGGATGTGTATAAGGAGTGAAGAGGTCTGCCGCTCTGCTTCATCGTGAATATGTCATGCTGAAGCTGTAACATCTTGGTCTCATTTCGCACCTGCGAATATGGAGCAGCTAAGATATCCCACATCGCCTTGGCAGTGGGCTGATGGAGGACGTCGTTGGCAATCTCCATCGTCAATGTACCTGACAACCAGACCTTTGCATATGAGTCATCAGCCTTCCACGAGGCATATATCCCTGTCTTCTCCGCGGGCTCATCCTCGGTAAGAATGTGCTTCTTACCATTCGACTTCATGGGGCTCATGAACTGCATCGCCCAGAGCTCATAGTTCGACCCGTCCATCTTGACTATTGGCGCAGGACCTTTGAACGTGCCTACGGACGGCATATCAACCTTCGATTCTGACATATCGCCGCGAGAGAAGAACTAGGGTTTGTAGACAAACTGACAAATGTCTACACAAACTGCATAGGATGTGAGCGTGTATGTAGACTTACACACCCAAATCCATATATCTGGAGGGGACGGCTAGGGCACGCCGGGACAATGGACGGCCGGCGGGACTGGATGCTCCTCCCTGCACCAAGGGGGGGCCGGCAACACTAAGATGGCCGGCGTCGCAAGGAGGAGGTGGCGGGGCCCGGGGAGATGGCGGGGCCCAGGGAGGCGATGGGACCCCGAGGAGGCGGTGGGGCCCGGGTTGGCGGAAAGAGGGACGGGCGGCGGGGGGGAGAGTCGGAGGCGGAGGGGCCCGAGGAGGCGGAGGCGCGCCCGGGAGACGGAGGCGCAGCTGGAGAGTCGGCGGCTTCGGCGGAAAAAAACTAAAGGGGAGAGGGCGACGGGTGGCGTAGGGAGAGAGCCCTAGGGCTTGGGCTCTGATACCATGTTGGGAGAAAAACAGAGATTGATTATTCAAAGAAACCCTAGGCTCTCTTATATAGGGAGAGACCTTAAGGGTAAAGTACAAAGTAGTCCAGAGAAAAACAAAGAAATAACGAACATGTACATAACATAATAACATATATATCTCTACAGATCCTCATCTTCCATAGAAGACAATGGCTTACATATGCTTTTATGAAACACTTGGACATACTAGTGTACCCATGATAAATATAAAAGCCCATATGTTTCGAAACCCTCCAATCTTGACTTAAAATATGCTCTCATCATTAAAGAATAAATGATACATGGACATTGCTTTGAGCTGATGTAGGAGAAAATGATATCGTGGGAAAAGTTGAGAGCTCCGGGAGGAAGAAGCTGCTGCTGTTCTCAGGAAATGACTACTTGAGTTTGAGTTCCCATCCTGCTGTGAGGAAAGCTGCTGCCGAGGTACACATATTCAAGATCATATACTGTTGTTTATCTTATATTATTTATAAAGTTTGCCTAGGAAAAAGATCTTCGTTGAATAATAAAGTTGCATGAATATCTTGTTATGTTTGATGCATTTCGTGGTTTAGTTTTCATAATATTGAAATCAAAAGGATTGCATCTCTGCAATGTTAATGACATTGCTACCATTATTGTCCCCAGTTTAAAGTTTAATCCTTCGAAACAATGATTGGTATCCCAACTGTGCAAAATATATGCTTCGATTGTGCTTTATCTTTTGTTGGAGAAGTTTTACAAAACCACGTATAATATAACGTGAAATATGTATCTACGAATTAACGAATGATTTACTGCTATATCTTTATAGATTAATCAAATAACAACATTTTTTGACTTTTTCCCTATTTGTGTGCCAATTTACATGAAAATAATAAAGATTAATGCACATGTAAAAACTAAGGATCTATTTTCTTGCGAGATCATCTGTAGGAAACCTATGGGCATTTTACCAAAAGGATTTTTGAAATAACATTTGTTCCGGGAGTCAAATTCCTAAGTAGTACCTGGGAAATACATAAATACCTAGGTTCTACGTAATGTTTTTTTTTACTCAAAAACTACAAAGGTGTCGCATGTTCAACATGCGACACCCCTTAAGTTTTTTTTTTACCCAGGAACTGCGTTAGTGTCGCATGTTCAATATGCGCTATAGATAGCGCATATTCAACATGCGACATATGTCCAGGGAATTCCTATCGAAATGGACTGTACAGGTATCGCAGGTCTCAAAATTTACTGGATAGGTATCGCATGTTGTATATGCGACATGAAGGGATAACGCATGTTCAATATGCGTTATCCTTCCAGGAAATTTTCATCGGAATGCCTGGGGCAGGTGTGTGCTTTGAAAATTGAACATATGACGCATGTTCAAAATGCGTCATATTTACAGTAAAGTTTTCGGCGAAAATGGCTGTCCAAGTGTGGGCTTTGGAATGTCAAGTTTTTAAAAACCCTTGGAAAGACATTTTTGTAGACATTCCCATGTTTTTAATGTAAATAGACATTTTTGTAAACATTCCAGACAATGCAAACACTGTAGACATTCCAAACATCAACGAGGACATTTCAATATAGACTTGTTCATGATTACACTTTACATTTTTTGCATCATATTAAAAATTACATTGATTACAATTCAACGTTTTTTCCTCCTATGGTATGTGCTTGGCTGCGTTACAGGCGCATCCGTATCATGGTCGGGTCCCGTGGTTGGGACAATTCTTGGTGGTGTGCTGCGGACAACTGCTGCTTGTGTGCTCGGGACTCCAGACGATTCGTTGTTAGTCATAACAGTTGGGACTTCGCTCACAGATACATCTTCAACATAAATATCGGTAGGCATTGATTTCCCAATGGTCCGAGCGTACACAATAACTGTCTGCACATCATCATCATCGACAATAGATGAAAATGATGGTTCCTCCCCTGGGCCTCGAGGGACGCGATGTAATAATCGGATTTTTTGACTGTCAACATCCAAGTTGAACTTACGGCAAACCAAGTTCAACATCTCATCGAACGTCATATTAGGAGTCAACACAAACCCCCTCACGTTGGTTGACGATCCGGACATGAGTGTACTACTCACATGACACATACAATACAACTGCTCCATTCTAACCTAATACGTGACACAACGCACAAGCAAACGTCATACATTTGAGAAATGAAAATAATATGCATATGATACAAAAAAAATTAAAAAAAACGTTTTACCAAGTCCGATTGTTCGCAGCAGGTGATTAGCCCTAACGAGAAGCGGGGACGGCTAGGACGGTGACAATCACTGAAAACACGGAAAAGGAGTGTTCCGCGGGGCTAGGAGTGACCAAAATGGGTGTTGTTGAGAGAGGAGGAGACCAAAAGATGAGGGTGGAGAGGAGGGCGTCGGGGGCGGCTGCTCGCTGGAGAGGAAGTGGGAGTCGGGCAAGGGCGCGGGGAAATGAGAAGGCCGCTGGGCGCGGGTCTTAATTAGGGTCGATATCGCATGTTGAATATGCGCTATCTATAGCGCATATTGAACATGCGACACTAACGCAGTTCCTGGGTAAAAAAAAAACTTAAGGGGTGTCGCATGTTGAACATGCGACACCTTTGTAGTTTTTGAGTAAAAAAAAACATTACGTAGAACCTAGGTAATTATGTATTTCCCAGGTACTACTTAGGAATTTGACTCTTTGTTCCGGTATTATTTGGACCACTAACAGTTAGCCTCTCTGGTTAGTTGCTGTTTATTTCCTTCCCAAACAAAGATCAACTAATAGACACAAGCGTAATCGGAAAAAAAGAGAGTAGATGACTATGAGGGTTGGTTTGGTAGAAGGTTGGAATAAGGAGTGTGATGTGATGTTACATTGATTTGTGATAGAATTCCAACCCATGAATGATCCAGGAATCATGTGGCAAATCGGGTTACCCTGGGGTAACTCGGTAATCAAACGAACCCATAGAGTTCGTAACGGGCTTGAGGTTGGTGCTTCAGGGGTAGAGAGGGCTTGGTCATGGCATGGGGATTAGGGTGATGGATGAGGTTGTGGGTTGGGGGGGTGGCAATGCGGTGGGGGGTTACACAGGGTTGCCCGGGATGGAGGAAGTAGAGGGGCTGCAAGCTTATGGTGGGCTTTGGATTGAGGGAGCATAGGAATAGATGAGCAACAATTGGAGGTGACAGGCCTGAGACCCATTAGGCTCGAGCTTCATAGGATCCAATTATAAACAAATACATGGTTTTCTAGTGCGAAGAATATTTCTCAAGATCTAATTAGCTACATTCCAGCTCTCTTTTCTTTGACTGAGATAAACTTACTGGTAATTCCAACATAATGAGAAATATTAGGTCTAATATAAATCATATAAATAAGACACCTATGATTTAGGCATAATGAATCGTCTCCATATCCTTCTTTTCCTCTTTCATCCTTGAGTTATTCCAGTTATTAGTTTGAAGTTTCCTCTAAGAGGAGCACTTATAGACATGACCTTCTCCTTATTGAATATTGTTGGGAATATGAGAAGACTTCTTTATTCCTTGAGCCCTAGGCTCTCTTATATAGGGAGAGACCTTTGGGCAAATTACATAAAGTAGATAAAGGGAAAAGGAAATAGATAAAAGATACATAGACATAAAATATATCTTTACACCCCCCCAGATTGGAGCATAGATATCTATCATGCTCAGCTTGGATGGACACTTCTGGAAGGACCCTCTAAATAACGCTTTGGTGAAAATGTTTGTCGTCTGATCCCCTGAGCTGACATGGGATGTAGAAATGAAGCCCCTCTGGATCATGTCACGTATACAATGGCAATCAACCTCAATGTGCTTTGTTCTTTCGTGGAATGCAGGATTATTAGCAATGAATAAGGCAACTTGATTATCGCATTCCAGTGACATGAGAAGAGGAACATCTATATTTAGATCTGTCAGGGCTTCTCTAACCCACATCACTTCTGTACATGCTTGTGCGATAGCCCTATACTCAGATTCAACACTAGATCTAGCAACAATGGTTTGCTTCTTACTTTTCCATGAGATAAGTGAATCTCCAATAAATATAGCTAATCCTGATGTGGACTTCCTGCCCTTTGGGCACTCTGCATACTCTGCATCTGCGCATGCTGAGATAGTAGTAGTGCCACCCTTTTTAAATAACAACCCTGCACCTGGAGATGATTTAAGATACCTTAGTATCATATGTATAACATCCATATGTACCTGACGACGTTGTTCCACAAACTGGCTCATGCGACTGACTGCAAACGAAATATCAGGTCTGGTAATGGTAACATAAAGAAGCTTTCCTACCAGTTCCCTGTATCTTCTCCTGTCAACCTCATCAGTATCATCA
Source organism: Ottelia alismoides (assembly GCA_037367405.1). Classification (NCBI taxonomy): domain Eukaryota; kingdom Viridiplantae; phylum Streptophyta; class Magnoliopsida; order Alismatales; family Hydrocharitaceae; genus Ottelia; species Ottelia alismoides. The sequence goes on from JAZKJV010011570.1 coordinate 129,593, forward strand.
TCATACAACTTCATGCTTGGATCCATGAGTGTAGTAGCGGGTCGACATCCAAGCATACCCGTGCCACTTAGCAAGTCAGTGGCATATTTTCTCTGAGTCATCACAAGCCCTTGTTGATTTCTGGCAAACTCCAATCCCAAAAAGTATCTAAGAGCTCCTAGATCATTGGTAACAAATTCATGACCCAGAAATTCTTTCGCTCTTTTTATTCCATGCATATCATCTCCTGTAATAAGTATATCATCAACATATACCATAATAGTAGTCGTACCTTTGGAGGTTCTTTGTATGAAAAGAGAATGATCTGCATTCGACTATTTGAACCTTTACTTCTCAAACAAATCTGAGAGCTTCTAGAACCAAGCCCTTGGGCTCGGCTTAAGGCCTTAAATTTCCTTATGAAGTCTATACACCTGCAAACACTCCCCCTCAGCAGCGAATCCCGGCGGTTGCTGCATGTAGACTTCTTCCTGAAGATCACCATATAAAAAGGCATTTTTGACATCCAACTAAAACAAGGACCAATCTCGAACCACGACAATAGATAAAAGAATCTGTAAGGTAGAATGACGAGCAACTAGAGATAATGTGTCAAGATATTATACCCCATATGTCTGAGTAAACCCGTGGGCAATTAGTCGAGCCTTGTACCTATCAATGCTACCATTTGCATTTCGCTTCCCTGTAAATACCCATATGCAACTTACTATATACGACCCAGCGAGGACTAGGACAAGGCTCCAAGTACCTCTCGATGAAGGGCTGCCATCTCTTCCTACATAGCCAAACACCATCTATTATCAGTCAATGTCTCTTAGTATGTCTGTGGTATGTCCACAGCGGACAAAGCAACTACAAACCTCCTGAAGTCACTTGTCAGACGATCAAAGGTGATATGAGAAGCAATCGGATATGAAACACAAGAATGCTTCTGCTTCCTAAGAGTAATAGGCAAATCAAGTTTTGCACCATCTTTGCCACTTGCCTGATCATCCCCTTTCTAAAATAACCCATGCTGAGAAATACTGTCAGACCCATCATTAGAAGTAATGTTGTTAGAACAAACCTAGGGCATGCTGGATGATTGACCATGATCATGAGCAGGGGTTGGCTGTCGACTATAGTGATGTCGTAGAGGAGGAACCAGAACAATGGGAGGAGGTAGTGCTGGTGAAAGTGGTGGTGGAGGTGGTGGATACATGGGTGGAGGTGGAATATAAACTTCATCATCTGAATTTGATGGTATCAACCTGTCACTTGTAGGAGAAAAGTACATGACTAGCTCAAAAAATGTGTCATCTGCACTATAATACCTCTCGTGTAATGGATCATAGCAACGATAACCCTTTTGAGTCCCAGAATAGCCGAACAAAAACATATTTGACAGCCCTAGGAGAGAGCTTGTCAATCACTGGAGACAACCGATGGACAAACACAACGGACCCAAAAACATGAGGAGTAAGAGAGAATAACTCTTTGTATAGGAAAACAAGGGAGAAGGGTATCTTCTTCCCCAGCATTGATGAGGGCATACAATTAATGAGGTAATATGTTGTATCACATCACCCAGAATGAATGCAATACACAGCTCTGGACAAGGAGGGTACGAGTGACATCAAGAAGATGATAATGCTTTCTTTCTGCGACATCGTTCTGTTGAGACATGTAAGCACAAGATGTTTTAAGAAGAATGTCGTGAGATGAAAAGAATTGAGATAGTATATGAGTACATAATTCAAGAGCATTATCAGTTTGTACAATTTTGATAGAGGAGGAAAAAACATTATGAACTTCTTTAACAAAATCATAATAGCATTGCTCGCTTCCAATTTATTCTTCAACAAGAAAACCCAAGACATATGACTGAAATCATCCACAACTAAATAGAACCTATGTCCATGATGATTGGGAGCACGACTTGGACCCCAATGTCTACATGGAAAAACTCAAAAGGGGAGCTAGTGCTCCTACTCTAACAACTAGGGAAGACATACCGATGGTGCTTCCCTAACTGACATGCTTCAAAATTGAACGACAAGCGGGGTAAGATCTAGGGAAGGACTTGATGTAGTTTCTAAAGTGGAAGACGACCAAAGCGCATATGCCATAGGTAAGGAGGGACATGCCCAGTTGAATGAGAGGATGCTCCAGTATATGGTGTTTGGACCAGTCAATAAAGCCCGCCCTGCTCACAGCCGCAACCAATAAGAATGTCCTGGAACACAAGAGATGATGGGTCAAATATTGCTCGACAATGTAAATCCTTAGTAATCTGACTAATCAACAATAAATTGATTGAGAAATTAAGAGCATGTAACACATTCTGCAACTGCATAGATGGCCTCAAGGTAAACTCCCCCTGTCCTGTGATGGGAGAATGAGTCCCATCTGCTATGACCACTGTCTTTCCTGGAGAAACCTTCTTGTAGGCTATGATCTGATTTCTGTCTCCACACAAGTGATATGTTGCATTGGAATCAATAATCCATTCCGATATACCTGAATCATGATAAGAAGTAGATGTATCAGCACTATCTGAGGTACTAGCTCTTGCAGTAGCAGCAACATCCGAGCAGCTCTCTGAAGCAGGTGAAGGAGTACTGTTCGAGGGCATGATATCTCTCAATCGAAACATAAGCTCATCATATCACCGATCTGATGTGGACGAAGTGCCATAATGTTGAGTCTATTTTGCTATGCAGGCAGACGATGGATAGTCGTGCTTGGAATAGCATGTATCTTCAGTAGGACCAGATCAATGGCAATAGGTACAAGATGTACCACGACCACGTCCACCCCTACCACGTGGTCTCCGACAACGAAATTAAGACGAACCATCTCTTCTATGAGAGGCGACCGTAGCTGAAGAATTCAGCATTGGAGCAGGGCTTGAGATATTGATCCGACTCAATCAACGGAAGGTCTCCTCCATGGGAGGAATGGTAAGATCTGCCAGAATCTGAGAAGAAGCAGCCTTATACTGTGAATCGAGAGAGGCCAAGAAAACACCAACCATCGTGGCATTTTGATATGACTTCAGCTGCTCTGGAGTAGCCGTAATGGGCATGAAGCTGTGAAGCTTCTCGAACATTCCCCGCAAGATAGTGTAGTGAGCATGCAGAGGTCGACTATTCTGCTTTATAGTGAATATGCCGTGCTGGAGCTGTAGAATTTTTGTCTCATTCTTGGTTTGTGAATACGTGGCAGCAACAATGTCCCACATGGCTTCGGCAGTGAGCTGATGCAAGACATCGTTTGCAATCTCTGGTATCAAAGTACCAGATAACCAGACTTGAGCATATGCGTCATTAGCCTCCCATGAGGCATACAACCTTGTCTTCTCCGTCGACTCTTCCTCGGTAAGAATATGCTTCTTACCAATTAACTTCATTAGACTCATGAACTGCATGGTCCACAATTCGTAGTTCGACCCATCCATCTTTACTACATGCACTTGACCTCTGAAGGCGCCTGTGGTGGGAATATCTACCTTGCTTTCTGATATGACGGCTAGAGAAGATGAGGGTTGTAGACTAGACGAGTTTTTTTCTACACCGACATAGAGGGGTTGCATGTGTAGACTCAAGCAACCAATCCCATCAAGTAGGAGTCGAAGATGTGAAGGTGCAGCGACCTCTAGTGAGAGAGAGAGAGAGGCGACGACAACCTATAGAGAGAGGGCAACAACGACGGAGGCTCCTTAGAGAGGGGAGACAACGGTGGCAGCGACCCCTAGCAGTGGTTGCGGCAGTGACGAGCCAAGGACGGGAGGGGAGATGCGGTGGTGGTGAGGCTAGGGTTAGGGTTTGTAGGAGTACAAGAGCTCCAATCTAGGACCACCACTCTGATACCATGTTGGGAAAATGAGAAGACTTATTTATATCTTGAGCTTTAAGCTCTCTTATACAGGGAGGGACATATGGGCAAATTACATAAAGTAGATAGAGGGAAAAAGGAATAGATAAAAGATACATAAACATGAAATATATCTCTACAAATATTAAAAGTACTTTCTTTATAGAGAAAAATAGGGTTGCTCCTTGAGGGCATCCAATGAGCTGCTCCGCCCCATTTTTCGGCGATTCTTTTTTATTTTTTGGAAAATACCACCATGTTTTTCATCACTATATCTCTATAACACGCCATTCCATCGTCAGAAATGTAGACTCCTATGCCCTCCATCAAGAACAAAAAATTTTAACGGTATTAGAATTGATATAATTGACTTGTTCTGGATGGAGGGCCTAGGAGAAACTATTTTTGACAAAATTGAAACGACATATTATAAGGATATAATGATGACAATATATGGCAGTATTTTCCAATAAACAAAATAATCCCGAAAAATGAGGTGGGAGTCGAGCAGCTCGTTGGGTGCCCTAGGGAGCAGCCCTATTTTCCTCTTCTTAATATACTTCTCTTATGACAATTAAACTATTTTGCTTTTCATATCTCAAATAATTTTTATACAAGAATTTGATTTGAAAGTTTCTTGAGTCCTTCATACAAATATCGTGCCCAAATCTTCTTCTAGACATGAAATTCTCGAGTTTTACTAACAACAATGGGCATATCATAAAAAAATAAACTTGACTAACTACCAAATTGAGAATAACCTAAATGAATGATGACTTTATAGGATCATCTTTTTTTTCTAGGATATATCTTTATGTGACTTCTAAAAGTGTTCATTAGTATGATCCTCGAGAAATATTACATCATGACTTGTTATGAGCTGTCTCTGTAGGGACATAATGTGTCTCCAAAAGCATCAATATCCATATCCCACAAAGAAGTAAACTATGATATCTTTAGATCTCTTGTATGTTAGTATATGTACAAAGGCTTCTCAATCAAATATATGCAAGTGTTCAAATGGCATTGTTTTTATACTAAAATATATTGGTGATATCTCCATTGCAAGCAATGTTTGGAAACATGTTAATCACATGAGATGCAGTATTCAAGGCTTCACCTAAAAAGGAACCGGGCAGCTATGCCGTAGAAACTAGGCACTTGAACCTTTTTATAAGAGACATTCATCCTCTCAGCAACTCCACTAACAAGAAATCTTCGTAAATTTGTTTGATGTTTAACACATCGAAAACATAATCTTTCCTCTAGAGGACATTGATATGTAACTTCATAGAAAATTATCAATAAAGTGATAAATAAATTGCACCAAGAGAGATAAGCTTCAGAGTACATAAATTCCATATGAATTGGCTCTAGTACTTGTGCATTCTTATTAGGCAAGTTACCTTTAAATGTAACTTTCGCCTACTTTCCAACTAAACAATGACATCTTTCTATCTTTTTTTCTTCATGTCCAAAAGAAGATTTATCTTGATTAAAAATAGAAATCATTTTCAGTCATACGACTGAGCATTCTATGACTTAATGGTCGTTTTGGAAACTAATGCGTACATTGTATAGAGGTCATTTGCTGCACTTATTCCCTTGTATCATAAGAGAAGAACCACCGGTGAGATTCTATTGACAATCACATAATATGTTGCAATAATATAAATGATCAAGTTTTCCTATTGAGATATATATCATGAGCATGCATCGGATCTTTTAGTTTTAAAGAAACTCTGATAACATTTTGCGAGATAACGCCATCCCACCTATTAACACTAGACAAGGAGCCATTGCGTGTTTTAAGAATACCACACCCACTAGAATATAAGATTTGAAAAACTCCTTATTTAGCAACAAAATTACCATACTTGAGTTTCGCTGCATCATTTTCAGGACTAAAATCAACTTGTTGTTTCATGTCTCTGAAGCTTGCAAGTTTTTCAATCCAGACTAATGTTTTCATGCTTGAACCTCATTCGAAATATGATTGTACACATTCTCTTCTGCAAACTTATTGTTTTATGTATATGTATTAGGGCACAAAAACAACACATGGATAAGGAAGCAATAAACAAATACAACACAAGATTTACAAGATTCACTTGTAACTGATCTAAATCTTTGGCAATAATCACGGATTTCTCTCAATGTATAGGAAATAATTATAATTCCAATGAATCATGTAATCAATTAGGTTTTGAAAGGATTCTCTAATTACAAATCATTCAGACATCGAATGGATTCTCTAATCATTCCGAATTCAGATGAATCCTCATATAAATCATGATCCCTAATAAATAGGATTCAAGGCATGTGGAAAATTTTCATCTTGAATTGAATCCTCAGATAGAAGAAAAACAACTCTTAGACTCCACCGTGGATTGAATTCTCAGACAATAGAACAAAAACCATTACACTTAACTATGAATTGAGTTCTCATACAACATAATAACAATTGTTGGACTCTACCATGAATTAAATTCCCATATAACTAAACAGTTATGTACTCCATATTGAATTGAATTCGCAGATAGCAAAACATCAACTTCTAGAATACACAGTCATTGAATTCTCAGATAACAGAATAGTAGAATAGTAGCTTCTTGACTCCACCATGAATTTAATTCTTAGTATCAGAACATTAACTACTGGATTCCATAGTGAAGTGGATTCTCCAATAATAGAATATCAACTACGAGACTCCATCGTGAATTGAATTCTCAGATTGCAAAACTTAAATTACTAGATTTTACCATGAAATTAATTCTTAAATAGAAGAACATCAATTTCCATGCTCCATAGATGCCTTCCCCTCCATGGGACCGCTACCAACATTCTACATTGAGCAAGTTGATGCTGAGTTTTTTCAAGTGTTTTAATTAGTTGATATTACAATCAGTGTATCACAAAAAAACCTCAAGTTAAACCAAAAGATGTGAAGATATGTGCCGGTATATATGGTTTTTACTTGGGAAATTCTTAAGGTTAAAAACAAGGAGGCAACTTGTACATAAAAAGATATAAGATAACATTAGAAATATGACCAAGTGACCAAGGTGTGTTAAGTGAAATATCATCATAGATGTGTTTGATGTGTTTTTATAATTTTTCTGGGTATACTAACACTTGGATATTCTATTTTTAGTGTTTGCATTTTCAATTTTTATATTATAATTTTAATTTCATTTTTAAAATTTTAATTGATTTGTGAAAATATTTTAATCTTAGACAAGGTTTTTGAACATTCTTGTTTTTATGGGGTGTTAGATTTTATAAGGAGAATAAAATATTGTTAAAGTTGAAAATTATTTTTTTGTGATTTTAATTATGAAAAGTTGTTTTTAGTGTTGTTTTTGGATTTTTAATTTGTATGGATTTTTACAAAAATAAGTAATTTGGAAAATAATTTTAACCAATAAAGTTAGACAGATAGAAATGTTTTTGTCATTTTTAGTTTTCTCATATATAGAGTGTAGATGTAATTTACACACACATATACATGTACTATATACAACCTATATTTTTTGCAGCTTTTTAATTGTGCAAATGTTTTTGTTTTTTACTTTTCGATGAAAATAAGATATCAAGGGGTACTTACAAAATTAAACCAAATAGAAAGAGCTTAAGACATATCCTATAGAATTTATTAAAGTAAAAAATAACATCATAGTTGTTAGAATTATTATGTTTTCTATTTTATTCGTGTCATGTAACCCTTTGGGGTCTTTTATCTACTTTTCTCCTTTTTTACTCCCTAAGGTTTCTCTCTATATAAGAGACCCTAGACTCATGGAATAAAACACAATGATTCATTCTATTATCCACATGGTATCAGAGGAGCAGTCCTAAATCGGGGTTTTGACCTAAAACCGTCCCCCAGTGACCTTCGAGCCTCTTCCTGAACTTCGAGTGCCTGCGCTGGCCCTCCTTCCTCGCCTATGGCCCAACGCAAGGCTCTCTTAATTGCATCCAGCAGTTGTTGCATCTAGGGTTGTCGCTAGCAACTGCAGTGCCTCCAGTTCGTTGTTGCACCCTTCTAAGGCCGCCGCTAGCCACCACAACCACTCCAACTTGCTGTTGCATCCTTCGAGGGCTGCCGCCAGCTACCGCAACCCCTTCTAGGTGGTTGTTGCACAACGTAGAGCTTCCCCATCCTTCAAGGCTCGCTAGGGTTGAGCCAAGGCATCCTTGACCTCAAAGCAACCCTCCATGTCTACGTCCAACACTCATAGGGTTCCGCCTAGACCACTAAATGCACCCCGGGTCCCCAATTTCCTCTTGATCTGTTGTGCAATGTGTTTTCATCCCCTTTGCAAGGGCAAACATGAGTTCTACGACACTTTTCAGCCATCTTATGCACACTTGATCAACCACAAGGTCGTCTTGATCTCTATATCCGACCACCATGACATCTACTACCGAGACAAACCCCTTGGCCATAAACATGATGGAACAAGCCACTACTATTAAACTTAAGGGCATTTAAAATTACGTACTCTGGTCTTGTTCTTTCAAGGTGTTCATTGGTGGTCAACAAAAACTCTACATTGGTCAACAAAAACTCTACATATGGACTAAAAGTCCTCAAGATTTGAAGGACATAGATTATGACAAGTGGCATACCGACAACTATCCAGTTATCAACTGGATGACCAACACTGTTAAGGCACATATTGCCTCAAATCTTCTTTGCAAGGACACGTCCAAGGAGATGTAGTAGGATCTTGAGCGGATATACTCCCAGAAAATGACAAAGTCATGTCTTGCAGACATCTATAGTTGGATCTGGTCTGCATCTCAGGGTGACTCTACCCTAATTGAGTATTACATGCATCTCACTAGCCTGTATGGGGAGCTTGCGATCTTTCAGCCTTCATGTTGTATCAAACAAGTACAAGAGCATTCGAATAATCAGGTGTATCGATTTCTTGATGGCATGCACTCTTGATATCAGACAATAAGGGAGAAATTTCTGATATCTGATACACTACCAATGATGAAGGCCAGATTTAGGTGAGGAACTATAAACCATGGCCTCTAATTTCAGCGAAATTCGGTCGAATTTCTGTCGAATATCGATATCCTGTCGAAATCGAAATTCGATCAAAATGGCCGAAATAACCGAAATATGGGGAGTCTAGTAAAAAAAATGTCCGAAATGACCGAAATTTCGACCAGAATTCCATTGAAGATTGGTCACCGAAATGGTAACCGAAACTGATATTTAGGGCCTTGCTATAAACATCTGCAGCTCGACCTCTTGAATACCTCCAGTAGAGAGTTTTACACACGTCACATTATCTGGGAGAGATGGACGATGCATATTTCGAGGACGTGCCCATGACTCTAGCCGTGGTCGTGGGTGAGAGTTTGGATGTGTACTGACTTTGGACCCGGCCAAGCGAGATTCTACTGCTCCTCAATTTCCATTGTGCACTCATTGTGGATGGTGAACCATCTGTCCGAATGATGCTGGTGGAAGTTTGGCATACTTCCCTATCACGCTAATAGCGGCTATGAGGGTATCTATGATGTGGAAGAGGCATCTACTGCTACAAGCTCTAGTGGCAAGATAATATAACTCCATGATGCAGATTACTCGTGTCTGATGCAAATTCTCCAGACAACCGGGTCTATTACCTCCAGTGAGACTACCATTGCTGCTCTGGCTACTCCTTCAAGTACAATTGCCAACGCTGCCATCACTCCTGGTCCAGCTTGGATCATTATTTCTGGTGCTTCTACTCATCTGACTGAAGAATGTAGTCTACTAATCTCCTCCGTACTATGTTCCTCTGTGAAGCCAGTTCGAGTCGCCAATGGGACTCACTCACCTGTTACTACCATTGAGACAATGGAGCTCTCCTCTAAGCTCTGATTGTCTTGGCTTCACTGTGTTGGACATGTGAGCCCATGTCGAGCCATTATGCAATAAATGTTATTGCAATTCACTCCTTAATCTGAAATGAAAAATAACTAATTTGCATAATAGGTCCCTTAGTACAATTAGGGTTATGTACCATGGCCATCTTAGTGATCATACAACTGCTGATTCAATTATTGAATCATAGAGGTTGGTGCTTGGATGAATAACTAAAGAGTTAGATTGAGGACTCATCAGGCATCGTCAAATGATTGTTAAGAGATGATCTCCAGCCTGAGTTGGAGATGGCAATCTTTTCTCACATAGGCTGATGTATGACCGACCTCTTGATGCAGGTCCTCCGCATAGGAATATAGATTCGGAGGTTTCAGATTAGCAGGTCAAAGAGTTGACTTAACGAGATTGAGATAACCAAAGTCCTATGTCGTATGATGTCATGATATAGGCACGCATCCTCTGATCGGAGACAGATGTGTTATTATATGTCTGAGTATGTACATTTGACAGACCAATAGGTTGATGACCTAATCAAGGTCTATACACCGACGCACTGGTGTGCATGCAAGTGCATGTGAGTATACGATCTCTCAAAGGGATCATACATGTTCATTACTGAATCGGAAGATATGAGCTCACTCATGAGATAGTGGGAAGAATCAAATTCCGTGCACAGTCGTCTCGCTTTGGAAGCTTGACTGACTTTGTTGGTTTGATATATACTTTTGGAAAGTATATGATCAACACCTAGGTATGATATATGTTTTTGGGAAGTATATGATCATAACAACTCCCAAATGATCGAATGAGAAAACTTACTGATGAAACCCTGATGTAGACAGTGTAAAATATATCTTATACTTTGGATTTATTCTGGATCTTCTAGTATGCATGATGTACATGTATTAGGAATACCTGAGGGTGATGTGATCATAAACGATTGTATAACCATGACGATTCCATTCTTAGGGAATGATGAAACGGGTCTGGATTTTAGTGACTCCTCTCAGTAGAGAAGTGATCTGATTTTGGTCCAATTGTTGGACATTGATCTGAATGTGATTCGGATACAATGAGAAAATTAGATTTGTTGTCTTGATTTAATCAAGCATCTATGAGAGGCATGTGAGATATGTATTTGAGATGTGATCTCAATATCCAAGTCACTATATGTGGAACAATACAATCGCCCTATCCTTATCTCCAAGTATCCGCGGAGAAAACGCACTATCTTTAAAAGAGTTCATGGATAATTTCATTGTTGATATATGTATCCAAGCATCGAGAAAATTTATAATCAAATGTTATTTAATTATCATGGATAATATGAATTTGATTCATATTATAAGGAGAGATATCTAAGATAATTAAATGTGATTTAATTATCAAAGATGTGAATAATATGAACGTGATTCATGTTATTTCGGCACATGAGAAAAGAGATCCAAGATGATTAAATGTGATTTAATTACCATGGATATGAATAATGTGGATAGCACTATCCATATTAATCATATATGTTATAAATGTGAGAGAGCTATTTGTGATTTATATTTGTTGATTAATTATTGATGTGAATAGGATTCACAGTAGATGATTAATTAAAATATAATTTACGTTTTGTTTTGGGATGTGAATGTGATTCACATTTTACTAATGACATGATTGCAATATTTCACAAGATAATTATGAATTATGTTGTGAAATAATTTACAACAATTGTTGTTGTAAATCCTGGAGATATCATGAGATAATGTATCTCATGAGATAATGAGATCTCATGAGATGTTAGCAGTCGTCCCTCCTTTTTAGGGATATGGTTTATCTCCTCATTATCTTCAAGGATAATTAATTGATTTGATTTGAATTTAAATATATTTATTTATCGATATATATATATATTAATTTAAATTAAATCATTTGTTGTATTTTTTACAACAACATCCCAACCATTGAAAAAAACACAAATAAATCTCAACCATTGATTGTGTATTTTCCATGGATTGGGTTCCATGTACTCCCAAAACCCTATATAAGAAGAGGCACCCCTTGCTCTTCTACACAAGATAATTGTAACACCCATATTCTAACAAACCCGAACTCGTCCGATTTTGGGTCTAATAAACCCAAAAACGTTGTCGGTCAATACTAAACAACCTAAAACAACCAATTGGTAGTGAATCAAAAGTTGTTCGGGCGAAATCGACCAAAAATCGGTCGTTTCGTAATGCGTGCCGTGAAAAAGCTGCGACGCAAATTCGGAAACCGTAAAACAAACCGAGACCGCCATGAGATCCGATTCGACGGAACAAGACCAAGGAATCGACCGTTCGTCAATCGGAGGTCATTTGATATTTTTAAATCACAAAATTTAATCTTAAACAAAAATTGTATCCGAAAATTTCGGGTATTCAAAACTCGACCGGAAGTATACCAATATTATACTCATATTGACCATCATTTTGAGACGATCAAATCGAGATATTTCGCGTCAAAAACGGAAGCTCGAGGTGGGCGTATGACCCATTTTAAATATGTAAAAAAAATAATAATAAAATAATTTCAGATAAACAGTCGGCTACTGTTTACTGTATTTATATATAAAAATATATCAATGGTTGAAGTCTAAAACAGCCGTCCACTTGGCCATTTATTTCAATTCCCACTTGGCTCCCAAAAGCCTTCCACATGTCAAACAAGGAGGCCTTTTTCCCACCTTATTTATATCAACACAAAGGGGCTCTCCATCCTTCTCATTTTCCTCCGTTTGTTTTTCTCCAAAAAGAAAACTTCAACGAAGAAGTTTCAACAGCTTTCCCCATCTCTCCCAAACTTCGTCCAACAGCTTCCCTACGAATTTATTGCTCCAATCTTCACTCAAAGCCACTACTACAGCAGCAGTTCCAGCCACTGCAGTTGCATCTTGAACACCTGGAGCTGCAGCCACTCCCTAGCAAGCTGGAAGCCCTGACTGCTCCAGCAATCTCCTTCTCCTGAAGCAATTGCTGCTCATAATGGCTGGGGAAGTTTGTCCAGGCTGCTACAAGGCCCGGAGTTGTTTCATAATCAAGCTGCTATTGCTAATCTTGAAGAGATTGTTGCATGCATTTTGGTCCTCCAATCTTGGAGGATCTAAGGTACCTCCTTCCCCATCTCTTGCTGCCATGCATGTGAAATTTCACTTCTTCCTCTTGTTGTACCCAAATTCTGCTCCTGAATGCAAGTGTTTTCTCCATTTTGAGATCCCAGCAATCCAAATTCCCAACTTCTTTGTTTCCATGAATGTGGATCTCATATGATTTTCGGGATTTCACTATTTGGTTTTCGTATAAATCTTAGATTTAACGTGGGATCTCTCAATAATCACATATTTCTTTCTTGAGAATGGTGCAGTAAATATTGTTCAGAATCAAAACAGTTTGCATTTGTTATCTTAAAAAAAAAAATTTTATTGCATGCACGTACCTCTCTAGCTCTCTTTTTATGAAACCAGTCAAATCAGTGAATATGGTTTTTGGTGAGTTAAGAGAAAAAGAAATATCCATCTTTTTACTATTATTATCACCTAAATTTAGGAGCTCTTTTGTCCCATTGAGACAACCACTTTAGTTCGATCACACAAGGGTGTATCCTCTTTAGTTGGTTCAAATATTATGAAAAGAGAGAGAAAAAGAAGAATGCATGTTCTCCGTTTAGTTTTTTTTTCTTAATTGAATTATGGGGCTTAAATCCTTGTGGTGAAGAACTACTTAAAAGGAATATTTATGACACAGGGTATGTTCATCGTCCGGAGTAAGGAACTGTATTCCTAGAAGTTTCACAATGATTCAATGAGTTATACTCCATTTACAATCAGGGAAAAGTTGGAAAAATGATACTGTGTATAATTAATGAATCACATGTTTAGTATTAAATTGCAATTCCTCCTTGCCTTCCTAATTACATCAAACAACAACCCCACTTAGTTCAATCTGTTCTGTGCTGCAATAACCACTAAAAGTGGCATTCCTCCACTCTCTGGGTTAATATATCGACCTACATTACATTTGATAAATTCAAGTGTCCTGAACAGTTTCATTCAGACTTAGGAGCATGCTGATTAGAATGTATTTATATATATAGCCAGGATAGTTCTAGACATCTTTCCTTTGTTGCTTGACCACCCTAAGTCATGTCGACATTTATAATGCTAAGATCTTTATAATTTCAGATTTAGGACTTTCACACCTTTCAAATTTAAGGTATTGGAGGAGTTAAGTTATGTAAATCACTGGACAATAAGATAAATAGTATATAGGATAAAACTAAGATGACATGATAATTACAAGGGAAATGGAACTGAATCCAGTGAGTTTGCATACAGGGGAAATATATAGTTGATCTCGGGGATTCAATGAACTTATAAATCCAACGAGTTTATGAATAGCAATATTTTAAAGTATAATATATCAAAAAGAGATTATTAGAAGGCAAGATCTCACTGAAAAGATTTATAAATATTCTACGTTCATTTTTCTTCCTTTAAGATTCTTCAGATTTAATTTACAACAGTAGAAATATACAATAAATCTGAAGATTGAGGACATTAATCTCCCACCAATCATTTCTCTTCCTTCTCCTTTTGATTTGCAATCAAGACCAATTCATACATCGTTAAAACATTGTGTTCATAATCTGAATGAAATTCTGTTGTGTTGAACTGTAACCATTGACTCTTTTTCCTATACGAGGCAAAGAATACGAATGATGCTAAGAAGAGTGACAAGAGTAATCTTCATCAATGATCATTAGTATAATCTACTACATGAATACGACTTATCATAAATGATGGAGTGGACCATTCAATAAGACTTGTAAAGCCAATCAGATAGAATATGGAGACCCAATTATATAATCAATGAACCTAGATGGTTTCTACGAATCAGTGATGATTGATAATTTGTATATGCCGGTCACGGTAACCCTTACACCGGACCGTGCGAGAGCGCGGTGACTCTCAACTGGGCGGAAGACAGGAAGCCCAGTTTGGGCAGCGGCCGCCAAGTGCGCGGGTCTAGGATCCCAGTCCCCCTTCGGTTTTTAACGTGAGCTCACAGTGTTTTTACACCTCGTTGGGATCCCGACTTTAGACCATTCCGCTGACCCTGTTTTAGGATACCCAGGCGGGGGATCCTTGGTTTTCAGTTTTACGTACGAGCTCGGTTGCCCGTTACCGGTCGGGCTGTTTTCTAGAGCGACTTTTCCGGGAAGTCCCTCTCACCCGTCTCAGTGGCGTAGTTTGGGAGTAGACCTATCCCTCTATTGGACCGTCCTTCCAACTAGAGGGCGAGACGGAAGAGCCTTTTGTTGGCTTCTTCACCGCTTGAGTTTTTCTTTCGCCAACAGACTTGGCGATTCTACATCCATATCATCCATATCTATATCTATATCATTTAGAGTTACATTTGACATTGTTGCACTAAGGTTTGAAGGGATTGATTCTACATCCAGATCATCCATCTCTATATTCATACCATCTAGAGTTACATCTGAGACTGTTGCACTTAAGGTTTTAAGGGATTATAATTAAAATTGAGTAACTGGAAAAGATACTAATCTGATTCAAAATCCCTTTGAGTTAGTGGACGTGTTGGGAACTTAGTTAGGATGCATCACACAACACCGCATTCCTACGGAGGCCCCCCAACCCTAAGATATTCCCCAAGTCTTAGAGTCATAGTGTGAGGTTTCACAAGAACCAAGACCACAGACTATCCACTAACTTAAAGGAGTAACTAGACTTCAGAATTAAATAAACCATTATATCTTCTCATCTTATCTTTCCCATCATCAAAATCCAAAAATATGATCTCTGAGTAATATGAGAATAAAATATCATACTTATGATCAATTAGTCACCATAGAAATATACTCATGTGGGAAATGTTGGGATAATGGCTGATCATAAGAGGTGCTTGCTAGAAATTTGGAAACCTTTTACAATTGCAAGTAGAAATAAATTTTAAATTTGAGTTGCTCATGCCTCTCTACTTGCTTTCTTTTGTAAATAATAAATGCCTGTTATTTTTATATAAGTTTTTGGGAGGTACCAGCAACCGCTGACGCCTTTTCTTCCTTGCACGCTTGGCAGGCAAACAGCCTGCAGTTCAGTAGCTATACATGGGTCCAGAAGATAAATTTTATACCCAACGGTATGGTTTATTTTGTGCCAGTTTTTGTAGAATTTATAATGTATTATGTTTCTTTCTCTTCAGTCAGATTTTGGGATATACTGTATGTACTGTCAGACTTTGTACATGTAAAATATATGGAAGTAAATGAAATGAAATGAAATAAGATTTTGGTGACCATTGTTCTATGTGTTGTGGTTATAAATGTTGATTGTGAATGTCATGTGGAAAATTATTCGCGCGGAAAATTTCCCCTTACTTTCAGTTACTTAATGCGATAGAAATGAATGTTGTAATGCAAAATGTGTGATTAACGGGTACCCGGATCCTAGGGGGTTGACAATAATGAACACTCTCTCTCTCTCTCTCTTTTTCTCCACACGCCAAGCCTCTCTCTCTCTCTTATAATCGTCGTCCAACCATGGAGCCATTGTGAGAGTTATCATCGACGCAACATCGTCGTTATGCTGCCGGATCATCTACTCGTGGATCTCCATCTACTTCGGTGCGTCTCGCTCGTGGAGAAGATAATGGATCTCGTGTGACGAGATCAGGAGATCCGCTGCTTGGATCATCAATATGGATTGTGAGGAGCACATGTCTCATCAACGCGCTTGCAAGCGTCTCCTCCGTCGGATTCGACTTGAGATAGGAGGTCTCTTCGTTTAAAGACTCGATCGCAACCACGCTTCAAGAGGTAAATCTTATACCTAATTGTGTATTACATGAAATGATCCGAGAAAGGTTCTTGGATCATGTGGTTTCATCATATTAAAAATTTTTAATTCTGCTGCATCGAGTAACAATTAAGAATGTTTGCTGGATATTAATTGGATTATTAATTTAATATGATTAGATTAATTGGAATCCAATTAAAAGTGAAACGCTCTATTTTTAATAGAGTTGTTATTTCCCTTGGAAGAATTAATCGTAATGAATATGATTCATAATGATTAATTAAAATTTGAATATGAGGTGGAGGATCACATAGGTGACATCCATGGTCTCCCGTCAAGGCAAAAGGTTTCATCGTCAGGGGTTGTATATAGGAGACGTCTGTCTGAAGTGACAACTCCTCATATAAGTTCACCTGAATCGGGCCTTTTGCTTCTCGAAAGAGTAAGGCCATATGCATAGTGACCCCAGTATTAGTTCCTCATATTATTGGGGCGATATTGGATTGCGCATAACGAGTATTAAGCTTGTTGACGGTTGGTTCTATTAACAACGGGTCAACATCACCTTAGGGTTGGTGGGCCCGGGTGTTAAAGACTGAATTGGGAAATGCAAGTTGGACTTGCAAGGCGGAATGAGTTCTCGCTTCTTTTTATCTGAGTTGTAGTTTCTCGTATTATTAGGATGCAACAAAGATAGGAAAGGAGATCCCAGATCTTGCTAGATATATGATGGTAAGAATATCTCTTACATTGAAAGTGATTAAGGGAATGAACTTTCAGTGTTGACAAGGCAAGACAACTTTGATATAAAAACTCCTAAATTAAAGTAAAATATGTATATATAAATATATACACTTACGTAAATTTCTTATTTCAGATAATCCTTCATTAAACCCACTCAATTTTATACTCAATTATAACCAGTAAATTGTCATGGATTGGATCCATGATCAAGATATTGGACTTGCAGTTGGACACATATTGTATGTGGTTGCAATGTGCAAGTTTCCTCATAATAATGAGGAGTGACAATTAAATAGATAATAGGACTACAACCCTAGGGTTTGTATGTCTCTATAGTCTTGATCTCAACGAATGTACTTTGGAAGTGACATGTCGATGGTGATCGTAATCGTCGAATAATCCTTATAAAATCAAAGAAGATGTTTTGGCATATATATATGTGCTCTAGATATTTAATCATGAATGACATGGTTCTCTGTATTATACAGAATGGTGGCTCGAAAGAGATGATGTATTCAAAATGTTTGAATACTTGCCTGAACCAAAATTTTTGAGTTAAGATGGACGTAGAAATGATGAGTGTCATCATTCTACTGTCTATGCTCAAGTCCTTCATGAAGCTTCATAATAATCATATTGCATGAATTAAACGAGGCATATATAAATGTTTAAATCTCTCATTTTGAAATCCTTTTGAATTCAACATAAGAGATCCTTTATCTTAAGCAATGGTTGTTTATAGATGAAGGGAGCACAGTGGAAGCATGGGCCGGACCCAAGTAAGAAGGAAAGTCAAAGAGTTGACCTAATTCTGTGACTTCCATATGGCATCCAGATAGTTGGATGAATACCAATACTGCAATAAGCCGATGTATTGATAGTGTGACTATCTAGTCTATCTAGGATCCTTAAAGGGCTCATATAGGGCATTGAAATAATCTACATATAATCATTGAAATTGACTTTCTTATTTGATAAGATTAAAAGTCTAATAATTGTATCTCATTTTCCTAATAACACTTGCAATTGGTTGCATATGTTTTAGAAGACTAGAAACTTGATCTTAAGGTTTAATAGTCATCCACACGGACGTTGATGTAATTGTTGCAACAATCTCTATTGGATAGATAGATTTCAAATTTTCAGTGGGAGAGTCCTTGATCTTAGAGAATGTCTCTATGACCTAGATATTAGAATACATTCATTGTTGTAGATGAACATGTATTCTGCGATAGACCTATCATAAAGAGTTATGATAGTGGACTCTACTAAATTAGAAGATTAATGAAAGGTTCATTAACATTTCTAATACTGAAAATTAAACCTTAATAGATCAATAGGAGGATGAAGATCATTTGACAATGATCTGGCTTCGAGTCTTGGACATATGTCTATTGATATGATTGATAGGCTAGTGAGATATTAAACTTTAGATTTTCTAAAGGTTCAAATCTTACATACTTGTGAATATTGTATTCAAAGTAAATATGTCCAATACACTCTTCTCTAGAATTGTGTAAGATGCCAAGGTACTCAATATCTTGTACATATTGATGTATATGGATCGTCTGAATCATAATAAACATTGATGATATGTGATATCATTCGATGATTATTTGTGATATGAGATTCGTTCCTTTCAACTTAGAAGCCTTTGAAATGTTCAAAGATTTCACATTTTGGTTTAGAACCAAAGTTTGAAGGAAGATGAAATGAATTTGATCTAACCTAGGTAGCATGTACCTATTAGATGAATTCAAGGAATACCTTATGGAGATAGGAATATCATTCCTATCTCACTTCTCTTAATACACGTAAACTCAATGGAGTTGTAGGGAGATACAATTAGATCATGTGTGACATGATTTGATAAATGATTAATCTTAGCATAGTTATCTCTTAGTTTCCAAGGTATATATGTAGTAGAGACTACAATATATATCCTTAATAAGGTTCCATGCAAGTAAGCTGGAATCTAGCACCAGAGAGTACTACTTCATTAGGAAAATAAAGAATGGTATTGGATGCCTACTTTATGACCTTTTGATTCTTAAAGAATTTCATCTCTAAGAATATGATTCTAAGATGATGACTTTCTTGAGAATCAATATGAAAGTGAAGGAACACATTGAATCTTGAGAAGATAATGAGGCTCCTTAAGTCAGAAACTAAAAGGGCAACTAAAGATGAAACACTAATACCTCTTCAAATGAGTTTGAAGATGAATTCCATGTGTTAGATAAGTCTTACAATGATCTGACTTCATATGATGTAGCTTTTGCAGATCATGACATGGAGAGATGGATGCTAGCAATAAAGTCTAAATGTAGACTTCATATACAAGTGTTGTATATGGACCCTCGAGGATCCACCTATAAGGGTAAGACTCGTTAAAATGTAAATGGATCTTCAAGAGAAAGAGGGAACCTGATGAGAGGGTAAAAACCTTCAAAGCACGGCTCGTATCCACAAGATACACACCAAAGAGAAGACATCGCTTGCGGTTAGACTTCTTATTCAGTGACCATGCTTAAACCCATCAAAATATTGCTAACTATAGTTGCACAACTTGACTTTGACATCTTCGAGATGGAAGTCAAGATTGCATTCCTCTATGAATACCTCTCCGAGGATATTGTAGCCCCAGAGCTTCATGGTTGAGGAAAGCAAGGTGTGCAAGTTGAATAACTCCATTTATAGACTCATATAAGCTTCTTGTAGTTGGAACATAAGATTTGATGAAATTATAAATGTTATGATTTCAAATAGAATCTTGATGAACCATGCGAAGCGTAGTGGGAGTACCGATGTGTTCATCGTGCTAAATGTAGATAATATCCTAATCATTTAGAATGATATAAGGATGATAATAAGGTTTTATGATTTGGCTATTTCATACCTTGAGATATGATCTCAAGGATACCTCTTAGATCTTAGTTCTGAAGTTGTTCAGAAGCAAAGAGAAGAGAGAGAATTGTGATTGTCACATTATTGGTACATCCTGGATATATTCTGTCCAAGGAAGGCTCCTTTCCCTTATGATTTGTTGCTGACCAATATGAAGGGATAGCATATCAAGTGTTGATGATGCTAAAACTACTTACCCTTGTGCATCGGTTGCTAGAAGCCTGGTATGTGCTAGATATGTACGGAAAGCTAGATGTCTGTCATGGAGTGGGAGTAGTAAACTGTTGCTAATCCTACTATGGAGATAAAACACTTAGTTGCAGTAATAAAATAATATCTTCAAAGATGACAAGACTTAGAGATAATGATATAAATGTCTCATCATCAAGAACCTAAGACTTTATAGATAGTGATCTAAAAGGTCTTAACTGCAGATACCTTAGGAGATAGACATCTCGAGGAATAAGGGTATTCTAATAAGGATAATTAAAAATTACACACTAGTTATAACGATTGTTGAGTTGTAGTGTCAAAGACATTATGACTGCCTCAATATTGAGTATTGGTTGCATAAGATGCAACATTTGCATTGGATGCGAGCACTGTTACTGAGGGATATGCAAGTGCCGTAAAAGGACTTGGCATAGTCTCTCGGAAACAGAGTGACTGATTAGCTTACCTGACTATATTAAATAGCTTATGATTATCACATGAGTGTGGGTTTAAATGATTAGCCCATTAATGACTCTGAGCTAGTGAGAGATTGTTGGGCATGCGAGCCCACGACGAGCTATCATGCAATAAATGTTTTTGCAATTCACTCTTTAATCTGAAATGAAGAATAACTAATTTGCATAATAGGTCTCTTAGTACAATTAGGGTTATGTACCATGGCCATCTTAATGATCATACAGCTGTTGATTCAATTATTGAATCATAGAGACTGGTGCTTGGATGAATATCTAAAGAGTTAGATTGAGGACTCATCAAGCACCGTTAAGTGATTGTTAAGACATGATCTCCAACTTGAGTAGGAGATGGCAATCTTTTCTCACATAGGCTGATGTCTGACCGACCTCTTGATGCTGGTCCTCGGTATAGGAATACAGATTCGGAGGTGTCAGATTAGTTATGTCAAAGAGTTGAGTTCACGAGATCGAGATAACCAAAGTCCTATGTCGTATGCTGTCACGATATAGGCACGCGTCCTATGACCAGAGACAGATGTGTTACTATATGTCTGAGTATGTACATTTGGCAGACCAATAGGTTGATGACCTAACCAAGGTCTATACATTGGTGCGCTGGTGTGCATGCAAAGGCATATGAGTAATACGATCTCTCAAAGGGATCATACATGTTCATTACTGAACCGGAAGACATGAGCTCGCTCATGAATTATTGGGAAGAATCAAATTTCATGCACGGGTGTCTCACTTTGGAAGCTTGACTGAATTTGTAGGTTTGATATATACTTTTGGAAAGTATATGATCAGCATCTGGGTATGATATATGTTTTTGGAAAGTATATGATCAATACCAACTCCCAAATGATCGAATGAGAAAACTTATTGATGAAACCCTGAAGTAGACAATGTAAAATAGATCTTATACTTTGGGTTTATTCCGTGTCTTCCAGTATGCAGGATGTACATGTATTAGAAATACCTGAGGTTGATGTGATCATAAATGATTGTATAACCATGACGCTTCCATTCCTAGGGATTGATGAAACAAGTCTCGATTTTGGTGACTCCTCTCCTCTCAGTATAGAAGTGATCTGATCTTTGTCCAATTGTTGGACATTGATCTGAATATGATTCAGATACAATGAGAAGATTAGATTTACGGTCTTGATTTAATCAAGCATCTATGAGAGGTCCGTGAGATCTGGATTTGAGATGTGATCTCAATATCCAAGTCACTATATGTAGAACAATACAATCGCCCTATCCTTATCTCCAAGTATCCGCGGAGAAAGCACATTATCCTTGAAAGAGTTCATGGATAATTTCATTGTTGATATATGTATCCGAGCATCGAGAAAATTGAATATTAAATGTGATTTAATTATCATGGATAATATGAATTTGATTCATATTATAAGGAGATATTCTAAGATAATTAAATGTGATTTAATTATCAAAGATGTGAATAATATGAATGTGATTCATGTTATTTCAGCACATGAGAAAAGAGATCCAAGATGATTAAATGTGATTTAATTATCATGGATATGAATAATGTGGATAGCACTATCCATATTAATGATATATATTATAAATGTGACAGAGCTGTTTGTGATTTATATTTGTTGATTAATTATAGATGAGAATTGGATTCAGATTGGATGATTAATTAAAATATAATTTGTGTTTTTTTGGGACATGAATGCAATTTGCGTTTTCCAATGACATGATTGTAATATTTCACAAGATAATTATGAATTATTTTTGTGAAATAATTTACAACAATTGTTGTTGTAAATCTGGAGATATCATGAGATAATGAGATCTCATGAGATGTTGGTAGCTGTCCCCCTTTTTAGGGATATGATTTATCTCCTCATTATCTCCAAGGATAATTAATTGATTGATTTGAATTTAAATATATTGATTTATCGATATATATTAATTTAAATTAAATCATTTGTTGTTGTATTTTTTACAACAACATCTCAACCATTGAAGGAAACACAAATCAATTTCAACCATTGAGTGTATGTTTTCCATGGATTGGGATCCATGGACTCCCAAAACCCTATATAAGAAGAGGCACCCCCTTGCTCTTCTACACAAGATAATGAATGCTCTCTCTCCCTCTCTCTTTTTCTCTACACGCCAATCCTCTCTCTCTCTCTCTCTTATTATGGTTGTCCAACCATGGAGCCATTGTGAGAGTCATCATCGACGCAGCATCGTCGTTATGCTGTCGAATCATCTACTCGTGGATCTCCATCTACTTCGGTGCGTCTCACTCGTGAAGAAGATAATGGATCTCGTGTGACGAGATTAGGAGATTCACTGCTTGGATCATCAACATGGATTGTGAGGAGCACACGTCTCATCAATGCGCTCGCAAGCGTCTCCTCTGTCGGAACGGACTTAAGACAAGAGGTATCTTTGTTTAGAGACTCGATCACAACCACACTTTAAGAGGTAAACCTTATACCTAATTGTGGTTTAGATGAAACGATCCGAGAAAGATTCTTGGATCACGTGGTTTCATCATATTAAAAATTTTAAATTCCGCTGCATCGAGCAACTAGTACGACTAGTCGCTCCCGATTGCATTCGATGCGATCATCACGCTTCCGTGATGCGCTTGAGGATTTTTTCCCATATCCTTCACACTGTGCTCTTGATTTCCCTTTTAGCTTATTGTCTATTCATAAGCTTTGTGTTAGATCTTAATTGTTGTATGATATTTGATGAATTCTGTTGTTTTTAATACATCCGGACGAGGCTGATTTTTGATGGGGGACATGAGAAGAACAGTTTGTATTAACTTGACCATCATATTCCAAGTTTGTTGGTGCTACGTCGATCTCCGAAGACCCGCTCCTATGGCATATGCGCCTTGGACATCCTTCTGCCATGGCGCTCTCCATAATGTTCCATGTGCAGAGCTTCCGACAGGTCTCTGCATGCAAAAGAGGAAATGTACTTTTCACCCCATGTCACATTTTACTTTTACTGATGGTTTATCCATGGAAGGCCGTATCGGCGATATATCGGCGATATATCGCCGATATATCGGTTTCGAGAGAGTAGGGGTATCGATATTACCCAGTATCTCGTTTTACAAGGATATCGGCGATATATCGCCGATATATCGGCAATATATCGCCATATCGACTCATATCGGTAAAAAATGGCTGGACTCAGTAGAAAAAATACATGATATCGATTGATATCATCGATATTTCGCCGATATCTATATATATCAATGCTATTATTCATGCAGCGAGACCCCCGTACTGATAGGGTATGGTGCGACAGGAGGGTGCATACATTGGTTGTTCAACTTGGTGTATGTTTACAAGTTATTTCATGTTGTAAGATTTGAATGAAATCGATTTCCAATATCTATAAGTGAATTCTTCAAAACAACAAGATCTCTAAAAAGTCAAGAATCAAACATTAATATCGATATGTTCAAAATGATCGATATATGCGATATAAGATTCATAGATTGATCGATATGTGTAATCTAAGAGTATATTTGTAAGCTATTTAGTGATCTAAGAGCCTGGATGAACTTCATTTTCAATATATATAGGTCAACAACGAACAGTACCAACGATATGTTCGATATGATCGATATGTGCAATATAAGGATCATAGTCTTCACAAATGATCTATATATGTCATCTAAGTGTATATATGTAAGTTGTTTAATGTTATAAGAACTTGAATGGAATCCATTTCCAATATCTAAAGGTTCGGAATAAACATTAATAGCGATATGTTCGATATGATGATCGATATATGCGATATATGGTCTATAAATGACCGATATATGTGATATAAGTGTGTATTTGTAGGTTATTTGTTGTTCTAATATCTTAGATGATCTTAATTTATGAAAAAATGGCAAAAATTGGCTTTTTTGAGCCATTTTCGGCATTTTCACCGATATCGTCGATATATCGTAGATATATCCCGATATATCCATTTCCGGGTGGACCGAAACGATATCGATATCGATACGGCCTTCCATGGGTTTATCTACCTATGACAAGAGTCTTCTAAATGCTATGAATGTTATTTAAAACCCTAGAGATTATCATAGTACGATGCCGGACCGAGGTTGGCGACATGCCATGGATGAGGAGATGAATGCACTTACCTCTTGGGGCACGTGGGATCTTGTGTTGTACTCCCTGGAGTTCGACCTGGGGTGCAGATGGATCTTCGCGACCAAGCAATTGTCTAATGGATCCATTGACAGATTGAAGCCAGATTACTTGCTCAAGGATTCACACAAACCTTAGGGGTTGATTATATTGAAACCTTCTCTCCAGTTGCCAAAATGGGATCAATATGTACCATTATTTCTGTTGCTGCTAATAAGGCATGGCCCATTTTCCAACTTGATGTGAAGAACGCTTTCCTCTATAATGACCTTGAGGAGAGGTCTATATGATGCAATTGTTGGCGTACACGGTTGAGGTGGAGTTTGTATGCCGACTAAGCAAGGCCATCTATGTCCTGAAGCAAAACCCCATGGCATGGTTTGACAAACTCACTATTGAGATATGCACTCTTGGTTTTCAGAGGACGACATTTGACTATTCTGTCTTCGTCAGACGACAGTCTACAGGAATCGTCATTCTTGCTATCTATGTTGATGAAATAATTATGATATCACAGAAGATGACAAAGCTGCCATTTCAGAGACCAAGACATTCCTCCAAAAGATCTTTCTACCGAAGGATCTTGGCCTACTCAATTACTTTCTTGGCATTGAGGTGATACACACTATAGAGGGGCTCCATCTATTATAGAGGTTGTATTGCCTTCTCATTCTAACTGAGGCATGACTACTTGGATGCAAACCATCTGTCATCCCTGCAGAAATGATAAGACATTCCTCATATATTAATCCAATGTTTGAGGGCACTACATGGTATAGGAGCCTAATGGGTGAACTTCTTTATCTCATTGTTACTAGGTCAGATATGTCATATGTTGTGAGCAAATCCAATCATCACACGGAAAGACCCCTTACAATTATTGGCAAGATGTTCTTTTGATTCGTCAATACTTGGAAGAATCCTCCGGACGTGGACTCTTTTATGGGGTGAATGGCCACAAATGCTTCGTTTGTACAAATGCTGACTATGCTAGTTCGTCAGAGGATAGTCGATCCACTATAGGCTACGCCATATTTGTTGTGGACAATCTATTCACTTGGCGAAGTAAGAAGCATACAATGGTCTCCAGAATCCAGATCAAGTGCAAAGGTAGAAAACCGAGCAATGGTCCAAGCCACCTGTGAGATAACATGGCTCGTCTCTTTTCTACAGGAACTTGGCCTTTCAGTTGTTGCTCCCGTACCTTTATACTATGACAACAAGTCTTCTACATACATCACCACCAATACTATTTTCCATCAAGGCCCTAAATGTTGGTTTCGGTCACCATTTCGGTGATCGACCGAAACAGAATTTTAGTCAAAATTCAACCGAAATTTCCGTCATTTTTTTGCAGGGTCACTATATTTCGGTCATTTCGACTATTTCGGTAGAATTTCGATTTCAATAGGATATCGATATTCGACAGAAATTTGATCGAATTTCGCTGAAATTTGAGGCCATGTTTTCCATGAGGAAATAAAATACATTGAAGTTGATTGTCATTTCATTTCATGGCCTCAAATTTCAATGAAATTCCACCCAAATTCTTCGAAATTTCCATTTCTTTAGATCACCGAAATCGAAACGCCCCCTTAGTTCGTCTTCAAGGATTTCAACGAAATAACACCAAAATATCAAAGAAATTTTATTAGAATTAAATATCATTTCGACGAAACAACAAAAATAAGGGAATCTACCATTCGCTTTCATTGAAGTTTGTATATATTAATGAATTCTCACTTATTTTTTCATTGATATGTTGAGTTGTTAGAGTGATTTGCATTGTTTAAAGAAGTTTCTTATGTTAGTTTTTATATTTTTATCTAAATCCAAACCATATCAGTTAGACACAAGATTTAAGAGTTAAATTAAAGTTTTTATTGAAGATATTTTTTTCTTTATTTTGATATATATATGTTTTAATTAGTAGTTATCATATTTGTCAACTCATTCTTATTAAAGAGGTGTACACATGTCACCATTCTCTTCAAGTTCAAGAGGAGAAACCAGTGGCTTCTAATTACGGTTCCAAATCCACATATGGTTCTGAGCAACATACTACTTTTTTAACTGTTGGGATGATTGGATGGAAATTTAATGTAACATATCATATTAATATCTTACTATTAGCAAAAAACTATCTTTCTATCTCATTTATTGAGTTAAAAAGAACATTAGAAATCTTTGTTTTTAAAAAATGAGTTTTCAAGTAATTTCCCCAATTTCCAGCCATTTCACGGAAATTTCATCAAATTGCATCAAATTTCACTTTCCATGCTTACCAAAACGAAACCGAAATCCGACATTTAAGGCCTTGCTTCATTCGTGATGTAGTGTGAGGAGGAAGGACCATCACTCCACGCATCTTCACTGAACTTTAGCTTGCAAACATCTTCACGAATGCACTACCGAAGAAATACCTCTTGTATTTAATTTCCAAGTGGGAATGATCGACATATATGATCCAACTTAAGGTGGAGTGTTAGAGTTATTATGTTTTCCATTTTATATGTGTCTTGTAACCCTTCAGGGTCTTTTATGTACTTTCCCCTTTTTTGCACCCTAGGATTTCTCTCTATATAGGAGACCGCAGACCCATGGAATAAACACAATTCATTCTATTCTCTATGGTAATTATATACAATAAGAGTCCAAAAACTTATTTTTTGAAAATAAGTGCCAGTTTTCTTTAAAGTATTTTTAAAATTGATGGTGCTTTCAGTTATGAATTTTAAATGTGAGTAAGATTGAATCGGAGTTTGTAAGCATGAGATAGGCATCTATGAATGTAGGCATATTACGCATTAGTGTTTAGTTTTTATCGGTTGATGTGCAAGTTGGTATTTTTGGTTTCTATACATTTTAAGGAAAGGGTACAAAAAGAATTAGGATCAAAGGAGTTATAATAAAAACTATAGAAATATTTTAAGTTTGGATATGTTTGTTGTGAAACTGTATATATGGTCCAAAAGTTTAAAACTCCATCCTTCAACTAATTTATATTTATAAACTAGTGTTTACTGTAAAGAAGTTTAAATGTGACTACAATCGATTTGGAGTTATACAAAATAGATACAGCTTTGAAAGTTGTCAAATTGACAAAGTAGGGTTTGTGTTTCCTTCCCGATTATTGAGGACACTTTTTGGTAAATTTGAAGTTTATTTGTGTGATTTTTTTGTACACAATTAAGGAAGAATTGCATAAAAAATAACCAATCATAAGCATATACGGTTGTTTAGTTGTATGTATGAGCTATACATGTATAAAGCCATGTTATGCACATCGTCGTACTACATATTATAATGCTCTCCTTATTTTTCTTTTTTTTATTGAGTCGACCAAGGCCTAGGCCTTGATCTCTAGGTAATTGTATTAATAGTGTTTGTAAACCTATTTATTCTCTCCTTTCTAGACAATCTATATCTATATACATATATAGTCTTCCATTGGATTTTCTTCTTTCCTTATTTTTATGTGTTTTTATATGTTAATAAGTGATCGGAATGTTGTTACAACTTTGTGGTATAAGTTAGTTTTATATGTATTTTGTTAAGTTTTTTAGCTTAGTATGCAAGAATAATGTTCATGAAACAAGGAATCATCTCAAGTCTAAACAACTTTTGATCTTGCTCCTATGAATTGCCTTTATGAAGATATCTGCTATTGCATTCATCTTTTTAACCATTGTACTCTTCTCAAAATGAATGGATTGATAAATCACATCAATATGCTTAGTCACCTCATGATGTGCTAATACTTGGGTAGGCATACTAAAATTGTCACAATTCATAATAGCTAGACTGAGATCTCCAATTACTCCTTTTCAATCAAATGCATTTGTTCGATGCTTATATCAATTCCACATAATATGCCTCTGTAGTAAACAAAGTAACTAATTTTGTAAGTTAACGTTCCAACTAATAAAAGAACTTGCCAACGATATAGGCTTCCATACTTCTCCCACCAACATTTGCAACATAGTTTGAGTTTGAATATCCAGCAATCGGATATTATAATCACTTTCATAAATGAGGCCACTATTAGATATTCCTTCATATATCGAAATATCCTCGCGACTGCCTGCCAGAGGTCGAACCCATTCCTTTTGGTGAAATTTTCAATCTTCATATGTGATGTCATAGCCAATCCTACTTAATGTGGGAAAAATCATTGTTGTTGTTTTTGTTGTGTGTCATGTCATATCCCCCTTTCTTTAAACAAATCTGATGGCTCCAATACTAGTTTGTTTTATTCAGTGGGTGTGGAGAGCATGGACAAACACATGGATAAGAAGGCGAGAAAACATCACAACATAAGATTTACAAGGTGCACCCGTGCCTTGGTAATGTCCTTGGCGATGATGGTAGATCTTTCTAATATGGTCGAAGAACAAAAGTACAGAGAATACTTTAAAACACTAATCTCATGAGCGTTTACAGTACCCCATATAGACAAATCCCCTCGAGTGAGTAGATTCTCAAATCTACCTAAACAAGCAGTTTTCCTAAATTTCTCTACATAAGAAGATTATTCAAATATCCATAAACGGAATGACCTCTAGATCTCCCACACTGGGAAGAACAAACAAGTTATGAAAAATTCAGATGGACAGAATCCAAATAGATTTTCTAATTAATCATAATTCAGATGGATTTCACATCAATCATGATTCAGATGTATCTTTAATGAGTTAGAATTAAAGGTACATCAACACTGGTATATAAATATGAAAATTTTCTCATGTTTAAAATCTCATTTTTCGTTGCTCTTGAATTCTAGCTTTTTTCTTAGTAAAACTGTAAGGTGCGTGTCCTTCACAAATAGTAAGTCTTTCATCTTGTTTTTTGATAGACTTTAGTTTGGTCTCATTTAGGCAGTGTATTCTACTCCATCTTATCAACCTTGTTGGTTATGATACCAAAAAAATGTAAAAATTGGAAGGCGTGTGACCTTCACATATAGTAAGTCTTTCATCTTGTTTTTCGATGAACTGAAAGGTGCATGAATTCTGTCTTTTTGGTTAGTAAAAACTTGAAGGTGCGCGACCTTCACAAATAGTAAGTCTTTCCCCTTGTTTTTCGATAGACTTTAGTTTGGTCTCATTTAGGCCGTGTATTGTAGTCCATCTTATCAATCTTGTTGGTTATGATACAAAAAAATGTTCCCACCACGGATTGAACTGTTGAAGATGAATACAAAATAGACAAAGAACCTTACAAGATGCATCAAAGATGTGACCGATTCCTCGTGGAATAAAGTCTGAGAATAGAAAAATCAACCACAAATGCATAATGAATTTTTCACCTGAAAAATCCTTTATATAATTATAAAATATTATGAGATTGGTCACGGCCCTAAATAAACCACTATAATCAAATAATTGTTTCTTAGAAGGAGCTAACATAAAAGAAACTGAAATCTGAAAGCTCGTGAGATTAACGCAATCGGATCCCATATAGACAAATTATCATCAACCAAATTAATATTCTCACCAGTCACCATATCTATTTTTTGTCAACTTAGTAGGACCAACCAGGATCCATGAGGAGTTGAGTTCCCGTGGAGGTAAACCTACCCAACAATGGTTTCTATTTAAGAGCACATCTCATGTCAGCCGCTTCTATGTTTTATGTACTCTATTTTTGTCCAAATTCATGATAATTAATAAAGTACACAATTTTCATTTACACTGTGCAGACAGCACAAACGAGTGGAATGGGTCCGAGAGGATCTGCTTTGATTTGTGGGTACACCGATTACCATAAGCTCTTGGAAGCTTCCTTGGCAGATCTTAAGAAGAAAGAGGTAATACATTTTGATTTCACCCTACAAATATATCTGACAGCAGCATAAATGGAAACACTAGTGTTTGCAAAATAATGCAATTTTAAACAATTTATGTTTGACTAGCTCCTGTTATTTCAGTGATACATTAACTTTTTAGATTTTTTTCATCGATATTATTTTGAATGTAATCATGTCATCAAAGGAATTATAAATGTTAAATCCAAATTATATGTCTATTGCTGCTAAACCAATTAATACAACTAAAGTTGAATGAATTTTATCCCAACAGGACTAAAAAACTCGTTTATATTTTAAATATTAACTCAAATAAAAGATAAGGATCTACGTCTAAAGTCAACATTCAAAAATACATGTGCAATACATAATATTTATAGAGATATCTGTGTAAAATTATCAATGAAGACAGAAATTAACCCTATCTTCAAAATAAAGGAGGGGCATATAAGCAGATAAAGGGAATTTTAATGCAGTATTAAATGTTAGGTGGGAAACCTATGTAATAATTTTAAAGTTTATCAGTGCGTGTCAACATCCCAATTAATTATATGCTTAAAAATTAGGGTATTTATTAAATTCAGATACTCCTCGTAAGCAATGATTCGAAATATTACTTGGACATAAATACGACTTTATATATTTTTTTCAAAATATAAAAAATAACCTTTTGAGGCTCAAACCAACCTCTAACGTATGCAGTAGAAACTGTGTCCTAAATCCTAATATCAAATAGAGTACATCCTTAAAAATTATTTAAAGTTTTATATACGTAGAACCTCAATTTTTCTATCAGTTTCCCAGAACTAGGAAAAAGTAATCATGTTTATTATGTCTTGAACCACATATATTCTATAGATTGGAAAAAGAAACATTGATGTATTAAAATAGGACAAAAGTATAGTTTAAATTATCATGCAAATAGTGGACAATTTAAATTATCATACAAATAGTGGACACTGATTTTCAGTTTGTCTACCAAATATCATCACATGTCGTGTTAGAGAGAGAGAGTGAGTGAGAGAGAGAGAGAGAGTAAAATGAAGAGGAGGGTAGGTGGTGGAGATCAATTGTTTCTATCATGAAAAATGTGGAAGAGCATGCTTCATTTGTTTATTCATAGAGCCCAAGGGTTCTCTTATATAGAAGAGAGAAACCCTAATGGGTAAATTACATACATAGGACATAGAAACAAACTAACTGTGAAATAGTATTGTAACATAAAAACTCTCAACACTCCTTCTCAAGCTGGAGCATAGATGCCTATCAGGCTCACAACTTGGAACAATATCTCTGAAAGGGTCCTTAGACTAGAGCCTTGATGAGCATGTCCGTTGTTTGCTCACTTAAGCCAGCATGAGATATAGAAATGAGGCCCTTCTAAATCATGTCTCGAGTGTAGTGACAGTCTACCTCGATATGCTTGGTTCTCTTATAGAAGGTTGGATTGTTGGTAATAAACAGTGCAATCCGGTTGCATTGGAGAGGTATGGGAAGATGCACCTCAATCATTTCTATAATTTTGTTTCTACATTAGACCTAGCGACGATTGTCCGCTTCTTGCTCTTCCACGATACCAATGAATTTCCTACTAACACGATGAAGCCAGAGGTAGATTTCCTGTCCTTGTGGCATCTTGAATAGTCTGCACCTGCACAAGTTATAACAACACGGGATATGCATCCGCTAAATAATGGACTAGTGCCAGGTGAGGTCTTCAAATATCTCAGAATTATATGGACTACATCCATATGTAGCTGTCTAGGATTCTCCATGAGCTGACTCACTTTACTCACTGCAAAGGATATGTCTGGCCTACTGATGGTCACATATTGAAGCTTCCCAACGAGCTCCATGTGTCTCCTCTTGTCTACTTCCTCATTATCGTCATCATATAGCTTCATGCTCAAGTCCATAGGAGTAGTGATTGGCTTGCAATCTACCATCCTTGTCTTTGAGAGAAGGTCCGTAACATACTTCCTCTAGGTCATCACAAGACCTCGCTAGTTCCTGGCAAATTCCAGGCCAAGGAAGTAGCATAGACTGCCAAGGTCCTTAGTAATAAATTATTGTCCAAGAAAAGCCTTAGCTGCTTGAATGCCCTGTGCATTATCCTCTGTAATGGTGATATCATCAACATACACCAGTATAGCAACAATATCTTTTGGGACCTTTAAACAAGCAAGGAGTGATCTGCAGTTGATCTCATGAACCCCTTATGTTCTATTAAATCCAAGAGCTTCTAAGGCCATGCTTTTTTACTCTGCTTAATGCCATAGATTGCCTTATGAAGTCTACACACTTTCCGACACCCCCCTCAGTAGCGAACCCAAGTGGTTGGGTGTTGCATGTATAATTCCTCCTATAGATCATCATAGAGGAATGCATTCATCACATTGAGCTGATACAGAGTCGAATCCCATGTGACTACAACAGAAAGAAGAACATGGAGTGTAGAGTGCCGTGCTATTGGAGAGGCGTCCTAATAGTCCACCCCATAGGTTTGGATGAACCCGCGATCCATAAGCCGTACCTTGTAGCGATCAATATCGCCACATGTGCGATGCTTAACCGTGAGCACCCACTTGTATCCTACGAGGAACACATTCAGGAGCTAGAACAATGCTCCATGTGCTACGAGACTGTAAAGCGACCATCTCTTCTTCCATGGCTAAGCATCACTGACTCATCTAGAGAGTCTCCTTATATGTACGTTGGATTTCAATTGTAGATAGTCCCATTGAAATCTGGTGAAAGTCGCTCCAGAGACATATGACCTACAAAGGGGTATCATGGACATGAGCGTTTGCCTTTCCGTAAGGCAATAAACCACCCAGATCACCCTCTCATGTGGTGGTTCCGGCTCATCCTGTATATCGACATGTCATCCTGTGATTGACCTTGTACATCATGCACACCGCTAGTACCATCCTGGTCGAAACCAAGTTTTTAGAATTTACCTGAGGCATGCTAGATGTTAAAGAAGGCATTGGAACATGGAGGACATGCTGAGGTGTATGCGTAGGTGGAGGTGGAAGAACAACCACATCCTCAGACTCAGAGGGACTCAACCTGTCACCTGTAGGAGAGTAGTACATGATGGACTCAAAGAAGGTGACATCAACACTGACATAGTATTTTCCTTTACAAGATCAAAACACCAATAACCCTTTTGGGTGCGAGAGTACCCAATTAACATACATTTGATCGCTCGAGGAACGAGCTTGTCATTACCAGGACACAAGAGATGGACAAATACCACTCAACCAAATACTCATGGCATAAGAGAGAGTTACTTCTATGGAAACTCAAGGGAGAATGGTGCCTTTTTGCCCAAAATGGTAGAGGGCTTTCGATTTGTAAGACATGATGTCATCACAGCATCACCCCAGAATGAACGAGGAGCTCGACTTTGTATGAGGAGAGTCTTGGTGATATCTAGAAGATGATCGTATTTGAGTTTAGCAATACCATTCTATTGAGAAGTATAGGGACATGAAGTTTAATGGATGATGCCAAGTGAGCTAAAAAACTGAGACAGTTGTGTAGTACAGAACTCAAGAGTATTATCAGAACGAATATATTTTATAGAGGCTTAGAAAATATTCTTTATTTCAACCACAAAGTCTTGAATCATTAAACTATCGTTAGACTTATGCTTTAACATAAAAACCCATGGAAAAATCATCAACACAAACCAAATAGTACATGTGTCCATGATGTTCAGGTACACGACTCAGACTCTACATATCCATATGAAAAACTCAAGCAGACTCTGACTACTATGACCTTGACGACTTGAAAAGCATGACTAATGATGCTTTCCAAGTTGACATGGTTCACACTGGAAACAAGACTTGATAGAGATGCCAGGTATGAGATGACAAATCTTTTGCAGTGGTAGATGACAGAATCTGAAATGGCACATGCAAGGGAAAATCAACTCTGCAGATATAGAAGTGGCACCAGCATAAGGAGACTGAGTCAATTTATACAACCCTCCGTATTTACGGCCACATCCGATCACCATGCCCATGAGTATATCTTGAAAAACAAGGGAACTAGGGCCAAATATAAACATGTCAATGCAATTCTTTTGTAATGTGACTGCTAGATAGTAAATTAATAGAGAAGGCATGTGGATAAAGAACGTTCTATAGATGTATGTGTTAAGAAATAGAAAGCAGAATCGGAATCGGAATTAAAGAAGAATAAACATCAAAGAACAAAGATTTAATGTGGAACCCTACTCCGTGAGGAGCGGGATGAAACCTCGGGAGAAGCTCTCAACGGGACGTTTTTGTCTATTGACTTTCTCAATGGATACAGGAGGTCTGGGGCTCCTTATATAGCCTCTCCACCACTAGACGGTTGGGACTAAACACATGGATGGGGTAAATGGATCTTCTCCAGGATCCATTTACCCTGCTACAACTCATGACACATACAACGAATACTCCAACACTCCCCCTCAAGCTGGAACATGCAATGCTCAGCATGGACAAATAGAAAGAAACTCAACTCAACGCTACAGGACACTACGCACAATATCAACCAAACACGCACAACTGCTGCTGTCGAGGACGTTGCTTCTCACGCCGTGCAGGTGACGAGGATGAACGGGCTGGAGTGTGAGTCTGTTGAATCTCCTCGTCGAAGAGCATGCGCTCTGAACTGCGCCTGTCAGAGTCGCTGCAACTGGAAATGAGTCTCCTCGTCGGAGTACTCTGGCCCGCCACAATAATGTGGACAACTGCTCCATCTCTGAAAAGGGCCTAACTGAAAAGGACCTGTGGCTGTGCAATCCTCGTCGGAGTCCACGGTCGTTGGAGTATAGAGTCTGAAAATAAGTCTCCTCGTAGGAGAACTGGGTCTCTCCCATCTGGCTCAGAGAATGGTGCACTGCTCTGGTGTACCTATGATTCCACATGAAAACCCTTGCCCACATGGCATAAGGAATGGTCCTCTACTCTGGAGTCCCTATGGCTCACATGAAAACTCTGGTTGAAAATAATAAGAAAAGATGGGGACCTCTGAATTGATGGCATACATGTGCTCATGTGAAATAAGATCACATCCTTGTGCGTGTCTGAAAATGAGCTCTCTCTGGAGAACTCGAAAAATAGGTCCCTCAATCATGAAGTGCCTCGAATTTAGACTCTGACCAATCTGTCGAGTCTGAACAACTGCGCATCAAAATGGGACTCAGAATCTGAACGTCGAGTCTGGATCTTGCGCATGGAGAATCTTCCTCTGAAAACTGTAGAGTCTGAACAAGTGGTTGGCCTGTAATCTGAATCTGGATCATGGAACAGACCTGTAACTCTACATATACTCCCCCTTTCTCCCATACTTGTCTGAAAATGAACATCGACAAAGTTGGGAGAAGACAATGACATGGGGAAAACATGAATATTCTCGAACAATTCGTTGCGGCTTTTCATGATATATATTTTTTAAAAGTCGTTACTCATTTTTTAACATTTTTTAAGCCATTTACATTTTTTATCGGCTTTTGCAACTCAATTTTTCTGAATATTTTGCGTACGGCTTTTTCTTGTACAGACATCTTTTCTCTTTTTTTCTTTCTCTCTCTCTCTGTTTTTTTTAACAAATCCACTCCTTTTAAAAAGAACAAAAGTGGCCCACATGGGTACCATAAATATTGCAGCCCATTTTTTTAAAACTTCTCTCCCCTCTTTTTTTTCTTTTTCTCCCCTCTTTTTTGTGCCGCATCCCCTTGGGCTTCCATACAAATAACCCAATTTTTTTAATCATAGGCTCTGATTGGACCCTTTGCCCCCTTTTGTTTTTTTTAAATAAAACGTGCCTTGGGGGGGGGGGGGGTTATTAGGGTTCCCAGCGGGGAACCCCTTCCTTGGAAAAGAAACGTTCCCGCCGCCTGCATATGAGGGCCTCATTGCCCTTGTGCATGAAGGGTAGGCCGCCTGGAGATGTCCCGATTGCGCGTGCCCCCAAGAGGTCCTTCGCGTGAGGACTGGACATCTGGAGTCGCCATGGATGGTGCGGCATTGGTCTGGGCACGCTGCAACTGAAGAACTCGAGGGCAGCGCCACCTGGGCGAGGCGCTCTTGAAGACGCGCCACCAAGAGGGAGGCCAGCTGGAGGCACACTTGCGCCTGGTGCCGCCTTGGACTGCTTGGGGGATTCTTTGGGCACTGGGCCTGGATGTGCACCGCCATGGACTTTGAGGATCTGTTACTGGAGAGGAAGTCCTCTCCCGAAGATGAGGAATCGGGAATCATTGCCTGGTGTCGGTGGATGCCGAAGATCTGGAGATTTAGGATTTTCCTCAGGAACCCTAAAATTTTCTTGATGCTGATCTCCAAAGCAGAATAATAATGCAAAAGCTCTAATCTCGAACCATATGAACATGAATGATCTTCAAATATAAATCTTCAAGAACAATCGGGAAGAATCTGATAATCAATTCTCGAATCAAGACATAAAGAGCACACAAAAAACTCCTCGAGAATCGACCCGCTCTGATACCATGTTAAGAAATAGAAAGCGGAATCGGAAATAAAGAAGAATAAACATCAAAGAACAAAGATTTAACGTGGAACCCTACTCCGTGAGGAGCGGGATGAAACCACGGGAGAAGCCCTCAACGGGGCGTGTTTGTCTATTGACTTTCTCAATGGATACAGGAGTTCTGGGGCTCCTTATATAGCTTCTCCGGAGCCTCCAAGTTCCACCACTAGACGGTGTGGGACTAAACACATGGATGGGGTAAATGGATCTTCTCCAGGATCCATTTACCCTGCTACAACTCATGACGCATACAACGAATACTCCAACAGTATGGAGGGAGTCAAATGAACCTCTCCTGTCCAGTAGGGGAATGTGTTTCATCAGCAATCACCACTGATCTACCTGGTTGTGCTGGACTATAAGTACCAAACTGTTAGCAATCTCAGCACATATGATGTAACGCTCTATAATCCATTATCCATTCTAAAGGATCTATTCTGGATCGGCCAATAAATGCATTAGTATTAGAGGCAGAGGTTGTAATATTTGATGGATCAGTACTAGAAGATCTGACGACTGGTGGCATGATTTCTCATATCGGCAACAAAGTCATTGCAACGATGATTGGTGACATCAGGAGCAATATGAACCTGCTCAATATCATGTGCCGATGGTTGGAAGCCATGTTTGGAGTAGCTCATGTCCTCCGAGTAGCCTGAACAATGACAGTATGAACGTGATTGACGTGGACCACCTTTGCTACGTGTGCCTCATCCTATATAAAGAGATTAACCACCTTTACCACGTGAAATAGCCATAGCCGACGATGTCCGAGAAGGCGCGATAGAGGGGATACTTAATTGGCTCAACATGTGGTACACTTCCTCCATAGGAGGTATGGTAGCATTGGTGAGAAGCTGAGAGCATGCTGAATCATATTCTGGATTAAGGGCAGCCAGAAACACATCGATTATAAAATAATCTCTATAGGCCTTATACTGCTCCGGTGAGGCTGTCAGAGGTATGTAGCTATGGAGTCGCTCAAACATACCCCTTAGAGATGTAGACATGGCATGAAGAGGACGATCACCCTGTTTAATCATGAAGATAAACATAGTAGAGTTGCAATATCTTCGACTCATTCCTCACTTAAAAGTATGTTCCTGCGAGGATATCCCACATCGCTTTGTTGTGGTTTGACTCAAGATATTGTTGGCTATCTCAATAGAGATAGTACCGAATAGCTACACCTTGGCATATGCATCTTCTGCCTCCCATGAGGCATTGGTCTCTCATACATGTCCACCGGATCATCATGCGTCGGAATATGCTTGTTACCATGGCTTTGTAGTAGATTCATGAACTGCATCACTCACAACTCATAGCTTGTGTTGTCCATCTTGACAATAGGTGCTTGACCTTAAAGGCACCTGTAGATGGCATATCAACTCTGCTTTATGACATCATGAACAAATAATTGGGATCTTAGACAGATCATGAAGTGCCTACACAAACATGAAAAAGGGGTGTTGTGGGCGTAGACTCATGCCACAACTAACCCTAGACAGATATTGATGAAAAGTGGTCAGATTTTTGTCTGAAAAAGGGTGAAATCAGATCAAAAATTCTGGCATCAGACAAATTGCGAACTCAGGGTAGCACATGCGCCACCGACCACCACCGGATGGTGCTCGTCAGCTATGGGGCTGCTAGACGGAACCAACATCACCGTTGAACTGATGTTAGGGCAATGATTACTGCTGCTAGGGCAGCAACGAGCGACATAAGTACCACTATGGCAACGATGAGCGGCTAGACTGTCGCTTAGAGGAGTCGTAGGTAGTTGGGCTGCTGCTTGGAGCAGCCATGAGGGTTGGGCTGCCACTTGGAGCAGCAACAACGTGCGGTTGGGCTGCAGTTGTGCTGCTTAATCGAAATAAGACGAGGCTGGGATAAGGTTGGGTTGGTGTGGCCCAAGGCTCCAATCTAGGACCGCTGCGCTTATACCATGTGGAAGAGAATGCTTCATTCTTTATTCATAAAACACAAGGATTCTCTAATATAGATGAGAGAAACTCTAATGGGTAAATTACATACTAAGGACAGAGAAATAAATAAACAGTAAAATAGTATCATGACATAAAAACTCTAAACAAAAAAGGAAAAAATATCATAGTCACACATACGATAATGACCCCATGTCTCTTTATATATATCGTGGAGGGGTGGGGTAGGGCACTTACACCAAAGTACATGTAACTTTACATGCATCGGTGCCATAAACGTATATATATATATATATACTTTGTGTTTTTAAAATGAAATCATGTGGGCTTTAGATCACCATATATCACCATGATATCTTTTAAAATTCAACTTAATTTGATAATTCTAACATCCATCAAGATTATAAAATTTTACCGGTCTCAGAATCGTTGAAATTTAGCTCTTCCAAATGAACAAGTTAGGAATGTCTGTTTTACACAAAATTTGAAAAACTTATTCCACATATTAACATCAGAATCATAATCTTTCCACATTATGATATCCCTGACCAAATCAACAAAATTTTACACTTTGATTTCTGATACAATAATGATAGAGCACTTTTACAGTAAAAAAACTAAATTAAATCGTACACATCTATGCGAAGTAGATATTTGGCAACACATTTAGTGAAAACATGATTCTTGTTTTCAAAAAATAGGAAGGGATCGACAACTCCAAGAAGCCTAAAGCTAATTCAACATCTCTATCAGGAGCAGAAAGCTCGGGATAATGAGCATGTTGAAGGCAATGTAGAAAAGGAAAGAGATGATAAAAAACATATACATTGTAGTGAGGTCAAAGATAGTCGTCTAATATAGTTTAAAAAATACACAATCCTTGGACATGGAGTTCCTCCTGACAACGCGATTGTCGAGCTTAGGAACAAATCTAAATGTGCTTCCTATAGTACTTGATCGATTGGGAGGAAGGAGGAGTTACTTGTACTTGGGTTTGTTCTTTTGGAGCATTAATATGTCATCCAATAATAGAATATGTGTGTCCTTCCTTGAGCCACATTGGAAACAATGATACTATCGTCATCTTCATATGTGGTTTACATAAGTGTCCACGATATGACCCTCAAACAAAGTATCTCAAGCACTTGTCATATAATAAGAACGAGTAAAGATGGCCACTATGCTAGTGGCATGAGGATCAACATATTTAATTGCATTTTTTAGAAAACGATAGGATATTCATTCATTCAAAATGTCGTGGAAATGCTAACTATTCAAGATGAGAACAAAAAACCAGCAAGCAAACTGCACAAACTGGAAACCTAGCATTTAGTACAACTGGGTAATTACTTCTAGAAGGGTGATAAAAAGAAAATATTTTTGTCAAAAGTAAAACAACAAAGGCCTTATAGGTTTGGGTACGAGGGGCAAAGAGGAGTGCCTGCAGTTACAGAACAATGGAGGGAATTACTTCATTTCTTGAGAGCATGTTGACAATTACAGGATGTGAGGAGCCTTTTGCATCTCTTAATTCTAAGATATTTAGAAAAAAATTAAAAATTTGTAGTGTTTGATCGAGGTAATTTAATGATTTTAGAGGTAAATACGATATAAGGATAAGTATTCAAAGATAAACATCACATCCCTCATAATTTTTGAGGATTGATGAAAGGTTCCCTAGAATATCCTTGTACATCACGCCTTCCACGTCAACCACCAAACACATGCCTGCTTAATATGAGGATGAATTTAAGCATAAGTTTGGTACTTAAAAAATCTTCTCCAAATAAATTTCAAAATCATTTATATTCAATGGGAAAAATACTTGTTTTTGTAAAGGAGCATCTATTAAATAAATATCTGATAAGCATAGAGCAAAGGCATGTACCAAACTAATTTTCAAAAGATGGAGCTTGTCTTGGGTAATAAGTTTTGAGTGAATTGCCTACCATATGAAGAATGAGACTCTTGGGTGGAAGATTTTCGATCAGAATTTCTCATGCAATTTTGCAGCCATTCCCCCACAGGAAAGAGCGACATAAAGTTGTTTGTTAAAATTTCTTGGTCCCTTTTCCCCAGGGAAGAGGATAGTGTAGTAGGTACGTCTTAGGTGTTTTGTGTTAGTGTCAACCGAAAATCCTTTGAGGTGGATTTTGAAAATGCTTTTGTCGGACTTTGCGGCCCCATTGGTAGGTGAGGTGAGTGCCTTGAGCCAATTTTGTCTAGCTAAAAGAGCATTGATGGTTTGGGCTACAATGGCCTTCCTATTTAATGCAATTTCCTACAATGATGGGAAGCGATCTTTAAGTGGTTTATTTGTATCTTGGCTATCTAGAAAGAGTAAGGCTTAATCTCCCGACCCAACCAATTCGGAGCTTGCCTTGCGAATAAGTGCGGATCCTTGTTTGATTGCTCACCATCAGTTTAAGTGTCCAACTTTTGGGGGGGGGGCGTCGACAAGAGGTAGGGGATTGGAGCAATGATGACCTGATTTTATGATTTTGGTGCATAGGGCGTAGGTTGAAGGCCTCAAGATTTGTGATGCCCCAACCATCATTTTCTTTATACTTATAAATGTTTTCCCATATGGTCTCGTGCCTTTGATTTTCATTCGTATTTCCATGCCAAATGAACTTACAACAGGTCTAGTCGATTTTGGAGATGATATTTTTGGGTAATTTAAGGGAGGTTGATATATGAGTTACCTGAAGTATGAGGGGGAGTTTAGTAAAGCAACTCTAGAGAGGAGGGATAATATGTTAGCTTTCAACTCTTGAAGTTTCCTTTCGAACCTTTTTATAATGGGTTGCCAATTTACTCTTCTTAGTGTTTTAGGGGATTAAAGAATGCCTAGATAGTTAATTGGGAAGATTTCAATGATACGATGTTGGGTCTTGCTCATAGTTCGAGAGGTTTAGGCAGTGGATGGTTAATCTGTCATTGTTGACCTTTAACCCAGAGATTTCGGCAAAAGTTCCAAGAGTGAAATTTATGCATTTAATAGCCTTATCGTTGTTTAAAAAAATGTACTAAGCCTTCTCCCACTATAAGTAAGGTCGGCTACATGGATTCTTGCTCAAATCCATGTTGAAAGATTCGACTACTTTTTATGTTGACCGTCGACTACCTAACGCAACCCCTGCAAGAGTAGGATTTGAACCCTGGTCTTTTGTGTAGTAGACACGTTGTACTACCACTAGACCATTAATGGGTACTATCGTTGTTTTAAAAAATAAAAATAAAAAAGTCTTTAGCAAATAACATGTTCGTAATGGTTATGTTGGAATTGGGGATCATGAATTCCTCTTGATGGGGTTTAGAGAGATTTTACAAGCTTCCCATCCAAGATGTTGATATTGTTTAGAAATAGCAAATGTGAAAGTGGGTCCCCTTGTCTCACTCCACTTGATGGTTTGAGAATAGTCGGAGGAAGAATGGTTGAATTTTAAGGAAGTTATCGTTGTTCTAGGGAGGGCAAACACCCAATCTGTAAACTTTACCGAGCTTTCCGATCATTTCAAGGGCCTTGTAATTAGAAAACCAATTTAAAGTATCAAAGCCCTTTTTCAGATCGATCTAGACAATGACATCCTTGATTTTATTTGGATTCTGTCCTATGATAATATCAGATGGATACTGAAAGAATTAGATGCCCCCTAGCCCTTTAAAAATGCGTATTGTGATGGGGGATGAGTTCCCTAAGTTTTGGAGCCCATCGATTAGCTAGGATCTTAGAGTTGGTTATCATGTGATCAAGCTGATGGGTCTATACATGTAGGTCACCCTTTTTGAAGAGTTGCGTGATTATGGAGATGTTTATGAAATTTAGCTTTCTAAAATCAAAATCATCAATGAATAGTCTGTGAATCATGTTTATAAAGTCATCCTTCATGATGTTCTAATAATTTTTATAAACTCCGGATTACAACCATTCATACTAGAGGCTTTAAGAGACTTTAATTTTGATCACTTTGGAAACGTCCTCTTCACTGATAAGGTCTATAAGATCTTCAAGATTACTACTCTTCCTATCAACGATTAGCCAAGGTGGCAGGGGATGTGCTAACCAGCTTTGGGGTCAGAATTAAAAGTTTTGGTAGTGGTAGATGGCTATATCGGTGATGTTGTGGAGGTTTGTGTGTACAAGCAACATGGAATCCCTTAATAACAGGATATGGTTTTGACTCTTTCGAGTCGAGGCAACTGATTGTAGGTATTTTGTGTAACGGTCCTCTTCGTGAAGCCATCTAATTTTGGCCAGTTGATTTAATTTTTGAAAGTCATCCTCTATGAGCGATTCAAGGTCCTTATGTACTTGTGTCAATTGGGTTGATTAAGAATTGGAAAGTGGTTTGACTTTGAGGATCTCTTCTTTCTTATCAATCTCTTGTTTGGCATTTTCCAAATCCTTTGAAAAAGAGGGCAGATTTTCCTTTTCCAAACAAAAGTGTTGTTCTTTATCCTTTTTATTTCAGGTGCCA
Source organism: Ottelia alismoides (assembly GCA_037367405.1). NCBI lineage: Eukaryota > Viridiplantae > Streptophyta > Magnoliopsida > Alismatales > Hydrocharitaceae > Ottelia > Ottelia alismoides. Next base: position 173,482 of record JAZKJV010011570.1, read on the forward strand.
TGCTTGGAATGGGTTGCATGCTTGAACATGCATTGTCCATGAAGAGGAGATGCACTTGGAAAAGGATTGTTTGTTAAACCAAAAGTCTTCCATTTTTAATGCTTATTTAGTCAATTTGTGGAGGAGATGAAAGAGAGAAGGGGTTTATGATTAGAGAGAGTTTTGGGGAGGTGAGTGATCTTGGCTAAGTGTGAGAGTGATGGTGATATGAAAGAACGATCAAGTTTGACCCATCTTCCTAGAATGACATCTATCCAGATGTAGTCATATATTGAATTACCCATATTGATAAGACCAGACTTCCGACCGGTTGTTGAAACCTCAAACATGATGAATGGAGATGGCTCTCTTTGATGTCGATTCATTCGCATAGCGGTAGATGTTAAAATCACCAGCTAAGATGCTGTGACTTTCGGAGAAGGATAGGGACTGTAGCTACTCTAGAAAAGCCTCTTTGTCAGGCATAAATGTTAATAGAACTTAGGTTGCAATGGGATGGAATGTGAAATAGGCTAAGTATGCTTGAGAATTCTTTATCAGTGATATCGGTGCAACGTGATATCAACGGGTCTCAATCATTAAGTATGCCCCGCGACCAACAAGATAAGTTGGAATGTCACTCAAGGCAATCCAAGGACAAATATCTTAGCTTTGAAATAGTTTCGTAAATTTTGGTTTCCTGGATTGTGAAGAGGTTGATTTTATGTTTAGATTCGAGGTTTTTGAGCCTCACAAGCTTCCGAGGCCCACCAAGGCCCAGATGTTTCAGGACAAGATGTTAATGTCAATTTAATGGTTGGCTATTAACCCCCTGTTTTATAAATGCTTAGATTATAAATTAGGGAATTTTGTTGTCGAGACCTTCTGAATCGATCTACTTTTGTCCCTTGATCCTCGAAGGAGAATTGTAAGTCAGATATCATCTAATTTGATGGTTTAAGGTATTTGGGGTAATTACAGTGATGGTTGAAAGTAATGGTATATAAAATCATCTATCTATGATGTGTAGTGAAATATTTAAATTATTTTCATCAACGCTATAGGCTATATGAGTACCTAGAGGGAGGTGAGTCTCTATACTTTCTTTATTGTCGACACATAAACTTGGTTAAGGTTCATCTTGTGGCTTTGTCCTGGTTGTAGGATGGGCAGTACGCACAGAGTGCTATTTGGATTGGCCTGTAGAGCGTCAGATGTAAGGTGCTCTTCATACGCTTAATAGTAACTTTAGAAGGAAGCACCAAGGTGCGCTTCGATGTGTTATCTTCGATGTTGTCTATCATGCTCATCATCCATAGGATGGCATTTTTTAGTAGACTCACAGTCGAGCCCCTTTGCGAGGTGCAACTCGACTTCCGAGGAGAATCCATACTAGGGTATAGGACAATTGCTCCATTCTTGCCATCTCCCAAGAAGCATCCAATAGATATCAAAATTTCTTGGAGACATTTCAATGATGGTGCGGGTAGTTCCTTGCTCATGGTTTCATGTAAAGGGGGTTCAGGAAGTTGGTTTTGCCACTCGGTATTTGGCAATAAGACGGTTGTAGAGGAGTTCTCGGTCGATGGTCTATTGTAGTGGACGAATGAGGCCTCTTGAATTTAGTGGAGAGGGTAAAAGGTTCCTTCGAACAAACCATCCAGGGTTACCACGTCAATTCCCTTTAGAATTGCTTGAAATTTCGGGATGTCTACAAAGAGTTTCATCACAGTGGTGTCTTCACAATCCTTGGATAGGGAAGGGATTTCAAATGCAAGCAGCTTGCCAAACTTCATCACCATGTTATTTAAGATGTGGGGGTATCTGGGTTGGGTATCTGTGATTCTTTGGTACAAAAGAAACCTCGTACAACCAACTAATATGGGCTCACTTCTTTAATGAGCTTGGCCCCAAAAGCCAGGGACCAACGGTAAAAACTGATGGTCATTTCATCTAATGTAGTGATGGATGTCTCTATCAGTGACTTGTATTAATTTCTTTGAGAAACCTCCATGACGAACTGTTGATTGGAGATTTTACAATAAAACTAGAAGGCATCTTGACATACCTCATCCATGAATAAATTCTTGGTTTAGTGTAGCAATGAGATATCCTTAAAGAACTCGACAATAAGGCAACAAAGAAGTTACCGTTTGCCCTAAGAGACTTGATACAGATCTCCACACGCCATAGGGGCACAATGATCACTTTCTCTTTGGAGTTAATCTCAAGAACGAGGTAGGGAGGGTCGTTTGTCAGGTATCAAGCTTTGAGACTTGTTGCCATGTGTCGCGTGCTTTGGGATGTAGCTCTGATGAGGCATGGGTGGTGATGAGCTTCTCTAGCACTTGGATGAAGTGGAAGGGTTTGTGGGAGCTCGAACAAGTAGGCTAGAGTCCATCGTAGGGTGTTTAAACAACCACGAGTGGTGTGCGAGGAAGCACGCACAAACATCATCAATCAAGCAAGCATGAAGACACATGGATTTACAAGGTTCACCCGTAAACAAGGTTTGAAAAAATGAAAGGCAGAACGAGGCATTTTCCTTGGAGGCGAGGCGTAACCTCAAGGTGTAAGCCTTAGTTTGTATAGGAAAATACTCGTAAAAGTATAATAAAAATATTTATTGATGAAATTATCTAACTGATAGATATATATATAATATAACATTAAATATATGTTGTAATTATGAAAACTAGAACATGAAAAGGACATTTTAATTCCATAAATGTAAAACATTTCTACTAAATTTCTACGTATAATTGTCATTAACATATCAAATATAACATATTTTTTCATCAAAAAATATTTTGGTGCATAAAAATTATGATTATATGTATTTCGGTAAAATGTATATTTTATGTCGCTAATATATAATATATGATTGCATCGAGATGCCTTGACTCTAATCTTTTTTCGTTAGTACGTTGCATCGTTCATTATGTCATCCCTCATAACATGGCTTTTCTTTGAGATTTGTAGATTTTGTGTTTAAAAGTGTATTGTTAAGAATTTATTGAAATAATTAGACAAGTTTAATGCTCAATATGAACATGGAGAGACTTAAAATATCAAATATTCATCTTGTGTATATATTTTAAACAACTAGACATTTATAAGCATCTAAAACTATCAGTAAGACAATTTAAATCCTTAGAAAATGCATTTAAATTTAGAAAACACCTCAAAGAACACCTAAGACCGCCACACCGCCTCGACCTTCTGAGGCGCGCGCCTTGTCAATGTCATCTGAGGTGTTCGCCTCGAATCTAAAAAGCCCTTCCTCGAGGCTAGTTTTTTCAAACCATGTCCGTAACTGGGTTATGTCCTCGGTGACATTGATTGATTTTCACTATGTGGAGAAAGAAGAAAGTATAGAGGATAATGGGAACCCTAATCTTATGAGAGTTTATATACTACTATCGTATATACCCGAATAGAAATAAGCAGTTAATATTATCGCATTTCTCCAACTGGATCCAATAAGATAGGTGGTTAGTATTTAAGGCATATCAACAGTCTCCACCTTGAATTGAATCCTTCGAGAACCTTTGCTAAGCTTCATTGCATCATCGCCTATCCCTCCTTGGGGGTACTGCCAACTGTCGACATTGAGCAAGTCCGAATAATGTTTGAACTTACTCCTAGGAGCTGCCTTTATGAAAATATCGACTGAGTTATCTGTTGTGACGACCTTCTTCGCCTTGATCCTCTTCTCAGAACGAATGAAGTGATATCTGACATTTATGTGCTTGATCCTATAATGATGCACCTCATCCTTGGCTAGATATATTACAATGAGAATGTCGCATATACAATGGCCTGATATTGTTGTTGATCGAGATCTCTAACTAAGACCTTCAACCTGATGACTTCCTTTGTAGCTTCCATCAAAGCAATATACTTTGCCTCTAGGTAAACAAAGTAACTAATGGTTGTAAAGTATCCTTCTAACTGATGATAGTACTACCCAAAGTGAAGATGTACACTACCATTGATCTCCTCCCATTAACATATGCAATATCGTTTGCATATGAATATCCAGCAACTAAACACTATAAATCACTTCTATAGATGGGGCCAATGCCAGATGTTCTTGTTCCTTTCAGATAGCAAAACATTTGCTTGACTGCCGATCTATACTCCTTCCCTAAATTGCCCATGAATCCGCTAACAATGCTTATAGCATGAGCAATATCGGGTCTTGTCTATATCATGGCATACATAAGACTCCAATTGCACTGGCATAAGGAACACATGACATGTGTTCCTTCTCTATGTTTGATTGAGATGCGGAAGAAACTGATGAATGAATATTTACAGAGGATGGAGTATCTAGAGGAGTAGTTGCAGATATTTCAAATTTCATTAGAACTCTCTCAATGTAATACTTCTGAGATAAGAAAATCCTCCCTTCTACACGATTCCTAATGATTTCCATCCCAATATCTTCTTTGTTGCACCAAGGTCCTTCATGTCAAACTCCGAACTGAGGAGCTTCTTCACATAATCTATGGTACTCTTCTTCTTAGCATCAATAAGCATGTCATTGATGTACAATAACAAATAGAACAAGGACTCATCTTGTTGTGATAAATACAACAAGTGCATGGGTTCATGTTCAACCCATTATCAGTCATGGAGCTATCAAACTTCTTTTATCACTGCTTGGGAGACTTTTTTTTGAAAGCTCAAAAAAAGGGGGAGTCACTCGAAGGTGATCGCCCCAATATATTAAACAAGAAAGGGTAAAAAACAAAGGAGAAACAAGAAAGAGAATCTGTACAAAGACGGCCCGCGGAGAAGCAGGTCACAAAAGAAGGGGCCCCCCAAAAACCATCAAGAGACTAGCCACTGGCCCAATCCTGTAAGAAACGCTTGGCACGAATAATGATATTTTCTTTGTAAAAACGATGTCCGGAAAAAATCGCCTCGTTCCTCCCAAGCCAGATGCTCCAAACCCGAGCGATTGGATCCAGAATAATCCTCCTTTCCCTGCCCCCAGTGGAGATCAGGGTGTCGCATAGAGCCGAAAAAGATACGGGGTTAATCCAAGGGAGGTCCTCCCAAATCGAGCACACATGGCCGCATTCGAAGAATAGGTGAGATATTGTTTCCTGAACCGCCCCACAAAGTCCACACATAGGGTCGACATTTGGAAAGAAAATTGCACATCGCTCGCGCGTCAGAAGCCGCCCATGACGAAGAAGCCATAGAAAAATCCCAATGCGTTCCGGAAGCTTTAGACCCCATAAGAATCGACAATGACACAGCAAATTATCATCAACGGCAATGAGCGGGGTGGAGATAGCAAAATAGGCCTTACGAGAGGAGAAGGGCCCGTCCTTCCAAGCCCAATGGTCGCGCATAGCTGACGGCCGAGGAGAGTCACCAAGGATAGCCAATAAGGATAGGTAATCGTGAGTCCGCTGATCAGACATGGAGTCACTAATGATAGGATTCCAGGTACCATCGTCCCAGCAAGAGGCCACCGACGCATCTTTGTCCTGGACCAAAGCAAAAAGCCTCAGAAACAATCTGGCAAAGGCACCCCTACCTGACCAGTCGTCCGTCCAAAAACGAAAGCAGCAACCATCGCCCAGCACCGGCGAGAACAGAGAGCGAAATTGCCTGAAAGCGGATGTCACTCCACGCCAGAAGGGAGAGAGGGGACAAATGGAATTCCCATTGAAGCCATCGAGAAAATCGGCGCCAAGCAGAGCGCGCAGGACATTCAGCATAAAATTTTCATCCGGTCCCCACACCCTAGCCGCCCACTTGAGGAGAGCCTCGTTCGCCAAATGCAGATGCCTCACACCCAAGCCCCCCTGATGCTTGGGCCGAGCCACGTCATTCCAGCCCACAAGGTGAACCCGCGTCTCCCCTCCCCCTTGCAGCCCCACAAGAAACCACGCAAAATCCTTTCAAGCCTAAGGCGAATCCCCTTAGGCATACCACGGACAGAGAAATAATAAATTGGAATAGATGAAAGGACGGCTTTTAAGAGAACCAACCGCCCTCCCCTAGTCAGCATCACAGCGCGCCACCCCGCGAGGCGCCCCTCCATCTTTTCCACGATAGCCTTCCAATCACGAAGCCTAGAACGCCCAACCGCCAGCGGCAAGCCCAGATAATCAAAGGGAAGAGAGGAGGGACCGGAGCCAAGGAGATGCGAGCAAGCCATAGTCTCCGCATCGGACATACCGAAAGGCACCATTTTTGATTTAGCCACATTAATACCAAGGCCCGAAACCTCACTGAACAGTTCAAGAGTAGTGGCCATACCAGCAACAACATCGGGGCCCCCCTCCACGAAGCACAAGGTGTCGTCGGCGAACTGAATGCTTGGGACATGGAAGTCCCCAATATAACATCCCCGCGTCAAGCCGGCAGAAGCAACCCCCTGAATCATGCGTGGCAGGATGTCAACCGCCAGAACAAACAGAAGAGGGGCCAAGGGACACCCCTGCCGAATACCCCGCCTTGGCTGGAAGAAGCTCCCAATAGGGCCCCCGTTAAGCAATAAGGATAAGGAGGCCGTGGTGACACACCTTCGCATCCAAGCAATCCACGTCCGTGGGAAGCCTCGTCGCCGCAAAACAGACCACAAGAAACTCCAATCCAGGCAATCGTATGCCTTGGCAAAGTCAATCTTCCATAGAATCCCCTTAGAACCGCACCTACGCCACGCCGCGATGAGCTCGGATGCCACAACAAAGCAGTCAGAGATGTGATGGCCACGGATAAAAGCCGCCTGAGAGGGCGAGACAAGGGACGGCGGCAGGGGAGCAAGACGCCGAGCCAAGAGTTTAGCAATGATTAAATAAATACCGTTTGAGATAGAAATCGGCCTGAAATCGCCAATGTGGATAGCCGGGTAAACCTTTGGGATCAATACGATCATAGACTTGTTAATCTTATCAAAACCATAGTTGCCATTGTAAAATTCGTGCGCCACCGCCAAGACATCACCGCCCACGAGGTCCCAAAAATCACAATAAAATGCTACGGAGAACCCATCCGGGCCCGAGGCGGCGTCCATATTAAGATCCCACAACGCAGCTTTAAGCTCCTCCAACGAGAAAGGCCGCATAAGATTAGAAGAATCTGATACAGAAACGGAGGGGGCCCCTCGCCCCAGCCACCGCCAGCGGCGAGGCCCCCTATTCCCAAAGGCGAGCTTGAAGTGATCAATAAATGCAGATCCGACATCCCGATCCCCCGAGATGGAAGAGCCACCCGCGATGATAGAGCGAATGTAGTTACGACGACGCCTCCCACTAGCGATCTGGTGGAAATAGGCCGTGTTGGCGTCTCCCTCCTTGAGCCAACGCAAACGAGACCGTTGCCTCCATTCAATTGCTCTTTTTTTGTCCTCAGCTTTGACAATATCAAGGCTATTGGCACGATCCAAAAGCTCCTCCTCCGATAAATCACGCACATCCTCGTCGAGGTCCAGGCGCGAAATATTGGCCTCCGCAGCCCGCCGAGCCTCCACGCGCGCAAGACGAGTAGCCTTCTTGAAAGCCGCCAACGTCGACCTTAATGATGTTAATTTCTGAACCAATCGAGCAGCAGCAGAACCGACGGAGGTGGACTAGCGCCAATGAGAATAAACCAGTTCCTTAAATCCCAGCTCCAATAACCAACATCTCTCATAACGAAAAATACCCCGGCGCGGAAGCGCATCCCCGGAGTCCCAAATAATAGGATTATGGTCCGAGAAAGAGCGCGGGCGAGAGTCCACCCGCACAAAGGAAATAATTCCATCATCTTACCGTTCGCCAAGAATCTGTCGATTCTCGAGCGAGAAGAACGATTCCGCCAAGTATATGCAATGCCGGACGGCACGAGGCCCTCCAGGGCCAAATCAGAGATAAATGAGTTGAATTCATCGGAACCAGAGTCCCGGCCGCCACGTCCACGCGGCCGATCCGAAGAAAGAGCTGTGACGTTGAAATCCCCCCCCCCAGGAGCCACGGGGAATCCGCCAGATCAGAGGCCAACCCGCGCAAATCATCCCATAGTTCCCTCCGGAGCAAGTGACAGGAAGGAGCATATATAGCGGAGAAGGCAATGCTAACATTTGAGTCCACGCGAGTCAAAACCACAGTCAAAGAGTGCCTCCCCACACTCATTGAGGAGAAATTGAAGGACCCTGACCTCCAAGCAAGATTGATTCCACCCGAAGCGCCAGAGGCATCAACAAAACGAAATTCGTCAATCGCAAGGGCTCCGAAAGATCGCCAAAGGTTGTCGTCAACACCCGAAAGCTTAGATTCTTGTATAAGCACAACATCACAATCCCAATCATTGAAGCGCATCCCCAGGGCCCGATGTTTGTCAGGATCCCCGAGGCCCCGAACATTCCAAGAGAGGATCTTCATTAACAACCACTGGATTGTCCCCCGATAGGAGCTAGACCGGCTGCCACGGCCACCGCATCCCGCAGAGTAGCGCAAGAAGAGACCAAAGGGGAGTGAAGACGAGAACGAGGTCTCCTACTGAAGCAAATCCCGAACTTGGAAGAAGAAGAGACCATAGGCGCAGAGAGGGCTTCCCCAAGTCCAGGATCAATAGCGACATCGGCAGAGAAGGGGTCCTCCATCGAAGAAAGGATAGGATCTCGATTCAGAGAGACAGCCGTGGAAGACCAAAGAGGATGGGGTATTGGAGGCTGGGCGAAAATCGGGGAAGATTCGAACTCCGCAAGTAGAATCCGCCGAGACCGCACCGGAGACCCACCGTGCCCAAGAATCGCACCCGTGAAAGGTACCGGATTCAAAAGCGGGTCAAGAGAATCCGATAAGGGAGGCCCATATCCGAACCGCGAAGGAGCCCTTGGAGGAGAGTCCGCAAAACCGCCGTGCCCGATAGACACAACCGCTGAAGGCTACGAAGAAATAATCGAAGAAATAATCGGATCATGAGAGATCCGCACCTGCGGCCAAGAACCAAACTGCATGGAGCCAACATGGGCAGAACGTGCATGATTGCTCACGTGGCCCGAGACCTCAATAGGAAAGCCAGAAGACGTCAGAGGATTCGGGAGCAGGGAAGAGGAATCGACGGCCGCAACCCCAAAGGAAGAAACAAAACGCCTGATAGGATCTGAACACGTCTTTCTAGAAGACCGCACGAACATCGGGCCCTGGGGAACAACCAAAGAAGGCGTCTCCTCGTTACCGCCACCACCATATGGCATGTTTCCAACAGAAGTCGAAACGAACGTCCCCATCCCTGGGGAGCTTGCAGAAACCTTGATCGCCGGAGATGGAGGCGCGACCGCCGGCGGCGGCGACGGGGAAAGAATAAGGATCTCCACCTTGAAAGACCATTTGCCAATCTTCATGGTCTCGAAAAGGATTGTATCCACCGCCTTAGCAAGGAAAGAAGAAGAACATTCCATGAGAACTTTTGTACAAGTCCAGTCGGCACCCGGAGACAGCCCATCATCCAGGACTGCCAGCACCTCCCCCCAAGCGCCGATGACCCTCTTGAGCGCCGAAACCGTGCGAGAAAGGAAAGGAATCCCCCGCACTTCCACCACGCAGACCTCCTAGGCAAGAGAAGCACCGTCGGCCACCCTGAAACACCGCCACAGAACCTCGCCATCGCCATAGGCAGAGAGGAGGCTATCCCGCTGAACCGGGGATAATCCACGAATACAACAGCGTCCCGAATCGAGAATGACGAAATCCCCCCCGAACTGGGGGCCCAGAAACTCCAGCACCTTCAAATGCATCGACACTCAAGACAAACCGGGTTGCCGCTTGACCCCCACCACCGCCAGGCCACCAGAAACACGGGATGACCCCCCCGCTTGACGGAAAGCCCCGCGCACCACCGCAGCAGGCGGCACCTAACCCAGAGGAAACTCCCCATGAAGAGGATCCCCTCCAGCGATAACGACCTCCCGCTCCAACAGCGAAGAAGGCCGAGCATCCATAGGATCATCCCGCACCGCCACTTTAGCACCCTCCCGAACCACATGAGCCAAAGAGCGCGAGCCTACCTCGCGGGAGGTAACACCGCGGCTGCCAATGACCACCGCCGAAGGTGGTCCCGAAGAAGCATCCAAAGACACCCTGCATGCAAAGCTCCGATGACCCACCCCCCCACATGCATAGCATCGCGGGGGAAGAGGACAAGAGGAAGCAATATGACCATGATAGCCGCATCTGAAGCACTTCTTCCCTCGTTTTTTATGCGAAACCACCTGCCAACTACCGTCCCCGCCACCAGCCTCCGCAACAGCACCGACCATTCGCGCCTCCCCCTGCTCTCCCGACGCGCCACCAACCAGTCGCGAAACTCCCCCACCAGATGAACAGGCCCCTCCCCCCACTCCTCGCGCGAACCGACGGCCCGCCACCAGAACCCTTCGCAACCTCGCCCCTTCCACCATCGCCCCGCGATCGCCCTACGGACTTCACTCGCCACTCCATCTTCTCCACCTTTTCTGAGACCTCGCTTGGGAGACTTCTTAAACCCATACAAGGACTTCTTTAATCTGCATACATGATCTTCCTTGTCCTGAAATGTGAATACCTCTGGCAGACTCGTCAGAATGTCCTCTTTGAGGACATCATGCAAGAAAATTGTCATGACATCTAACTACTTCAGCTTCAAGTCTCGATGTGCTATAAGATCTAGTAGCACCCTAATGGATGTATGTCTTACAACGTAAGAGAATATCTCGTAATCCGCATATTCCTTCTGACTATAACCCTTCGCATCTAGACATGCCTTGTATTTGATGCCTTTATTGCATGGTTCCTATCTTTTTCTTGAAGACCCATTTGCAGCCAATGCCTTTCCTCATACATGTTTGATTCTTGTGAAGAGAACCCTAGGGTTTTTATAAAGTTGGAACCCTAAACCCTTTGATAACTCTCATGTCTGATTCTTGTGAAGAGACTCTATCTCCTCACCCCTAGCAACAATACACTACCCAGATTATGCCCCAGCTACAACCTCGTTGTAAGCAGAGGCCTTTAAGGACGATTGAAAACTCGGGCTACAATTTGTGTGTTTTATAAGGGAACCTTAGGGCTCCTAGGGTTATGGTTACAGTAGGAGCCATTTTTCGTATATGAGATGATGAAAAGACCCCTAGGGCTTACAATATAAGTTCTCAACACTCCCCTTCAAGTTGGAGCATATATATCATTCATACTCAACTTGTTACAATATTTTTTGAACTATACGCGCATGAGTGGTTTCGTGAATATATCTACAATCTGATCTGTAGAAGGTATACTGTGAGTATGAAATAGTCCTCTCTGTATCAGATCTCTAGGATAGTGGCAGTCAACTTCCACATGTTTGGTGTGTTCATGGAACATGGGATTGTTAGCTATGTGCATTGCAGGTCGGTTGTTGCATCTGAGGTATATGATACTGCTGGGAATGATATGAAAATCTATGAGTGCGGATAGAATCCAAACTAGTTTTGTTGTGGCATGAGCCATGGTTGTATTCACTCTCAATGCTTGAACAAGAGACCACAACTTGTTTTTTGCTTCTCCAGTAATTAAGTTTCATGCCAGGTAAGTGTAGAAACCTGTAATGGATTATAATCCATCATATAACCTTCATAGTCTGCATCTGAATAGGCCATGAGGTCAAAGCTATTGCCTTTGGTCAATAGTCGAACCATCATGCATGCATCAAAGTGAGCTGAAGTAGGGGAGTCCATAAGCGCTTGTATCAACCCTTATCTTCAATATCACCTAACTCGTAGATGCATCCCTTAGAATCCATATGTATCTGTGTTGTCTTGGGTCCTAACAACCCTTTTACTTGAAGTAGGCCGGTGGCATACTTCTGTTTAGACATGACTAATCGTTGCTTGGATCCTTGCTATTTCAATCCCAATGAAGTATCGCAATGACCCCAAGTCTTTGCTTAAAAACAGTTCTGCTAGTTGCTTCTTCACTTCTAAAATACCATCAGAGTCATCTCCCATGAGGATGATGTCATCCACATAGACAAGTACATCAACAGTTCTTTTCTATTCTTTCGTACGAATAAAGAATGGTCTGTTGAAGATCGAACGAAGTTCAAATTCTCTAGTACTTTTGATAATTTTTGAAATCAGCCACGTGGGCTCTGTGTGAGGCCATATATGGCCTTGCGTGGTAGGTAAACCTTATGACACTCACCTTGAGCCTCGAAGTCGGGAGGTTGTTGCATGTACACAATCTCCTGAAAGTCACCATAAAGGAAGGTGTTCTTTACATCAAGTTATAGTGCAACTGTTATAAGAATGTATATACTGGATAGATGAGAAACTAGAGAAAATGTGTCAAAGAAATCAACAACATAACATCATTTGAACCTGTTTGCCTCAAGTTGTGTCTTGTAGTGAGAAACTGGCTTGTTTAGATTATACTTCACGGTGAATACCCATTTGAATCCCACTATCATTTTGTCGCCAAGTGGATCAACGAACATGTAGGTATTTCAAGGGATCACTGCATGTTAGAAAATAGGAATGTGGAAGCGGAATGATAAACAGAGCATGAAGAACAGAAAGATAAAACATGAACTTAGAGATTTTTACATGGAACCCTACTCCCTAAGGAGCAGGATTAAACCATGGGAGAAAACCTCAAAGGGCTAACATTATGTTGCTTTTTCTCACCGGATAAATGAGGTGAGAGGCTTCTTATATAGCCCTCACTGAGTCTCACATCTCCCAACTGGTAGATGTTGGACTAAAGACTTGGATGTGGTAAATGGATCTTGGAGTGATCCATTTACCCATCTCCCATATAAATGACACATAGCCAAATACTCCAACACTCCCCCTCAAGCTAGAGCATGCAATGCTCAGCTTGGACAAACAGAAAGAAATCTCAACTCACAATACAAGACACTACAGACAATATCAACTCAATGTATGCACAACTATCGGCTCTTGTTGAGAACGTTGCTTCCATTGTCGTGCTGGTGAGGAGGATGAATGAGCTGGAGTGTAAGTCAAACTGAATCTCCTCATCTGAGAGCATGTGCTCTATATTGCGCATGTCAGAGTCACTGCAACTGAAAATGAGTCTCTACACGAAGAACTCTGGCCCGCCACAACATGTGGACGACTGTTCCATCTCTGAAAGGGATGAATAAAGAACGTCGCTAATTATCCATACACGGAACCTCTGAAGATGTGTTTCTCTCATAGGGACCTTGAAGTGGGTTCTCTCTCATAGGAACCTTGGAAGGATCTCGTACTGGAGTTCATGAACACTGGAGAATGGAGTCTGAAAAGTGTCCTCATCAGAGAACTGGGTCTCTCCCATCTGGCTCAGATTATGGTACTCTACTCTGAAGTCCGTATGCAACCACATGAAAACCCTAGCCAACATGGCATAGGGAATGCGATCTCTACTCCGGAGTCCCTTTAGAACACATGAAAACTCTGGCCGAAACACACAAGATGGGGACCACAAACAATGATGGCACACATGTGCGCTTCTGAAAAAGACCGTATACATGTGTGTGTCTGAAACTAAAGACTCAGAACCAATCGTCAAGTCTGAACATCTGAACTATAGAGTCTGAGAATTGGACTGGCCTTTGACATCTGATTCTGGAATATGAAATATGAAGAACTTGACAATGTTGTGACTCTACACAATACTCGCCTTTCTTCCATACTTGTTGGAATGAAGACATCAGCCAAGTTGGGAGAAGACAAATGAAGATGGGGAGAAATAAAACATTAATATGCAATCACACATTTTTTACGGCTTTTCTTCTCGCTTTTTTTTCTTCTCTTCTTTTTTCCTTTTCTTTTTTCGAAACCATCTACACATTTTTTTGAAACACGACCTAAATGGAGCCCACAAAAGCAGCTCTCCCTAGTTTTCTCTCCTTTTTTTAAACATTCGTCTTTTTTTTACGTTGGGCCTTTTTTTCAATGTTGGGCCCGCATTTTTTCTGCAATGCTCCCCTCCTTTTTTGCAATCTTCTCTTTTTTTGCGACCCAATTCGAGCACCTCTTATTTAGGGTTCCAACCGGAATCTTTCTTATGAAGGAGCCTGCCCCCTGATTGGGGATCTGCTGCTGTCGCCTATAGGAGCTGCCGCTTGGGGGAGGGTCGTCGTTGGAGCTCCTGGATTCGTGAGGAGCGCCCTCAAGAGCTGGCGGCGTGAGATGCCAGCGGCCTGAGTAGGTGCGTGAGGATGCGCGGTGCGATTTGGAGGCGCGATCTGGAGGCGCAAGTGGTGTGACATCACCAATCTAGAGGCGCAATCTGGAGGCCCGAGTTGCCTAGCGTTGCCTGCGCGAGACAAAGGAGGAGGTGCACATAATGGAGTGGGAGCCTTGCCAGTGCCGTCTCCTGGGAGCATGGGGGAGGAGCGCCACCTTAGGTAGTTTGGGAGATTGCATCGAACAGGGAATCATCGCTTGCGGGAGTTTTTTTTATGTTGCCGATGGAGCTGCGTCCTCGAGCCGCTATGATCTTGGAGGAGAGGAGGATCGACACCTGGAGATGCGGCACAACCTGGTACCGCCTGGTGCATGCCATCTTCGAGCGACTAGAGAAGCCTCTGTTGCTGCCTGGTGCTTCTGGGCTGGAACATGGATTAGGGTTCACGTGAAACACCCTCGAACTTCTTGAACAAATTCCAGAACTTAACATAATAGTCAGACTTAAACAGTCTTGAACATGAACTTTATAAAGAATGAACCAGAATCGAACTTCTTAATAATCGAATCTCCAATTAAAATAAAGAACATAAAAAAACTTGAGAATCGAACCCGCTTTGATACTGTTGGAGTATAAGTTGTATGCGCCTATTGTGTTGTAGCAGGGTAAATGGATCCTGGAGAAGATCCATTTACCCCCATCCAGTGTTTAGTCCCACATGGACCAGTAGTGGGACTTGGAGGCTCTGGGAAGGCTATATAAGGAGCCCCAGACCTCATGTACTCATTGAGAAAGTGAATAGAAAAACACGCCCCTTAGAGGGCTTCTCCCGTGGTTTCATCCCGCTCCTCACGGAGTAGGGTTCCACGTTAAAATCCCGTTGTTCTGTTCTTGTTATTTATCTTTTCCATGTTTATCAATCGCTTCCGCATTCATCATATTTTATAACATGGTATCAGAGCGGGTTCGATTCTCGGGATTTTTTTTATTTTGTTCTTTGTTCGAGATTCGATTGTCATGAGGCTTGGTTCGGGCTTATTTTTGATAATTATTCCTGTTTGTCCATTATTGGATCAAGTTCTTGCTCTAGGGTTTAGATGAAACCCTAGATATTATTTTGCATTCATCTACTCAGATGCGTAAATTCCAGTTCTGGGGGTGATGAGTACTTGCATCATGTTGGGGTTTTTTGAGCCTCTGTTCTCGCTGCAATCGATGAAATTTCTTGTTTGGGAACCATGGTCTCGAAGACGGGGAGATCCCTAATTTTTCATCGTGTCCTGGACTCCTGCCGCCTCTTCAGCCACTGGCATACTCCATTCCAGGAGCCCTCGGCGGCGCTCAGTTCTGCTCCAGCGGCGGGGATCTTCAATCCCCATCCTCACGATACCCTCGAGCAGGCACTGCATCTCCAGATTTCACGCCGCAGGTCTCCAGAACTCACGCCAGCGGCGCCGCCTTTCTCTCCTGGATCTCGCAGGCGGCGCGAGGTCAAGCCCCAGCCGCAGGTCTCCAGATTTCGCACCCTCCTCTACAAGTCCAGCGGCAAGAGCAGTCGCGTGATCTTCTCCTGCACGCGTCGGCTGCCCTCCGCTCCAGGTCCGACTACCAGATCAGGCACCGCCTTCGTGCGCGTTCTCTCCCATCAATCCCAGGTGCGGCGAGCCATATCCGCACCCTCCATTCACGCCAGATGCAGGTGGCGGATCCAGAACACGATGCTCCCTTGCCTGCGAGGGAGAGCCCGTAGCGGTGCATCTCTCTTGCGACATCAACCTTCGATCAGCGGCGGTGGCTTCGCCTGCGCACCTCCTCGCGCGCTCCCGGCAGTGCTTGGTTCTGCCTCTGAAGTCGTACTCCATGGGCGTCGGCGGCATGTGAACGCCCCATGGGGGGCGTTTGGTCTTCCGAAGAATGGTTTGTGGCAACCCTAATTAAAATTTTTTTTGAAAGGCCCTTCGGCTACTAAAAAAATATCCAGAAAATTGGGGTTGCGATTTAAAAAAAATGAGGGGCTATTGAAAAAAAAAGGGAGGGAAGATGAAAGAAATGAGGAGCTGTTGAGAAATGAAAGAAAAGAGCTTTGGGCCCATATGGGGGCCGTGAGGTGTTAAAAAAAGGAAGGAAAAAGAAAGGGGAGTGGGAATGTCATGAGTTGGGCCCAAGTGGGCCACGTTAAAAAAAATCTACGAAAAAAAAGGCGCGTACATTTGAAAAAAAAGAGCCGTACACATAAAAAAATGAAAGAGGCACGTACAAAGAAAAGCCGTACGACTTAAAAAAATGTGTTTCAAAAAAAAGAGAAAGAGAGAATGACGGCTTAAAAAAAAGAAAAAAAAGTGGTGATGAAAAGCCGCAAGTTTCATGTTTTCATGTTGTCTTCCCCATTATTGTTATCTTCTCCCAACATTGTCGATGTCCATGTTTTCCGACAAGTATGGGAGAAAGGGGGAGTATATGTAGAGTCACAAGTCTTATATTCCAGATCCAGATTTCAGATGCCAGTCTCCAGACCAGCCAGATGATCAGACTCTACAGTTCGGTTTCAGACTCGACGATTGTCTTCCGAGTCCAGTTTCAGACACGCACACGTGTGCGGTCATTGTCAGATGAGCATATGTTGCCATCATTTGTTCGAGGTCCCCATCATTCTTGTTGTCAGGCCAGAGTTTTCATGTGAGCCATAGGGACTCCAGAGCAGAGGACCATTCCCTTGGGGCAAGGGTTTTCATGTGGTATCATAGGTACACCAGAGCAGTGCACCATTCTCTGAGCCAGATGGGAGAGACCCAGTTCTCCGACGAGGAGACTTTAGGCGCAAGTTCAGACTCGATGGTCAGATTCCGAGTCTTCAGTTGACTCACACTCCAGCCCGTTCGTCCTCCTCACCTGCACGGCATGAGAAGCAACGTCCTCGACTGCAGCAATGTGCGCGTTGGGTTGATATTGTCCGTAGTGTCTTGTAGCGTTGAGTTGAGTTTCTGTCTGTTTGTCCAAGCTGAGCATTGCATGCTCCAGCTTGAGGGGGAGTGTTGGAGTATAAGTTGTATGCGCCTATTGTGTTGTAGCAGGGTAAATGGATCCTGGAGAAGATCCATTTACCCCCATCCAGTGTTTAATCCCACATGGACCAGCAGTGGGACTTGGAGGCTCTGGGAAGGCTATATAAGGAGCCCCAGACCTCCTGTACTCATTGAGAAAGTGAATAGAAAAACACGCCCCTTAGAGGGCTTCTCCCGTGGTTTCATCTCGCTCCTCACGGAGTAGGGTTCCACGTTAAAATCCCGTTATTCTGTTCTTGTTATTTATCTTTTCCATGTTTATCAATCGCTTCCGCATTCATCATATTTTATAACAGATACCATTCTAGAAAATAGGTGTTGGAGAATGTAATAGGTGGGTAATTAGATCTCACCAAGATCCAATTACCCCACTCAAGTTTAGTCCCACATGGGTGAGCGTTGAGACTTCGGTCTGTCTGAGGGGCTATATAAGAAGCTCCTCACCCCATGTACTCATTGAGAATCCTAATAGAATATCGACCCCTTTGAGGGCTTCTCTCGTGGTTTCATCCTGCTCCTTAGGGAGTAGGGTTCCTCGTTAAATCTTTGTTCTTCATGTTTATTATTTTATTTATGGATTCCGCTTCTTAGATTTCAACATGGTATCAGAGTGTGTTCGAGTCTCGGGGTTTTCATGTTCTTATTCCTGTTAGAAATTCGATTGTGTTTTGATTTATTGGTTGAAGATTATTTGCAAACCCTAGCTGCATCGAAAGACTTCCAGACTAAAAGAAAAAGATCGGTGCATCTACTTCCCTCGTCTTCGGGAGAGGGCTCCCCTCCCAGTCAGAACCAACCCCACTCATTCAACATCGGTGCCCTCCAGCCCTATGTTCCTCCCAAGTGCTCCTCGCACGACCTGGACCAAGAAGTGCTTCTTCGCGCAAAGGGAGGCCTACCCCTCCAATCGTCTCAGTCTCGACCATAGACCCCCCATTCACTTGAAAGCAAGGCGCATATGAGGAAACTACCAGTCTACCACGATCTACTGCTTCCATGGCGATGGCAGGCAGAGCTCGTTCCGTCGTTTCTGCGATGATGATGGGTCTGACGATGCATTTCTCGAGCAAGTCCCAGGCGGACCTGAGTAAGGTTAACCCTAAGGTTCCGTTCGGGGAGGCCAAGCTGATCGTTTGGAGGCTCTCCCAGATCCTCAAGGATCACGCCCCACTGACAGTCCTTGCTCCTGCCTCAGAACATCCAGTGGAAATGATCTCCAAGATGCCAAGATCTCCTCCCCCAGGCGACCTGCGCGGTGGTGCAAAAGACTCGAATTCGGTGAGTGTGAATGCCGCATCCCAGATCTCCAGAGGCGGCAACATTATTCTCTTAGAAGATTAAGGGTATCCCTGCTAGGAACCCTACGTATAACCGCCCATGTAGGCTTAGTGATTTAAAGGCCCTAAGTAGGTCGTTGGTTTAAAAAAAGCATTGTGAATGAGAAAGGGTGAGGGAGAGAAAGGCCATTAAAAAAGAAAGATGGCATGTTTAATTTTTTTGAAAAAGGTACGTACGGGAAAAAGCCGTACACATAATATTTGCAAAAAAAGAGAAGAAAAGTTGTACACATTTTTTTAAAAGAGAGAGAGAACAACAAAAAAATGGTGGCTAAGAAAAAAAATGAGGCTAAAAAAGAGAATGAATGATAAAAAAATGTGTATGTTATCCATTTGTTTCTCCCAACTCAGTGTTGTCAAAAGCCCTCCGGGCCCTCGCCTAGGCTCCCAGGCGAGGCGAGGCGAGGCCCTAGCGCCTTGCCTCCTTCCAGGCGAGGCGTTTTGCCTCAGGCGCCGCTCAGGCGAGCGCCTGGCTTAAGGCTCTAGGCACTCGCCTTAAGCGCCTAAGACAAAAGTAAGGCTTTTTTCTGATTCTGTGTGATTTTTATCCATGTTTAGGTTTTTATATTACATATATATTACTTCTAAGTATCATTAACACACATACTTATACATATGCACACACATGTATATGTAATTTACACACACTTCTATTTCATATACGTATACATCTACATTCATATTTTAGTTATAAATATTACATATACTTTTGACTAAAAAGTTTATATTCTTCTCTCTATATATTAGCTTGAAGTATTATAAATACACACATATATATACATATAAATAGACAAAACACACATGTATACATAGGCATGTACGCACACTTATACATAAACACATACACATGTATGCAAATATATACACATACAGATACACATACATACAAATACACACATAAACACAAATATTTAATGCATATAATATATGCAAGTACATGCATACATTATACGTGTACATATTAATAAATAGTGGATTGATCGTAAAATATAATTTGGTGATAGCATATACATATACATACACATACATATACATATAGACATGTACATGCACACATTTATATACATGTATATAAACACACCCATAGATATGTTGGATTGGTTTAAGATTTAAATGTATGCTATATATACATATATTTACAACTATACACACACATGTACACGTACACATTTATATATGTGCATGTAAACATACCCACAAATATATTGGATTGGTCTTAGATTGAAATATAAGTTATGCATACATACTACAATTACACATACATACACATGTGTGTATGTGCATATATTACATAGACTCGTGCATAATTTATTTATATATACAGCGTCTTGCTTTTCTCAGGCGAGCGCCTAGGGGAGAGCCTAGTGCCTCGGACGTTTTGCACCCCCTAGCGCCTTGAAGCGCCTCTCGCTTTTAACAACACTGTCCCAACTTGATGCCATCTACTCTTTATTCTATCAAGTATGGGAGAAAGGGGGAGTCAGAGATGTATTCTTCACAACTTCTATTGTCCATTCACGACAGACAGACCAGCACTCCAAACTACTACTACGATCATCCGTCTTCACCGAGCATCGACTTCTTCGTCAGGGCGTATACTTCTTCTTTTACGACCCGACTAGTACCCCGCGCTGGACTTCTTCTGCAGTGATTCTTCTCTAGGCATGACAGAGATATGTTCTGATGATCTAATATCGCAGCGGCTCTACAGGCATGGCAGAGATACGTTCCGATGACCTGAAAGCCGCAGACCCGTCCTCGTACGAGGTCTTCTACCAACAACGGACATGTGTTTTTCTTGTGATGTGTCATGTGAAGATGTGTTGTATACTTTCTTTTTGTTACCAGCTGCAGGCTTCTCAGCTCCAGCTTGAGGGCGAGTGTTGGAGAATGTAATAGGTGGGTAATTGGATCTCATCAAGATCCAATTACCCCACTCAAGTTTAGTCCCACATGGATGAGCGTTGGGACTCCGTTCTGTCTGAGGGGCTATATAAGGAGCCCCTCACCCCTTGTACTCACTGAGAATCCTAATAGAATATCTACCTTGTAGATATATATATATATATATATTATTCACTTATGTGTCTTTATTGTTATTTACTTTCCTGTTGGACTCTTTATGTAGTTTACCCATAGGTTACTCTCCTATATAAGAGAGCTTAGGGCGGATGGAATAAACAAGTTCTCTTATTTTCCCAACATGGTATCAGAGCGACGGTCCTAGACCGGAGTTCTCGTGCCAAACCCTAACCCTAGCCCTACCCTCAAGCCCGCGCGCCTCCGCGTGTCTCAGCGCACGACCGCCTTCAACCTCAGCGTGCTTTTGCGCACCTCCGCGTGCCTCAGCGCATGTCATCTTCCACCTCTGCACGCTCATGTGCGCCTCCGCACGTCTCCAAGCGCTCCGCCTCCGCCTATGCGCCATCGCCCTTGATCTCGTAAACTTGCGAGATTCGTGTCTACGCACGGGGGGGGGGGGGGGGGGGTGTTGTGCGTGCTGTGACCCAAAACAAGGTCCCCTTGCGCGCCTCCTTAGCGGTTGGCCTGCGCATACCGTGCATCTTTGTCCGGTAACCCAACGTGCTGTCCCTGAGCGTGGGTGATCCTCGTAGGTTCCCCTCGCGTGTGACCTCCTTGACTCTCGTGCACGCAGAACCCTAAGTCAAGCGCGCGCGCCTCCAAAGTATTGTGTTTGGTTGCTTGAAGTCTACACATGCAACTAAAACCCGTTTATGTCTGTGTAGACGATTATATCTTCAGTCTACTACCCCAATCTTCCTTTATTACTATGTCAGAAAGCATGGCAGATATCCCATTCTATAGGCGCCTTTCGAGGTCTAGCGCCGATTGTGAAGATGGATGGTTCGAATTATGAACTGTGGGCTATGCAGTTCATGAGTATAATGAAGTCAACCGGTAAGAAACACATTCTTACTAAAGAAGAGCTGCTGAGAAGACTGGGGTCAATGCCTCATGGGAGGCAGATGATGCATATGCCAAAGTTTGGCTATCTGTAACCCTGGCAATTGAGATTGCCTATGATATTCTTCCTCAACCCACAGCCAAAGCAATGTGGATATTCTGGCTGCTACATATTCTCAGGCGAAGAATGAGACAAAGATTCTGCAACTCCAGCATGATATATTTACTATCGAGCAGAATGGACGGCCTCTACACTCTCTATATACACATCCTACGAGGAATGTTTGAGAAGCTCTATAGCTTTATGCCCCTGACAGCCACTTCAGAGCAACAGAAGACCTACCGGAATGCTACTATGGTAGGTGCTTTTCTCGCTGCCCTTGATCCAGAGTACGAGGCAACACGTTCCCAGATTCTGGCAGACTCTACTATTCCTCCTATGGAGGAAGCATTTCATAGGCTTGAGTCGCATCACTGTTCCTTCGTCTACTACAAATTCAACAACCTCAGCCATGGCAGCAAATCGAGGTTGAGGACATCACCATCATTTCCGAGGTCGTGGACCTTGTGGTAGAGGAGGCCGCACTCGACCGTCATGTACCTTTTGCCATCGTTCTGGACACACTGAGGACACATGCTACTCTAAGCATCGCTTTCCAGCTTCTGCATGAGTCGCTGAACAGATTGTGCCCCCATCTGTGTCATCTATGGATCAGCGCCTTGATGATCTTGTATCCCGTCTGAGGGGCATCATTCCTCCATCTGGTCCTGCTACATCAACATCTACTTCAGAGAGGCACACCGACGTTGCCGCATCTGCATCCACCAGCACATCAGGTAGCACCTATGCATTCCCCAGCAATAGTGGATTAGATACTTTAGAGTGGATTATGGACTCTGGTGCCACACATCATCTGTGTGGTGATCAAGGTCTACTTACAGGATACAGATAGGTTCCTCCTGGTCGAACAATAGTCATTGCTAATGGAACACATTCCCAATTACTGGTCAGGGGGATATTAGATTAACTCCATCCATGCATCTCAAGAATGTGTTACATGCACCTGATTTTTCAATGAATTTGTTATCCATTATCCAACTTACAAAAGATTTACATTGCCGAGCAATTTTGATCCATCTTCTCTTGTTTTTCAGGACATCCTTACGGGCAACGTGATTGTGCGTGGCTATGAGCAAGGCGGTCTCTATCGCATCAGTCGGACTCCTTTTGCTGGAACCTCATCCCTACCTGTTGGATCCCTCTTTCCATTACTGTGGCACCTGCGCTTTGGACATCTACCGCTTCAGAAACTGCGTCATGCGTTACCTCAGGTTTCGCCTCACACGTCTATTCAATGTGAGGCTTGTCAGTTGGGAAAGCACCATCGGTTTACCTTTCCCGGTCATCTGTGTCGGAGTAGTACCTCCAAGTTTGAGTTTGTTTCATGTCGATATCTGGGGTCCTAGTCGTGTTCCTGATCATCAGGGACACAAGTTTTATATAGTTATTGTGGATGATTTCTCTCGTGTGTTATGGGTATTTCTGTTAAAGAATAAATCGGAAGCAGGGAATATTATCATCAATTTCCTTAATGAAGTTCGTAATATTTTTTCTGCAACTGTTAAAATTGTGAGAAGTGATAATACCCTGGAATTTTGTACTCATACCATATCCAAGTTATTTCTCATCCCAAGGGATCATCTACCAGACTTCATGTGCCTATACTTCCCAACAGGATGGGGTTGCTGAAAGGAAACATCGCCATTTGCTTGATGTAACCATGTCTCTTCTTAAACATAGTCATGCTCCTCACTCCTTCTTATGTGTCCTTTGATCGACTAACTGGAGGTTTCAGGAACTTCGTCGTTGCATTGTCAGCAGTGGCTATTCCACGGAATTACCAAGATGCGCTGAAGGATAATAGATGGCGTTTAGCCATGGAGGAAGAAATGACAGCTCTTAAGTCTAGAGGTACCTGGAGTCTGGTTCCTGCGCCCGCTGATGTGTCTCCAGTAAGCTGCAAGTGGGTATTTACAGTCAAGCAGAATGCAGATGGCAGTATTGAACAGATCAAGGCTCACCTTGTTGCTCGTGGCTTTACACAGACATATAGGGTGGGTTATCTTGATACATTCTCACCGGTGGCCCGCCACTCCACTCTACGGATCCTGCTTTCTGTTGCGATCACTCGTGATTGGCCGCTATACCAGTTGGATGTGAAGAATGCGTTCTTATATGGTGACTTACAGGAGGAAGTCTACATGCAACAACCACCTGGTTTTGTTGTTTAGGGGGAGTGTCCGAAGGTGTGCAGACTTCATAAGGCCACCTATGGCCTTAAGCAGAGCCCCAGAGCTTGGTTCCTGAAGCTCTCAGACATGTTTGAGAAACAGGGGTACAAATGTTCCAATGCTGACCATTCCTTGTTTGTACAAAGGACTTCCAGAGGCATTATTGCTATTATGGTATATGTAGACGACATTCTGATTGCAGGTGATGACGAACAAGGAATAAAGGGGGCGAAAGAAATGCTAGGTCATGAATTTGTTACCAAGGACCTTGGAGTTCTTAGATATTTTCTGGGACTGGAGTTCACCAGAAATCCTTATGGGTTGGTAATGTCTCAGATGAAATACGTCACTGACCTGTTGAGTGAAACATGAATGCTTGGTTGTCGACCTGCTACCCCACCTATGGATCCTAGTATGAAATTATATGATGGTGATACAGATGAGGTGGATAGGAGAAGATACAGAGAACTGGTGGGCAAACTTCTTTATGATACTATTACCAAGCCTGATATAGCCCCAGGTGCGGGTTTACTGTTTAAGAAAGGCAAGGAGATTACTATTTCCAGCCTGTGCAGATGCAGATTACGCAAGGCGTCCCAAGGACAGGAAGTCCACCTCTGGGTTTGCTGTGTATGTTGGAGATTCTCTAGTCTCATGGAGGAGCAAGAAACAAACTGTTGTGGCAAGGTCCAGTGTTGAATCTGAATATAGGGCAATGGCCCGGGTCAGTACAAAAATGATGTGGGTAAAGGTCGTGCTTACAGATTTACATATAGAAGTCCCACTTCCTATGGCTTTGGAATGTGACAATCAGGCGGCCTTATTCATTGCAAAAAACCTAGCATTCCATGAATGAACCAAGCACATTGAAGTTGACTGCCACTTTATATGTGATATGATTCAGAAGGGATTTATTGCTACATCCCATGTTAGCTCAGAGGATCAAACGACATACATTTTTACCAAGGCACTACTTCGAGGGTCCTTCCAGAAGTGCTTGTCCAAGCTGAGCATGATTGATACCTATGTTCCATCTTGAGGGGAGTGTAGGTATATATATATTTTTCACTTATGTATCTTTATTGTTATTTTGCTTTCCTGTTGGACTCTTTATGTAGTTTACCAATAGGCTACTCTCCTATATAAGAAAGCCTAGGGCTGATGGAATAAACAAGTTCTCTTATTTTCCCAGCATTCCCCTTTGAGGGCTTCTCCCGTGGTTTCATCTCGCTCCAAAGGGAGTAGGGTTCCACGTTAAATCTTTGTTCTTCATGTTTATTATTTTGTTTATCGATTCCGCTTCCGCTTCTGCTTCTTAGATTTCAACAATAGGAATGCAGAAGCCTAATGATACACATAACATGAAAAATAGAAAGATAAAAACATGAATTCAGAGATTTTTACGTGGACCCCTACTCCCTAAGGTGCGGGATTAAACCATGGGAGAATGCCTCAAATGGTTGATAGCAGTGTTGTTAAAAGCGAGAGGCGCTTCAAGGCGCTAGGGGGTGCAAAACGTCCGAGGCACTAGGCTCTCCCCTAGGCGCTCGCCTGAGAAAAGCAAGACGCTGTTATATATAAATAAATTATGCACGAGTCTATGTAATATATGCACATACACACATGTGTATGTATGTGTAATTGTAGTATGTATGCATAACTTATATTTCAATCTAAGACCAATCCAATATATTTGTGGGTATGTTTACATGCACATATATAAATGTGTACGTGTACATGTGTGTGTATAGTTGTAAATATATGTATATATAGCATACATTTCAAATCTTAAACCAATCCAACATATCTATGGGTGTGTTTATATACATGTATATAAAATGTGTGCATGTACATGTCTATATGTATATGTATGTGTATGTATATGTATATGCTATCACCAAATTATATTTTACGATCAATCCACTATTTATTTAATATGTACACGTATAATGTATGCATGTACTTGCATATATTATATGCATTAAATATTTGTGTTTATGTGTGTATTTGTATATATGTGTATCTGTATGTGTATATATTTGCATACATGTGTATGTGTTTATGTATAAGTGTGCGTACATGCCTATGTATACATGTGTGTTTTGTCTATTTATATGTATATATATGTGTGTATTTATAATACTTCAAGCTAATATATAGAGAGAAGAATATAAACTTTTTAGTCAAAAGTATATGTAATATTTATAACTAAAATATGAATGTAGATGTATACGTATATGAAATAGAAGTGTGTGTAAATTACATATACATGTGTGTGCATATGTATAAGTATGTGTGTTAATGATACTTAGAAGTAATATATATGTGATATAAAAACCTAAACATGGATAAAAATCACACAGAATTAGAAAAAAGCCTTACTTTTGTCTTAGGCGCTTAAGGCGAGTGCTTAGAGCCTTAAGCCAGGCGCTCGCCTGAGCGGCGCCTGAGGCAAAACGCCTCGCCTGGAAGGAGGCAAGGCGTTAGGGCCTCGCCTCGCCTGGGAGCCTAGGCGAGGGCCCGGAGGGCTTTGACAACACTGGCTGATAGTCTATTGTTTTTCTTACTAGATACATCAGGTGAGGGGCTTCTTATATATGCAGAAGGCCTATGTATCCTGATTCTGAGGGTGGCTCTCGATCAAAGCACTTGATTCAAAAAAGCAATTCTATACAGAAATTAGTTAGCAAGGTTGCCCCTCGCCCAATAGTGCCTTTTGAAGGCACGGGGTCTCCACATCTCCCAACTGGTAGATGTGGGACTAAAGACTTGGATGTGTAAATGCATCTTGAGTGGTCCATTTACCCATCTCCCATATAAATGACGTATAACCAAATACTCTAACGTTGCAGAAATCTCTTCTTCCATTGCTTAGCATCATGTAGTGCCTCGGTATGATTACGAGCAGTGTTGTAAAAGTCGCCCGACTAGTAGGTCCGACTAGTCTAGTTAGTGGGGGTGGTTGACCGAATACTGACCAATTCCGACTAGACACGCTAGTTGAACAATTATTTCTTGGACATACTATATTTTTTATGCTTTATTTTTTTATAAGCAAACTTATTATAATATGCTTAATATTTTATTTAAATTCAATTACTTCTTGTTTTATTATGATGGTATAAAAATGTACAAAATCTATGTAAATATATGTATAAAATGATTTATATATTTAAAATAATCATAAAATTCAAAGCTGATTAAAATTCAACTAATTTGATTAGTCGCCCAACTGCCGATTAATCCTTAGTCAGTGACCTGGTCGACCGAGTACCGACTACTGACTTTTTGCAACCATGATTACGAAGGATAACTATGTCGAAGATTGTCGGATAAACTTTCTGTAGGAGGAGCCAAGTCCAGAGAAGGACACGACAACTGAGATTGGATGCTTGGTACATATGTATAGAGGTGGACACTGTCCGGTCCCCTTCTGTAGAGCTATCGATAGGTCAAACTGGAGCATCCCCTGAATCAGCAGAGGTATATGTATATGTATCCATCGATGTAATAGTGCCATTAATTTTTAAGGACTCAGTCGAAGGACATACCTGAGGAGATTTGGCTACTCAAAAGGGGTGTGATCATCCCATGAAGAGGGACACGAAAAGGAGTAGCTAAACTGGTGGAGGGTGATACATATGTGCTAGACTTGGAGTAGTAGGTAAAGGTTTCAAAGAATGTGCACTTATGTAGTGCCTTCTGGATTGTGGGAATAGCATCTGTAACCATTCCAATTCTGAGTGTACGCTAAGAAACCCATTTTACTACCCTAGCAGAGAGTTTGTCCCTACTAGGACCAAATATATGAACAAATGCAACATAACCAAAGACCTTGAGAGGACATGGAACACATCTTTTCCAAAATAGGACCTTAATAGGTACCTGCTCATCAATGAGACTAAGTGGCATTCGGTTTGTAATAAATGCGGCTGTAAGTACGACATCACTCTAATATGTGGATGGAATATGAAAATCTATGGCAGTGTACACGCAATGTCGAGGATATGTCGGTGTTTGCACTTCGACACTTCATTCTGTTGGGATGTATGGGAACATGTGGTTTGATGTAAGATCCCACGTGATGAGAGAAATAACTGCATGTCATGAGAAAGTAACTCCTTAGCATTATCGGATCATAAGTCTTTGATGGTAGTACCGAATTGGTTCTTTATTTCATGTATAAATCGAACAAAGACATGATAAAACATCAGATTTATTTTTCAACAAGAAAGTCAAAGATACATGAGAAAACCATACCAAATAATATATGTTTCCTAGACAATTAGCATAATAGATGGTTCCCCACACATCAAGATGAACAAATTCAAACATACTACTAGAATGGATCTCAGAAGGAAGAAAAGAATTCCTCCTATGCTTCCCCAGTTGGCATGCCTCATACTCTAGGCTGACAATGGAAGGGAGTTGAAGAAGAACACGTCTATGAAGGGATGGATGACCCAGACGGTGCCAGAGAGCACTAGAAGGCACCAAAAAAAGGACTCCCAGAGAAAGGGCAATCCAAATGACTAAACAAGATGGTAAACACTCCTTTCTTCATGGCCTATACTATTATCCCCTTCTTCATGGCATGCACCAATCTTCCACCCAGTTAGTATGTCTTGAAAAACATAGGAAACAACATCAAATATTACTCGCAGTTGAGATCCTTACAAATATGGCTAATAGAAAAAAGAATGATGGGAAACTGTGGGACAAATAGAACATTATTGAGTCCGATGTTAGAGTTAGATGTACATATCCTTTTCCCTTTATCGGGAAAATCTACCATCTAAAACCTGTACAAATCATCCAGGAGGGGCATTGTGCATTTGGTGTAGGAAGGTTTGTTCCCCACAGAGGTGAGTAGAGGTACATGTATCAATTGATCACTTTGTTTTTGCCAATTTATTTACGAAAGCAATACATGCATACTGTACGTGCGGCCGTCGTAGTTGCCAGAATATTAGTCGGATGTGAGTTGAGAAGACCTGCTTGTGTTGTGTGTAGCACGTTCAGTTGATGCATCAGATCTTTGAAAAGTGACTAGGAACTTCAATGGGAGGGCGATCTCCCTCAGTAGCGGCTCGAGCAATAGGAGCCCATGTTTATGATAACAGGCAACCGAATTTGTGATAGTAGGTACATTGAATTGTGCCATGACCTCGTCCTATACCAAAGTGTCCTTGGTCACGACTCCTAAATGATCAACGTGAAGGATATGATATTATCCTCAAGTGCATCACAGAAGCGTGATCGTCGTATCGAATATGACGTAGAACGACTAGTCGTACTAGTTGTTCTATGCAACGGAATTTAAAAAAAAATCATGCGATGAAACCATATGATCCAAGAACGATTCTCGGATCGTTTCATCTATAATCACAAGTCACAACAAGTATAAAGGAATACCTCTTGAAGCATGGTTGATCGAGTCTCTACGAAAAGAGACCTCCTGTCTCAAGTCCGATCGTTGGAGAAGACGCTTGCGAGCGCGGGGATGAACCGTGTGATCCTCGCAATCAAACAAGATGATCCAAACACGGTGAACTCCTGATCTCGTCGTACGAGATCGAACGTTTTCTTTGTGAGCGTAGCACTCCAAGAAGACCGAGAACCGAAGAACGTCGAAGCGGCGGCACGATGGTGAAGGCGTCGACGTTTCTCTCCTCTAGGGTTTGGTGGGCGGCCACCAAGGAGAGGGAGAGAGAGTTGACGTGTCAGAGAAAAGAGAGAGAGTGATGTGCATCCAATAGCATAGCCAGAGAGCATGGTATGCCTCTCTATTTATAGGGTTTTGGGATCCATAGATCTCAATCCATTGGACATATAAAATCAATGGATGAGATTGATTTATGTTAAAGCCAACAAATTATGATTTAATTTAGATCAAATATATTTTACAAATCAAATATAAATCAAATATAATTTAGATCAAATTATGATTTCATTTGGTTTTTCCGCAGAGAGAGGATCCTAACTAGGGAGCGTTGCGCTAGGCTCTTTGGCGATTCGATTCCGGTTGTTTATGCTCTTTGTGGTAACGGAGTGGAATCTTTAGTTCACCTCTTCTTCACCTGGTCGGTCACTACAGTCGTTTGGGAGGAGGCGGGGATTTCTTGGATCAACACATCGGATCTGGCAGGCTTTTGGGACTCTGTTCGTTCCAACAGAGACAGGACGCGCGATGATTTTTTGAGCCTCTTTGCTTACATTTGGGCGATTTGGCTGGGTCGTAACGCTTCTATCTTTAGGGGTCAACGTTTCTACAAGGAGAATATCTTGGGTCACGCGGCGCATCTTGTTCGTGATTGGATGTTGGTGTAATTAGCGTACTTTGTCATGGTTGGGATTTTCTTGATCTCACCTCTGTTTGTCCTTCTCCCTATCTTTGTTCTTCTTGCTTTCCTGTTTTCCGCTTACTTTTAATAAAAATTTCTGGGGCGAACACCTCGTCGTGTCTCCCCCTTATCGTTGGATTTTCAAAAAAAATATAAATCAATCCTAAATTAAACCAATTAAATAAGGGAGATTAACCAACATGGAGATTACATTCCCATTCATCATGGTGGACGGCCACCAATTTCCATATTGGTTATGGTGGTCGTCCACTTGATAGCAAGTGGGATCAATCTCATGAGATTTCATGAGATTGCATATCTCCTTGGAAATCTTCATTATTTAATCCAACAACTTTTGTTGTGATTTATTCTTCAAAAATAATTCATAATTAATTTTGAGAATATTGCAATCTTGCCATTGGAAATTTGTGAATCACATTCACAACCCAAAACAAAATATAATTTACATTTTCTATTAATTACACAATGTGTATCCAATACACATTAGTAATTAATCAACAAACATAAATTATAATTAGCTCTCTCTAGTACACATTTATAATATATTATGAATAATTGGATGTTGCTATCTACATTATTCTTATCCACAATAATTAAATCACATTTAATTATATTGGATAATTTCAACATACATCAAGATAATTAAATCACATTTAATCATCAACTCTTTAATGCTTAGATCTATGGAATTATTCTTGAACCCTTTCAAGAATAAAGCGATTTCTCTGCAAATACTTGGAGATAAGGACAGGACGATTGTATTGTTCCACGTATAGTGACTTGGTTGTTGAGATCACATCTCAAATCCAGAGCTCATGGACCTCCCATAGATGCTTGATCAAATCAAGACCGTAAACCTAATCTTCTCATTGTATCTGAATCTCATTCAGATCAATGTCCAATACACGGACTAAGATTAGGTCCCTTCTCTATTAAGAGGAGTCACTAAAATCCAAACCTGTTTCGTCACTCCCTCGGAATGGAAGCATCATGGTTATACAATCGTTTATGATCACATCACCCTCAGGTATTCCCAATACCTGTACATCCTACATACTGGAAGACCTATGATCATTCTGAAGATATAGATCACTTTTACACTGTCATCTTCAGGGTTTGATCACTAAGTTTCTCAATCTTGGTCATTGGGAATTGGTATAGATCATATGCTTTCCCAAAGCATATATCTTACCTTCAAATTCATGTCATGCTTCCAAAGCATGACGACCATGCATGGATTTTGTTCAGTCCCAATACCTCATGAGTGAGTTCATGTCTTCCGGTTCATAAGTGAACCTGTATAATCCCTTTGAGAGATCGTATTACTCATATGTCCTTACATGCACACCAGCTCGTCGGTGTACAGACCTTGGCTAGGTCATCAACCTATTGGTCTGCCAAATGTACATACTCAGACATATAACAACACATCTGTCTCTGGTCAGAGGATGCATGCTGACAGTATTCAACATAGGTCTTTGGTTATTTCGATCTCGTTAAGTCAACCCATTAACTCAACTAATCTGACACCTCTGAGTCACTATTCCCATGCAGAGGATCTGCATCAAGAGGTCAGTCAGATATCAGCCATATGAGAAAGGATTGCCATCTCCTACTCAGACTGGAGATCATCACTTAACAATCATTTGATGATGCTTGATGAGTCCTCTATCTAATTCCTTAGATATTCATCCAAGCATCAGCCTCTATGATTCAATCAATGAATCAACAGTTGTATGATCATCAAGTTGGCCATGCTACATAACCCTTATTATACAGAGGGATCTTATAGTGCATTCATTCATTCAATCTCAGAAAGGGAGTGAAAAATAATCAATAACTTTTATTGATAAATCATTTATTACAATAACATTTATTGTAGGAATGGTTCACCCCGGGCTCACATTGCTAACAATCTCCCACTAGCCCTCAGAACCATTCAGGAACAATCCTTAAACACATACTCATTACATGCTGATCGAAAACCTTCTGTGTCAGAGGATTGATAAGAGGATCAGCAATGTTGTCGGCAGAGGCCACCTTGGTGATGATTATGTCAGCACGCTTTTGAATCTCCCGAATGATGTGGTATTTCCTTTCCACGTGCTTGCTCTTCTGATGCCATCTGGGTTCCTTTGCCTGGGCAATGGCTCTCGTGTTATCACAGAGTAACAGGATGGGAGTATCAGAGGAAACTACGCCAAGCTCCAGGATGAACTTGCGCAACCACACCGCCTCCTTTGCAGCATCCGATGCAGCAATGTATTTGGCTTCTGTTGTTGAATCTGCAGTAGTGTCATGCTTCTTTCTTCTCCAGCTCACAGCACCACCATTCAACAGGAATACAAACCCTGATGTCGACTTTTGATCATCAATATCTGATTGGAAGTCAGAATCTGTATATCCCAAGACTTGGAGATCACCATCTCCATAGACCAAGATGTAATCTTGCGTCTGTCTTAGATACTTGAATATGTTCTTTACTGCATTCCAGTGTTGTTCTCCATGGCAGGATTGGTAAAGACTTACCACTCCCACTGCATGGCAGATATCTGCCCTAGTACACATCATGGCACACATTAAGCTTCATACAGATGATGCATAAGGACATTTAGCCATGGCTTTCTTTTCCTCAACAGTTTTAGGAGCCATCCCTTTAGACAGGTGGATACCATGTCTTAAGGTAGGAATCCTTTCTTGGAACTATCCATACGGAATCGTTCAAGAATCTTCTTAATGTACCCATGTTGTGACAATCCCAATATCCTCTTTTCTCGGTTTCTGAACAACTTCAGGCCTAAGATGTAAGAGACTTCTCCAAGATCTTTCATCTCAAAAGTATGGGATAACCAAATATTCACACTGGTCATCATCCCTGTATCATTCCCAATGATAAGGATGTCATCTACGTAAAGCACGATGAACACAATGGCGCTCCCACTAAGCTTCTTGTACACATATGGTTCATCAGGATTCTGCATAAAATCATAACTCTTAATGCTTTCGTCAAATCTGATGTTCCAGCTACGAGAAGCTTGTTTAAGCCCATAGATGGATTTCTTTAGCTTGCATACTTTGCCATCCTCAGTTATGAAGCCCTGGGGCTGCTCCATGTAGATATCCTCCTCAAGGTATCCATTGAGGAAAGCCGTCTTGACGTCCATCTGCCAGATGTCGTAGTCAAGATATGCAGCTATAGCTAACAATGTTTCAACGGATTTAAGCATAGCCACAGGAGAGAATGTCTCATCGTAGTCGATGCCTTCTCTCTATGTGTAACCCTTGGCTACGAGCCGTGCCTTGAAAGTCTCTACTTTCCCATCAGGTCCCCTTTTTCTCTTGAAGATCCATTTACACCCAATGGGTTTTACCCCTTTAGGTGGATCCTCTAGGGTCCATACACCATTCTTATGCTTGGAGTCAATTTCTGACTTCATTGCTAGCATCCATCTATCCATGTCATGATCCGCGAGTGCTTCATCAAATGAAGTAGGATCATTGTCAGTCTCACTTGAGACATGGAATCCATATCTTTCAGGTGGTACAACCACCCTCGAACTCCTTCGAAGAGATATGGGTGTTTCATCTTTACTTATCTCCTCAGTTTCTGGTCTAGGAAGCTCAGAATCCGTAGGGAATTCAATGAGTTCCTCTACTTCATTTTTGTCTTGACCTTTAAGGAAATCATTCTCCAGAAATTTCACATCTCTAAAAACAAAAAACTTTTGGGTCTCAGGGTCATAGAACTGATATCCAATACCATCTCTAACATACCCGATGAACTAACACTCACGAGTGCGAGATTCTAGTAGCTTACTTGGGTCTCAGGACCAAGCATGGACCAAGTAGAGATTTGCTAGGAATCTTATTCAGGATATATATATTGCAGTCTCTACTGCATATCCCCAGAAACTAAGTGGTAAATGTGCTTTGCTCATCATTGAACAGACCATATCCATGACGGTCCTGTTGCGTCTTTCAGCAACACCATTAAGTTGGGGAGTTCCAGGAGGAGTGAGATTGGAGACGATTCCATTCTCTTTAAGATATTTCTTGAATTCATCTGAGAGGTACTCGCCACTTCGATCAGATCGAATCCGTTTAATCTTCTTATCGGTTTGGTTCTCAACCAAAGCCTTGAACTCTTTGAACTTTTCAAAGGTTTCAGATTTATGATGTAATAGGAAGACAAACCCGTATCGCGAGTGGTCATCAATAAACGTCAAATAATGTCGATATCCATTTCGAGTCGCGGTAATGAAGGGACCACATACATCGGTATGTATTAGGTCAACAATACCTTCGCATCTTGTAACCTTGTTACGGAAAGGCATCCTAGTCATTTTACCTCGAATACAATGTTCACAGGTAGGTAAAGATTGAACCTGTAGAAAATCTAAAGATCCATCATTTATTAATTTGTTGATCCTATCAACAGACAAATGACCAAGCTTTTGATGCCAAATCATATTCGAATGATTTTTATTCTCCTGAGATCTTTTAGGGTTTTTATTAGTGGTTGTAACATTCATGACATGCTCATGAATGCACAATTCATAGAGTCCACCAAAAGTTAAAATACCATCTGCAATATATTTATCATAATGATTTATGACTAATTTATTAGAGAAAAAGAATGAGTATCCACTTCTAACTAGCTTAGATACATATATTAAATTCCTTCTAACTTCAGGTACATAAAGATACTATTTAAGTAATATGACTCTACCACTAGATAATGATAGTCGACAAGTCCCGACGGCGACTGTGCAACACTTGCATCAGATCCCATCTGGATGACTATCTCCCCTTCTTTAAGATTTCTAGTTTCTTGAAACAAATGCCACAAATTGCATACATGAGCAGAAGCACCGGAATCTACAACCCAACTTCCTTCTTGTCCAACGAGAAAGCTAGTTTCAATGATGAATGTAGATTTCATACCTGCTGGACTTTACCTTTGTCTGTCGACTTCAGGTATTCCGGGCAATTACGCCTCCAGTGCCCCGGCTTTTGCAGTGGTGACAGACGTCGGATTTCTTCGACGCTATCAGTGTGGATGCACTAGAAGATGGGACAATGCCTTGACTCTTCTTCTTTCTCTTCTGGGCCGGTCCCTTCCGAGCTTCCGACCGCGCTTCCCTCTGGACTGTGTAACCATTGCACTGCCAGTGGGACCATCTTTCTTCAGTGCATCTTCTGCAGACTTTAATGCAACAAGAAGACCAACGTTCGACAAGTCCAACTTGTTCATATGGAATGAAACCACAAAATTATTGAAAGACTTGGGCAAAGACAACAGAATGAAGTCAGCTTGCATGTTTGCATCCATATTTGCCCCAAGAGTCTCCAGTTCAGACAAGTACCCAAACATTTTGAGTAAATGTTCTCGAACCGAAGTTCCTTCCTGCATCTTGCAGCGAACGAGTTCTTTCATAATATTGTAACGCTGGGTGCGGTTAATGTCACCAAACATATCTTTTAGATTCTGCATTATTTCGTGGAATGTGCTCATCTCCACATGTTGCTTTTGAAGAACATTGGAGAGAGAACCCAGGATATAGCATCTAGCCAAGACATGATCTTCATCATACTTGTCATTGTATGCCTTTTTTCCCTTCGATTTAGGGCTTTCATGCTTATCTTCTGTAAGCACATAACTTATGCGCTCAGCAGAGAGAACAAGCTCCAAATTACAGATCCAATCCGAGTAATTTGGTTCGGTCAACTGGTTGACCTCAAGAAGCCTGCTTATTGGGTTCAAGGACTTCATTTTCTGAAATTAAGAATGCACTATATTAGAATTCGCGCGCACACCCTAACACCCCTGGAATGCCTTTGTATCCCCAGTAAGCTGCTGTGATGCTACCTAGTCCACAGGACCTACGGGCCAAGGGACAGTCTCAGGTAGACAGTCACAAGACTACCCCTCTTCCCGAAAGCTTCGCGGGCCCCCCTTGACGACGACGGAGGACCTCTATTTCTTTTTAGGTCATGCGAAGGGGGCCAGTCCCTTCCCGGAGGACTTTCTAGTGCTATTCCAATTCCCCGAACTTCTGTACGTGATCGTAGTAGAAAGAAGGAAAGGAAGATGCTAAAGGAGACGGCAGGTTCAGAAAGAGCTCAGCCTACATCTTAGAGGGCACGTCTACTTCTTTTCGACGCTTGGCGTCCTGAGACTAGAAATGCTGCGAATCTCGCATCTCTCTAAATGCTGCTCTGGAGAGAATGTAACCGAGCCCTTCCCGCGATAGGGCCAATGCAGGGAGGGGGGCCGGGCTTGCAGGGTTGTCTCCCGCCCAAAAGAGCCTTCTTAGACCGGTAGGGAAAGCCTCTTCCCTCTCGCTGATTCTATCGTCTCCTCTTCTATCGCTTGATCTCCCCTTCTCGTAGTCTGAGAAAGAGGGACTATTAGCTAATCATATATTTATATTTATGATATTTGATTAAGGCATTTTAAATCAAATTGTTCTTGCTCTATCAACCTTGAAAGTTTATTCCCTTAATCACTTTCAGAGTAAGAGATATACTTACCGATATATCTCAAGCAAGATCTGGGATCTCCTCCTTATCTTTGTTGTATCCTAATAATATGAGAAACTATGACTCCAATAAAGAGAAGCGGGAACACATTCCGCCTTGCAAGTCCAACTTGCATTTCCCAATTCGGTCTTTAATACCCGGGCCCACCACCTCTAAGGTGATGTTGACCCATCATTAATTGAACCAACCGTGAACAGGAATACAACTCGCTATGCGCAATCCAATATCGCCCCAATAATATGATGATCCGATATTGGGGTCACTACGCATACGTCCTTACTCTTTCGAGAAGCGACGAGCCCGATCCAAATGGATCGTATGCAGGAGCTGTCATTTCGGACAGGCGTCTCCTACATACAATATCTGGCGACGGAACCCTTCTCCTTGATGGGAGATCATGGATGTCATTTATGTGATCCTCCACCTCATATTCAAATTTTAATTAATTATTATGAATCATATTCATATAATTAATTCTTCCAAGGAAAATGACAACTCTATTCATAATAGAGTGTTTCAATTTGATACAATTAATTTAATCATATTAAATTAATTATCAATTCAATTTAATCAACAAACTCAATTGCTTTACTTGAATATATATATGATATTATCTCAAAGTACGTATTGATTTTGTATTTTAGTAATTAGAAAAAAATACATCTTGATTTGTCCGGTATTATCGAGTCCCTACCCGTTGTCATGGCCTGTACCGACGAGAGTGGGACGGACAACAACCGTTGCAACCCGCTAGCCCAATGCTCTCCGACTAGACACCATATCCACCTCAGAAAAGGATAATGCCAAATAGATCAATTTGTACTTGAGATGATCATCGGTTCTTCAACCGAAATTATATCATATAGTAATAATCAAAACATTTTTTATTATAAGGAAATTTGCTACACAAATTCCCAATCCTATTCAAGCAAGGAGTTTGATTATTGTATTTCCAATTATGATGTAGATCAAATCTAATCAGTTTATTGGATGAGGCCAAGTCAATTAAGGAAATAATCATCTTCCAATATTTCTCAAATATTTTCCATAATTATTTCATGAAATTAACAATTAATTTCACTAATTGACAATCGCATGGTTCTTGATTAGGACTGTAATTTCAGCAGTGACCCCTACTCACTAAAATTAACATATCTCAATCAGTTTAAATCCAAATTAGACAAACTCGATTTTCGAAGATTGCTAATTTGATTTAGGATAGAATCTAAGTGATATTTGACGCATTTCGAGGCAGATCAAAACAGTAATTAACTCATTAATCATGTTAAGATTCGCAGTTCCCGCAACAGTGAATACATGTTCATTACAACAACCATATCTCGAGCAAACGGAATCCAAATTACGTAAACTCAGATCCTATGGTTTCCTTATTTAATGGGAAACAAAATCCGTGATTAATCGTGTTTAAACATTTTAAACATGACCGAATTTATTCACTAAACAGATGTGCGAAAATCAAATGCGATAAAAAAAATTTCGCGGCCTTAACGAACCCAAGTCGTCCTAAGTTTGCGGATCGTATCCAAAAGCTTTGACCTAAGGCTCTGATTCCACTTGAAGGATATGATATTATCTTCAAGCGCATCAAGGAAGCGTGATCGTCTTATGGAATACGATGTAAAACGACTAGTCGTACTAGTTGTTCTATGCACCGGAATTTAAAAAAAAATTCATGCGATGAAACCACATGATCCAAGAACGATTCTCGAATCGTTTTATCTAGAATCACAAGTAAAAAGGAATACCTCTTGAAGTGTGGTTGATCGAGTCTATACGAAAAGAGACCTCCTGTCTCAAGTCCGATTGTTGGAGAAGACACTTGCGAGCACGGGGATGAATCGCGTGATCCTCACAATCCAACAAGATGATCCAAGCACGGCGAACTCCTGATCTCGTCGTACGAGATCGAACGTCTTCTTCGTGAGTGTAGCACTCCAAGAAGACGGAGAACCGAAGAACGTCGAAGCGGTGGCACGGTGGTGAAGGCGTCGATGTTTCTCTCCTCTAGGGTTTGATGGACGGCCACCAAGGAGAGGGAGAGAGAGTTAACGTATCAGAGAAAAGAGAGAGAGAGAGAGATGTGCATCCAATAGCATAGCCTTAGAGAGCATGGCTCTATTTATAGGGTTTTGGGATCCATGGATCTCAATCCATGGGACATATAAAATCAATGGATGAGATTGATTAATGTTCAATCCAATGGTCAAGATTGTTGTTGGTAAAAGCCAACAAATTATGATTTAATTTAGATCAAATATATTTGACAAATCAAATATAAATCAATCCTAAATTAAACCAATCAAATAAGGGAGATTAACCAACATGGAGATTACATTCCCATTCATCATGGTGGACGGCCACCAATTTCCATATTGGTTATGGTGGTCGTCCACTTGATTGCAAGTGGGATCAATCTTATGAGATTTCATGAAATTGCATATCTCCTTTGAAATCTCCATTATTTAATCCAACAACTTTTGTTGTGATTTATTCTTCAAAAATAATTCATAATTAATTTTGAGAATATTGCAATCTTGCCATTGGAAATTTGTGAATCACATTCACAACCAAAAACAAAATATAATTTACATTTTCAATTAATTACACAATGTGTATCCAATACACATTAATAATTAATCAACAAACATAAATTTTAATTAGCTCTCTCTAATACATTATAAATCACATTTATAATATATTATGAATAATTGGATATTGCTATCCACATTATTCTTATCTACAATAATTAAATCACATTTAATTATATTGGATAATTTCAACACACATCAAGATAATTAAATCACATTTAATCATCAATTCTTTAATTCTTAGATCTATGGAATTATTCTTGAACCCTTTCAAAAATAATGCAATTTCTCCGCAGATACTTGGAGATAAGGACAAGGCGATTGTATTGTTCCACGTATAGTGACTTGGATGTTAAGATCATATCTCAAATCCAAATCTCATGGACCTCCCATAGATGCTTAATCAAATCAAGACCGTAGACCTAATCTTCTCATTGCATCTGAATCTCATTCAGATCAATGTCCAATACATGGACTAAGATTAGGTCACTTCTCTATTGAGAGGAGTCGCTAAAATCCAAACTTGTTTCATCACTCCCTCGGAACGGAAGCGTCATGGTTATACAATCGTTTATGATCACAACACTCTCAAGTATTCCCAATACCTGTACATCCTGCATACTGGAAGACCTATGATCATTCTGAAGATATAGATCACTTTTACACTGTCATCTTCAGGGTTTGATCATTAAGTTTCTCAATCTTGGTCATTGGGAATTGGTATAGATCATATGCTTTCCCAAAGTGTAACATTCGGTTTTCAACCAAACCCGAAACCGACCCGATTAGGGTCCGATTAACCCAATAAAGTTATCTGACAACATTAGATGACTTAAAATGATCAATTTATCGTGAATCAAAAGTCGTTCGGACAAAATCGACCAAAAATCGGTCGCTTCGTAATGCGCGCCGCGAAAAGCCGCGACGCAAATTCGGAAATCACGAAACGAACGGAGACCGTCATGAGATCCGATTCGACGATATAAGACCAACAGAATCGACCGTTCGTCAATCGGAGGTCGTTTGATATTTTTAAATTGTAAAATTTATAAACAAAAACCATATCCGAAAATTTCGGGTATTCAATACCCGATCGGAAGTATATCAATATTATACTCATATTGATCGTCTCTCAGATACGGTCAAATAGAGATATTATTCGTAATAATCGGAAACTCGAGGTATAAATTTGGAAGACTTTTGTATCTCAATATAAAAATAATAATATTATTATCATTTAAAATTAATTTCTGCTACAATAAGGTACAGCAGGCCGTATACATTATATATATGTGATTTTTTTTCTCTCCAGACTTAACGTATATTCCTCCATGAAACACTACGTTTAAAATAAAAGGAGGGGGGGAGCTGCCTTATTCGTGACACATGCCCCATCTGTCCTGAAAAGCTTGACACTTGCCTTTATTTTCTCCTTATTAATATCACTAAACCTCTTCTCCTCCCCACCGCCTCCACTTCCCCTCTCTTTCCTATTCCACATTTTTTCTCCTCTTTTCACCCACATGCTCTTAGCCGTAGGGGCCAAATTCCACAAAATCTGCTCCTCTTCTTTCCAATATTTTTGAAGATCAACTACATGTTACTGGAAATCAGAAGCATGTTCCTGGAGCCTCTTGGTTTAGCCAATTTCCGCAGTAAAAAGCTGCTGTCCTACTGCATCTGGAGCTCAAAGTGAGAAGCAGTAGCTGCACCTTCTAGCAAAACAAAGCTCCTTGCTGTTGATCAGCCCTGCAGGTTGCAGATTGGAGTTCAAACCAGATCTCAAACTTGGAATAGGTACAATCCCCAGTCCCCACCATTTGCTGCCATGCATGTCCACTTCCCTCCTTCCTCTTTGCTGCCATACGTGACAATCCAACCCTCTTCTGTTTAAGATTTAGTATTCTTAATGTTACTGCTGCCCTCCAATTTAAATTCTAAACTTGATTTTATTTGGTGGCTTGATTCCAGTTGTGATGTTGTCCCTTACTATCTATAAGAGCACGTTCTATTGCTAGTTCTATAGAAGAAGGTAATTACAAGTTTTATCTTGTAAAAACATAGATAGATAACATGAACTATTATCCAAAAAAAAGAGAGAAATCATTTACTATGAACCATTAAATAAGAAAAGTATTAGTTTTATATTTCTCTAGTGCTTAATTATAGAGACAAATATTTGTTTATTAAATATGTACAGGTTCCAGAACTTGGACATTCTTTTTCTTATATATATACTATGCTATACATTTGCAATAAAGATGGCATTCTGTAGTTCTGAAATTGTAATTAACTTCTTGAGAGGTTGGGTCATTAATATGCAAATTAAGAGCTTCTATTTGATTTTTACTCCTATTCTGACACAATTCTCAATGAAGTCTGTAAGTATTAATTCAAATAATAGAACAATCTCTTATCAATTTCTAAACATCATGCTTTATCCTTTTCAGATTGGTCCAACATTTATACGTATGAGAGGATTGGATGAGTATGATTTAATGTTGATATAGTAGAATTTGAACTTTAAGGCATAAGGTTGAGATCCAATTTCCATCTAATTAGGATTCGTCATTGGGGGTCAGTTTGCCTTAGAATAATTCTATGAGATTAATGATAAAGTTATATCAACCAGATGCACAATTCAATTAACATATAAGAGAGATAGATTTATTTGCTCCTTGATTAGAGTATAAGTGAATTGGATAGAAGTTAACATATAAGACAGACTGTATTCTCTGATTTTACAGTAGATAAATCAATAATCTACGTTAAGGAGTTGCTATTTGATCGATCATAACTGATTTTAGAAGGCTTTCAACTGTACTCTGTTGATTCTCAGTAAATATTTATCAAAATCGTGAGGAGCTTAAATATTGGGTGAAATAGAGAGATCAAACTGGAATTTAAATATGTCATAAAAAAAATGCTGATTCCTGATAGAGCATTGTTATCCATTCTGAACATGAGCAATGTCTAGTTAACACATACGGAGTGCACGTGTTTGTGCATGTTGAAGGAGAGCACAGATTAACTGTTATCAACAAGTTTAATGTGCACAAAATTTGCATGATCTGATCTTAGTTTATGAAAAGATGCCTTTACCATGGCTGGCTTCTTGACTTCAATCTCTACTGACCAACTGTTTGAAGATCGTAATTGTTGGCACCACTAAAACAATTCCGGTGTATGGAGATGCTAATATATAGCATTAAGATGCCTAGGGCATCATCAAGAGATCACGCTAATGTTGACTGTATATTTATGAGCAAGTGTGCACACACACATACATACATCTTTATTGTTGTTCATAAGTTTGGGTTCTTTTATATTTGTCCATGTATACAACATCTGATACTAGAGGCAGATCAATTTTGAAAGTCCCTTAGTTATATTCGAAATTTTGGTTAAGGACCCAACTATCTGAATTGATGCAAATGTTATGCAAATACAGCAAACATTCTACATATCATGGACGAAATAAGGAATTAAGTAAACGAAGATGATGGTAAATTAGTGGTGACAAATAATTTAATTGTGCCGGTCATGATGACCCTTTACACCTGACCGTGCGAGGGCGCGGTGACCCTCAACTGGGCGGAAGATAGGAAGCCCAGATAGGGCAGCGGCCGCTTAGTGCGCGGGTCTAGGATCTCAATCCTCTTTCGGTTTTTACGCGAGCTCGCAGTGTTTTTACGCCTCGTTGGGATCCCGATTTTAGACCAGTTCCGCTGACCCTGTTTTAGGATACCCAGGCGGGGGATCCTGGTTTTTCAGTTTTACGTACCAGCTCGGTTGCCGTTACCGGTCGGGCTGTTTTCTAGAGTGACTTTTCCCGGGAAGTCCCTCTCACCCGTCTCAGTGGCGTAGTTTGGGAGTAGACCTATCCCTCTATTGGACCGTCCTTCCAATTAGGGGGCGAGACGGAAGAGCCCTTTTGTTGGCTTCTTCACCGCTTGAGTTTTTCTTTCGCCAACAGACTTGGCGATTCTACATCCAGATCATCAATATCTACATCTATATCTACATCATCGAGAGTTACATCAGAGAGAAAGTTACAGTCAGGGTTTGGAGGAAATCACAATTAAAATTGAGATGATTAGAAGTGACTATAATCAGTTTTGAAATCCCTATAAAGATCACAGTTTAAGTTGAGTAAATGGAAGTGACTATAATCTGAATTCGAAATCTTAATAAGCTAGTGGACGTGTTGGGAACTTAGTTAGGATGCATTATACTACACCGCATGCCTACGGAGGCACCCCAACCCTAAGACTTTCCCCAAGTCTTAGAGTCATAGTGTGAGGTTTCACATGAACCAAGACCACAGACTATCCACTAGACTTAATAATAAATCATTATATCTTCTTATCTCATCTTCCCCATCATCAAAATCCATGAATATGATCTCTCAGTAATATGAAAAAAAATGTACTTATGATCAATAAGTTACCATAGATATATGCTTATGTGGGAAATGTTGGGATAAGGGCTGATCATGAGATGTTCTTACTAAAAATTTGGAAACCTTTTACATTTGCAAGTAGAATTAAATTTTAAATTTGAGTTGCTCATGCCTCTCTACTTGCTTTCTTTTGTAAATAATAAATGCCTGTTATTTTATAAGTTTATGGGAAGTACCAGCACCCGCTGACGCCTTTTCTTCCTTGCACGTATGGCAGGCAAGGAGCCTTTAGCACAGTAGCGGGTTAATGATTTCAGGAGATAAATTTTATACCCAATGGTATGGTTTATTTTGTGCCAATTTTTATTCAATTTATATTGTATTATGTTTCTTTCTCTTCAGTCAGATTTTTGGGATATATTGTATGTACTGTCAGACTTTGTACATGTGAAATATATGGAAGTTAATGAAATAAGATTTTGGTGACAATTGTTCTAATAACTTGTGGTTATGATTGTGAATGTCATGTGGAAAATTATCCGCGCGAAAAATTTCCCTGTATTTCCGTAGCTTATGCGATCTAATGCGAATGAATGTTGTAATGCGAAATGTGTGTAAACGGGTACCCGGATCCTAGGGGGTTCACACAAAGCATATATCTTACCTTCAAATTCATGTCATGTTTCCAAAGCAGGACGACCATGCATGGAATTTGATCAGTCCCAATACCTCATGAGTGAGCTCATGTCTTCCGGTTCATAAGTGAACCTGTATGATCCCTTTGAGAGATCGTATTACTCATATGTCCTTACATGCACACCAGCTCGTCGGTGTATAGACCTTGGCTAGGTCATCAACTTATTGGTCTGTCAAATGTACACACTCAGACATATAGCAACACATATGTCTCTGGTCAGAGGATGCATGCCTATGCTGTGACCGTATTCAACATAGGTCTTTGGTTATCTCGATCTCGTTAAGTCAACCCA
The DNA here is from genome assembly GCA_037367405.1 of Ottelia alismoides. NCBI lineage: Eukaryota > Viridiplantae > Streptophyta > Magnoliopsida > Alismatales > Hydrocharitaceae > Ottelia > Ottelia alismoides. Next base: position 218,144 of record JAZKJV010011570.1, read on the forward strand.
TTGACTCAACTAATCTGACACCTATGGATCACTATTCCCATGCAGAGGACCTGTATCAAGAGGTCGGTCAGATATCATCCATATGAGAAATGATTGCCATCTCCTACTCAGACTGGAGATTATCACTTAACAATCATTTGATGATGCTTGATGAGTCCTCTATCTAACTCCTTAGATATTCATCCAAGCATCGGCCTCTATGATTCAATCAATGAATCAACAGTTGTATGATTATCAAGTTGGCCATGGTAGATAACCCTTATTGTACGGAGGGACCTTATAGTGCATTCATTCATTCAATCTAAGAAAGGAGTGAAAAATAATCAATAACTTTTATTGATAAATCATTTATTACAATAACATTTATTGTAGGAATGGACGATCATCTCGCCTAAATGGGGTACCTGTGCCTGAACTTCAATAGTTGGATCCGCAGTATGGACAACAACGCGACTCAGTATGTTATATGCCTCCTCAATAGTGGGGAAGATTGTCGTAGTAATCATTTGAATGCAGGTTGCAACATAACCGAATGAAGTTCAACTAGGAATATCAGAATTGCCATATGTTGGTAATGGTGCTTATGGATAGGACATGTGCAACATTGAATGCAATCATTTTATCGTTAAAACAAAGATTTTAGGAGAGAGTAGTAGTCTCCTAGGTTACGTCTTGCTTGCTTCATATTGAGCATAAATATGTTTGATACACTATGTTGGAATTCTTCTCCTGACCATATGTGGCTTGAATGAAAGTCAGCATATCAAGAGAAGTACCATAGTATACGAGCTCATCCGCAATTCTGTCGATGACGTTGACCACTATCCAAGAATTGACAATCCCGTCATCTTTTGCTTAGGTGGCAAATTTCATGTCTTGCTAGTAGGCTCTGACTCCAATAAAATATTCTCCTTATCGTATTCTCGTATGATCATGATAAACATGCGGGATCACTTGGGATAGTTGGTCTCGTTCAACTTGAGGATCGAGCCAAATGATGACAATAGTGTACTCCCTTCATCATATTCTTGAGACGCAACTTCAGATTGGGACATTTCAAACTAAGGGCCATCGCTCCTGTAGAGAAATATGAAACATCTTAGAATAATTAGATCATACCCGAACCTGGGGAAGGGCGATAAGCCGAGGAGAAGTTAGATGGTGGTGGTAGGTAAATTATTTGGTGTTAGGGGGGAGGGGCTTCACGAGGGTGAGTTGGGGGCGGCTCGGAGAAGGGTGATGCAGAACAAGGGTTTCAACGGGGGAGGGGGCGTTTAGCGTGAGACTTCATGAGGGTGGTGCAGACAAGGGCTTCAGGTGTAGAGGGCATTTCGGTAAGGGCGTTAGCGACGAGAATCCCACAACAGAGATCGATGTCAGCGACTACGGTTGCAAACGGGGAGGGAAGGAAGATCGGGGTGGGGAGAGCGAGAACTGGCCTTGATACCAAGTTGAAAATTCAGACTAGGATTTCTGTATCCGATTAGGGAACCCTAGGGATTCTTAGATGGTTGGATATCTAGTGTTAGGGTTACTGTAGGAGTCGTTTCTCGCATATGAGACGACTGAAATACTTGTAGGGTTTACAATACAAGTTCTCAACATCAGCATGTCTTCAAACCATATTTCTACGGGGAGGGAAGGAAGATCGGGGTGGGGAGAGCGAGAACTGGCTCTAATAACAAGTTGAAAACTCAGACTAGAATTTGTGTATCCGATTAGAGATCCCTAGGGATTCTTAGATGGTTGGATATCTAGGGTTAGGGTTATTGTAGGAGTCGTTTCTCGCATATGAGACGACTGAAATACTTGTAGGGTTTACAATACAAGTTCTCAACATCATCATGCCTTCAAACCATATTTCTACGATGGATGTACCTCTCTATGATGTTGATCAGCAGAAATACTTGATTACCTCTCTAGTTACTCAACTTCAGGCTATTTAGCATCAGTCTGATCGAGAGTAGTGTGATAAACTACATGATCACTACTTGGTGTTAGTTCCAATGCCACCTATTCGAGCACATCATCACATGTCCCTGCATCAACTGACTCACTCTTTAGGTGGAGCATGGAATTATCATTAAATGTAACATTCTAGCTAACAATAATTCTATGCTTAGAAGAGGATCGAATTCTATACACCTTTACTCCTACACTGTAGCCTGTAAAAACCCCCTTTCTTTGCCATTGGTTCTAACTTCCCTTCACTAACATGATAATATGCAATACGACCAAATACACTTAAAATAAAATAATCAGCTAACTAGATCATATCTACATGGGTGTTTTGCAGTTGATAGCAGATGCTGGACTCGGATTCACCAAGCAACACATTGTATTCATAACTTCAACGTAGAATGATCTACCAAGATCCACATTACATAGCATGCGTCATGCTTTCTCTAGAAGCATCATATTCATTCAGTTTGCAACATCTTTCTGTTGTTGCATATCTAACGGTATGGTGTCTCGCAACAACGTCCTCTTTGCAAAGCTCATTGTATTTTGACGAACAGAACTCCAACCCATTATCTGTATGTAGATGCTTCACCTTCTTATAAGTTTGATTCTCTACGAAGATCTTCCATTGCCTGGAGGTATGAAATACCTCGCTCTTGTGCTTCATCATATACACCTAAACCATCCTGGAGTAACTGTCACTAATGGACAGAAAATATCTAACACCTCCCAACAATGTACATGAAATGCTCACACGTAATGCTTTATCATATGCACGTAATGCTCACAAAACTCCAGCTTGGATCCTTTAAGATATTTTGATAGACCATTCTGATAGAGGATATTCATCCCCATCTGACTCATGCGTCTCAACGACAAATGACATAATTTTGCTCTGATTTCATAGTTTGGGATGCCATTGCAACATAGCTGATAACCATAGACCCCTGCATTACCTATAAGGTCTTATGCATGTTGCCCTTTATGACAATCACCCTAGCTTTGGCAACCTGCATAACTTCACCTTCAATGTTGTATATATATCCTTTAAAGTCTAAGACTCCAAGGGATATTAGGTTCTTTCTCAGATCAGGAACATGACAAACTTTTATCATCGTTCTCATGACTCAACCATGCATCTTTATCTTCACAGAGTGGATCCCTATAATATTGCATGCTGCACCATTCTCCATGACAACGTTTCCACCATCTATCTTCTCATAGGTGCAGAACCGATCTTCATTTGGAGACACACGGTAAGAACAACCTGAATCAAGAATCATTGTATTATCTATCGCCTTCTGATATGTAACTGTGAGAACCAAATCATTTTCAGAATTTGCACCTCTTTGAGCCACTGCAACAAGCTTTCTTTCTCTTTAGGTGTCCAATATCCATGTTCCCTGATGTAATTGCAGTTGTCATTACAATTGGGATTCTTCGATTTGAACTTATGCTTTCCCTTCTTCATGTAGTGAGAACTGGCATGACTCTTTTCATGATTCATAACTAAATTTGCAACGTTAGAGTCCTGCTTCTCGATAGCTATATTTCAAAGTTTACGAGTATGCAGACTCACGCGAACTTCTTCTAAGGTTCTTCTCTTCCTACAATAAACGATGAACAAAACTCTCATAGAATAATGGAAGAGAAGCCAACAAAATCAAAGTAGTTCAACAATGTATTTAAGCAATCTAGTTGTTCTTTAAGATATATATCATCTTGCATACAGAGAAATAACAGATGTTTCATCAACAACAACTTGTTGGTTAAAGACTTCGTCGCATACATACTTTCGAGTCTCAACTATATACCGGCTGCGGAATCTTTATCGGCAACTTCTGCGATAATCTCATCCCTCAAATACATCATGATTGTCGAGTGCACCTTCTCTTCCTGCACCATCAATTCGGATGGTTCGAATCCTTCATATGCTCCCGATTCGATGACACCCAAACACCCTATTACTTCAGTAGGACATGCATTATATTTGTCATAGACTGAATCTGTTCTACTCTACGAATTTCTCGATCTTCAGATTGTCCAACACCATCTTTCTTTATGATCCCGACGGGCCTAAATGTTCTGATATCAGTTTGTTACGAATTGCAGAAGCACACACAAACACGATCAATCAAGAAAGCACAAAAACATGCATATTTACAAGGTTCATCCGTAACTGGGCTACGCCATTCGACGAAAACAATCGATTTTCATTATGTGGAGAAGAAAGTACAAAGGATAATGTGAGTCCTAACCCTAAGGGAGTGTATATAGTATTCCCATACATACAGATCTCTAGTACAAACGGATCCCCATATTCAAATAGAAATAGATCTGTTAATAAAAAAATTCATGTATAATGATTCTCCAACTAGGTTCAACAAAATAGATGGTTAGGATTTAAGGTATATCAACACAAGATCAGTGCTTCAAATTTCACGAAGTTTCGACGAAATTTCATTTTAAATTTCATTTTGACACCGTCGAAATCGAAATCGAAATTTCGATATGGACCCTTCACGAATCTAAGCTGATTTTGATTGAAATTGACGAAATTTTCGTTTTTTTCACCGTCTCGAAATGAAATCGAAATCGTGATTTAAACCTTACATACGATATGTCCAACCTTATCGCAAAAGTAGCAAACGAGGGGAAAAATGCAGTGTCATTTCATATGCCCAGGTCTAAGGCATTTAAAACAAGCGGTGGATCTGAGGTGTCGACAGGTAGAATGAGGTGGCTGAAGTTTATCTACCTAGATTCCTTTTCGAGAATGATCCACGGAATCAAGAGGATACGAAAGGGTAATTATTCTTTCTTTGACAGTTGTATTGGGCTATGTGAGACGGTACGAAGGTTGGGGGTTTACGTGTTGTGGAGGAGATTAGATGTGGGTTAACATGAGATTACGGCAAAGTGATGGATTGTCTGTAACGTACATCGAAGCATTACTGCTAATATCGAAAGTTTTATCATAATTCAGGTTGCTATTGCCATGTTCGGGAGGGGGATATTGGTTGCAAAGGCTATCCGGTATGGGTTTTTTATCGGGCTCATCCATATGGGCCGAAGATGGGCCAAGGGTTGGGGTTCATCTTCATGGCTGCGCAAAGATGGTGGGAGAGGGGGGTGTACCTGAGGTTGGGATGTTCGGCCGGGGGTCAGGTCGCCGGGGATGACGTCGTCATAGAGTTGCCTTCAGAATTGCTAGACCTCTACCCGCACCTCACCTTAACTCGTACCTTTCCTTATCAGAAACCTCTTATTGTATCTTCTTAAATGTGGTTCTTTACAACTCTCGTCCTGTAACTAAGAGCATGTCGATATCCTATCGCACCTATTGTTGGACAAATGCTTATTTTGGTTTGATGATAAGTTTTAGTGCTCGTAAGATGGAAGAGTTTTTACCTGCTCTTTAGCCTGACCATTGAATGATTTATGGTGTCCAAACTGCAAACTGCAGAACTCATTTTTGCACGAATCCTGCACTGCCCTGTAAAAGACACGACGGAAAATATATACAATGCAATTCCTTTAAACAAATTATCATCTAATGACAGAGACTCGGGGCATATTTTCATCATTCTCATGGTAGCCCTTAATGACAATAATGAGGGAAGGTCCTAAAGCTATAGCGGCTTTAGTTGTTGTTGTTGGACATGCGAGCTCACGACGAGCCATTATGTAATAAATGTTATTGCGAATATCATTCCCTTATCTGAAATGAAGAATAACTAATTTGCATAATAAATCCCTTAGTACAATTAGGGTTATGTACGATGGCCATCTTAATGATCGACAGATGTTGATTCAATTATTGAATCAGAAAGGCTTGTGCTTGGATGAATATCTAAAGAGTTAGATTGATGACTCATCAAGCACCGTCAAATGATTATTAAGAAGGGATCTCCAGCCTGAGAAGGAGATGCCAATCTTTTCTCTAAAGGTTGATATCTGACCGACCTCTTGATGCGGGTCCTCTACATAAGAATAGAGATTCGGATGTGTCAGATTAGTCAAGTCAAAGAGTTGACTTAACGAGATCGAGATAACCAAAGTCCTATGTCGTATGCTGTCACGATATAGGCATGCATCCTCTGATCGGAGACAGATGTGTTAATATATGTCTGAGTATGTACATTTGACAGACTAATAGGTTGATGACCTAATCAAGGTCTATACACCGACGCGTTGGTGTGCATGCAAGGGCATGTGAGTATATGATCTCTCAAAGGGATCATACATGTTCATTACTGAATCGGAAGACATGAGCTCACTCATGATCTATTAGGAAAAATCAAATTTCGTACAGGTCGTCTCGTTTTGGAAGCTTGACTGAATTTGTAGGTTCTATATATACTTTTGGAAAGTTTATGATCAAGATCCAAGTATGATATGTGCTTTTGCAAAGTATATGATCGATACCGATTCCCAATGATCAAATGAGAAACTTAATGATAAAACCCTAAAGTAGATAATGAAAAGAGATCTAATACTTCAGGTTTATTCTGGGTCTTCCAGTATGCATGATGTACATGTATTGGGAATACCTGAGGGTGCTGTGATCATAAACGATTGTACGCTTCTGTTCCTAGGAATTGATGAAACAGGTCTGGATTTTAGTTTCTCCTTTCAGTAGAGAAGTAATCTGATCTTGGTCCAACTGTTTGACATTGATCTTAATGTGATTCAGATGCGATAAGAAGATTAGATTTGCGGTTTTCATTTAATCAAGCCTCTATGACAGGTCCGCGAGATCTGGATTTGAGATGTGATCTCAATATCCAAGTCACTATACGTGGAACAATACAATCGCCCTGTCCTTATCTCTAAGTATTTGCGGAGAAAGCGTATTATCCTTAAAAGAGTTCAGGATAATTTCATTATTGATATATGTATCTACGCATTAAGAAAATTGATAATTAAATGTGATTTAATTATCATGAATAATATGAATTTGATTCATATTACAGAAAGAGTTATCTAAGATAATTAAATGTGATTTAATTATCAAAGACGTAAATAATGTGAATGCGATTCATATTATTTGGGAACATAAGAATAGAGATCCGGGGTGATTAAATGTGATTTAATTATTATGAATAATATGGATAGTACTACCTATATTAATCATATATATTATAAATGTGATTTATAATATATAAGAGAGTTTTTTATGATTTATATTTGTTGATTAATTATTGGTGTGAATTGAATTCACATTGGATAATTAATTGAAAATGTAAATCACATTTTATTTTGGGTTATAAACGTGTTTCACAAATTTCCAATGGTAAGATTGCAATATTCTCAAAATAATTATAAATTATTTTTATAGAATAATTTACAACAATCGTTGTTGTAAATATTGAAGATATATGGAATCATGAAATCTTGGAGATTGCATTGGAAATCTCCCTCTCCTAATAATAGAAGGGACGACCACCAATTCCTACAAGGAAAGGGTGGTCGTCCACCACTCCTATATGGAAGAGGAGATTCTCCTTTCCATTGTCTCCGAGATTAATTGATTTAATTTTAAGATTAAATTATATTGATTTATCAATATATATTTAATGTAACTAAATTAATTATTATTGTGTTTTTCCAACAAAAATCTTGGCCATTGAAAGAAGTATAAATCAATCTTATCCATTAATTTTGTGTAGTCCATGGATTGTGATCCATGGACTCTCAAAACCCTATATAAGAAGAGGAACCCCTTGCTCTTCTTAAGTTTACAACTCCCTCTCTCTCTCTTGTGGTCGTCCATCATGGAGCCCTAGAGAGAGTCGCTCTCGCCGCAGTGTAGTCGTTATGCTACCAAACTGTTTGCTCGTAGATATCCGTCTCCTTCGGTGCACCTCGCTCGTGAAGAAGACATCGGATCTCGTGTGACGAGATCAGGAGATTCGTCGCTTGGATCATCAATATGGATTGCGAGATGCACACATTTCATCAACGCGCTGGCAAGTGTCTCCTTCATCGGATCGGAGACTTGAGACAGTAGGTCTTTTGGTTTAGAGACTTGATCGCAACCACGCTTAAAGAGGTAATCATAATACTTGTTCGTGGTTTAGATGAAACGATCCGAGAAGTATTCTTGGATCATGTGGTTTCATCACATGATTTTTTTAAAAAATTCCGCTGCCACGAGCAACTAGTGCGATTAGTCACTCCCGATTGCATACGGTGCAATCCTTACGCTTCCGTGATACGCTTAAGGATATTTCCATATCCTTCAAGTGGTATCAGAGCTAGGTTGGAGATTTTGGATGCGATATATAAACCTCGGAAGACTTGGGTTCATTAGGGTTTGCGAAAGTTTTATCGCAATTCATTTTTACCTCCCTGTTTATTGAATTTTTCGATCTTTTTTAAAATGTTTAAACAGAAAAATATCACTTGGATTATGTTCCCCATTAGATAAGGAAACTGTGGGATTTGAGTTTGCGTGATTTCGAATCCGTTTGCTCGAGTTATGATCATTTTATTGAACATGTTTCCACTGTTTCGGGATTGTGAAATCTTAACGTAATTAATGAGTTAATTACGATGTTCAAATGCCTAGAAATACGTGCAAATCACTTAGGTTCTGTTGTAAATCAAATTAACAAACTTTGGAAACTTATTTTGCATCATTTTGATTTAAATTGATTGAGATATGCTAATTTTAGTAAGTGAGGGTCACTGCTGAAAATTACTTTACTAATCAAGAACCTTGTGGTTGTCATTTAATCAATTAGTGAAATTAAATGATTTAATTTCTTGGAATAATTATGGATAAATATTTGTAAAATATTTGATGATAATTATTTCCTTAAATGACATTGTCTTAACCAATAATTGATTAGATATGATCTAGATCACAAATTGGTTACATGATCTACATAATTAACATTCCAACAAACAAAGTTGCTTGAATCAGATTGGGGATTTGTTTAGCAAATTTCCTTATAATGTTAATCAAAAATATTTTGGTTATTATTATATGGTATAACTTCGGTTGAAAAATCGATTATCATCTTAAGTACACAATAATTAATTTGACATTATCCTTTCCCGAGGTAGATATGGTGTCTAATCGAGGAGCGTTGGGGTAGCAGGTTACACCGTGTGCAGTTTGTCCCACTCCCGTCGGTACTGACCATGACAACGATTAGGGACGTGATAATGCAGGAGAGATCGTAGCGTATTTTTCTAATTATTAAAATTTGAAATAATACATATTTGAGATAATACCATATTTCAAGTAACAATAAAGAATATTTGTTGGATATTAATTGGACCATTGATTTAATGTGATTAAATTAATTCGAATCCAATTAAAATTAAAACACTCTATTATGAATAGAGTTGTTATTTCCCTTGAAAGAGTTAATTATGTGAATATAATTCATAATAATTAATTACAATTTGAACATGATGTGGAGGATTACATAAGTGACATCCATGGTCTCCCGTCAAGGCGAATGATTCTGTTGTCAGGATTGTATGTAGGAGACGCATGGAGGATTACATAAGTGACATCCATGGTCTCCCGTCAAGGCGAAGGATTTTGTCGTCAGGATTGTTTGTAGGAGACGCATGTCTGAAGTGACAGCTACTATATGCAAGCGTATCTAGATCGGGCTCTTCACTTCTCGAAAGAGTAAGGATGTATGTGTAGTGACCCCAATGTTGAGTCCTCATATTATTGGGGCCATATTGGATTGCACATAGCGAGTTGTATTCCTGTTGACGGTTGGTTCAATTAATGACAGGCCAACATCACCTTTTTGGGTGGTGGGCCCGGGTGTTAAAGATCAAATTGGGAAATACAAGTTGAACTTGCAAGGGGGAATGAGTTCCCGCTTCTTTTTGTCCGAGTTGCAAGTTCTCATATTATTGGGATGTAACAAAGATAAGGAAGGAGATCCCAGATCTTGCTGAGATATAATGTTAGGTATATCTCTTACATTGAAAGTGATTGAGAGAATGAACTTTCAATATTGACAAGGCAAAACAACTTTGATATAAAAACTCCTAAATCAAAGTAATATATATATATATATGCAAATTACTTATTTCAGATAATCCTTCCCTAAACCCACTCAATACTATACTCAATAATAACCAATAAAATATCATGGATTGATTCATGATCAAAATATTGTACTTGCAGTTGGACACATAATGTATGTGGATGCAATGTGTAAGTTTCCTCATAATAATGAGGAATGACAATTAAATAGACAATAGGACTAAAATCCTAGGGTTTATGTCTCTATAGTCTTGATCTCCCATCTAATGTACTTAGAAAGTGACATGTCAACGATGATCGTAATTAATTCTTATAAAATCTAAGATGTTCTGGCATACATATGTGCTCTCGACATTTAATGATAAGTGGCATGGTTCACCACATCATGTAGAATGGTAGCTCTAAGAGATGATGTATTCAAAATGTTTGAGTACCTATCTGAACCAATGTCTTTAAGAGTTATGATGAATGTAGATACGATGAGTGTCATCATTCTACTATCTGTACTCTAGTCATTCATGAAGCTTCATAATATTCATATTGTATGAATTGAATGAAGCATGCATAAATGTTGAAATACTCTTACATTGAATTCTTTTGAGTTCAACATAAGAGATCCCTTTGTCTTAAGCAATGGTTGTTTATAGATGAAGAGAGCGCAGTGGAAGCATGGGTCTGGCCCAAGCAAAGTCAAAGAGTTGACTGTACTTCTGTGATTTCCATAAATGTGGCATCCAAATAGTTGGATTAATGCCAATACTGCAATAAGTCGATGCACTGATAGTATGGCTATCTAGACTATATTGGATACTTAAGAGGACCCTGATAATGCATCGGAATATTCTATATCTACATTTAATCATTGAAATTGACTTACTTATTGGATAAGGTTAAAAGTTTAATAATTGTATCTCATTCTTCTTAAGACTAGAAATTTGATCTTACGGTTTAATAATCATCCATGGATATTGATTCAGTGGTTGCAATAATCTCTATTGGATTGATAGACTTCATAATTTCAGTGGGAGAGTCCTTAGTCTTAGAGAATGTCTCTATGACCTAGAAAATAAAATATACTCATTGTTTATTTCTAAATACTGGAAATAAACATGAATTCTGGAATAGACCTATCATAAAGATTTATGATGGATATATTTCAGATAGTAATCTGACATATGGAGGAGCTAATTTAGAATATTAATGAATGGTTCATTAATTTTTCTAATACGAATTGAACTTTATAAGATCAATAGGAGGATGAAGACCATTTGACAATGATCTGGCGTCAAACTTTGGACATAAGCCTGTTGATGAGATCAATAGACTAGTAAGAGATGAAACTTTAAGATGTCTACAATTTTAAATTTTACGTACTTGTGAATATTTATTCAAAGTAAGAATGTCCAATTCATCCTTCTCTGGGAATGGTGTAAGATGACAGGGTATTAAAGATCTCATATATATTGATGTATGTGGATCATCTATACCATGATAAACATTGATGATATGTGATATCATTCGATGGTTATTTGTGATACGAGGTCTCTTTCTTGGTAAAATTTTGAAATGTTCGAAGATTTCACAATTTTGGTTTAGAACCAAAGTTTGAAGGAAGATGAAATGATTTTGATCTAACCTAGGTATTATGTACCTATTAGATGAATTCAAAGGAATACCTTATGGAGAAAGGAATATTATTCTTATCTCACTCCTCCTAATACACCTTAACTCAATAGAGTTGTAGGGAGATACAATTGGATCATGTGTGACATGATCTTATCAATGATGAATCTTAGCATAATTACCTACTAGTTTCCATATATATATATATATATATATGTGTAGTAGGGACTACAATATTTATCTTTAATAAGGTTCCATGCAAGTAAGCTGGAATCAAGCACTAGAGAGTGCTACTTCATTAGGAAAATAAAGGTTGGTATTGGATACCTACTTTATGACCTTGAGATTCTTAAAAAAATTCATCTCTAAGAATATGATTCTTAGAGATGAATCTCTTGCGAATCAAGATGAAAATGAAGTAAAGGAACTCAGTTAATCTAGAGAAGATAATGAGGCACCTGAAATCGGAAACTAAAAGGACAATTAAAGATGAAACACTCGTAGCTCTTCAAATGAGTTTGTGGATGGATTCCATGTGTCAGAGAAATGTGACAATGATCTTACTTCATGTGATGAACCTTCCGAAGTTCATGACATGGAAAGGTGGATTTTAGCAATGAAGTCTAAAGTAGACTTCATATACAAGTGTTGCATATGGATCCTCGATGATCCACCTATATGGGTAAGACTCATTAAGGTGTAAATGGATCTTCAATAGAAAGAGGGAATCTGATGAGAAGGTAGAGACCTTCTAAGCACAACTCCTATCCACAAGCTAAAAACGAAGGAAGAGGACATCGCTTGTGATGAGACTTGCTTTCTAGTAACCATACTTAAACTCGTCATATTATTGTTAACTATAGCTACATGACTTGACTTTGACATCCTCAAGATGGAAGCCAAGATTTCATTCCTCCATGAATACCTCTCCAAGGATATTCATATGAAGTAGTCTCATGGCTTCATGGATGAGGAAAGCAAGGTATGCAAGCTAAAGAACTCCATCTATGGTCTCAAATAAGCTTCTTTTAGTTGGAATATAAGATTTGATGAAATTATAAAGGTTATGATTTCAGATAGAATCTTGATGTACCATGTAAAGCTTAGTGGGAATGCCATTGTGTTCATCGTGTTAAATGTAGATGATATCCTAATTATATGGAATGATATAAGGATAATAATAAGTGTTTTATAATCTGTCTTTTCCATACCTTGAAATATAATCCCATGGATAGCTCTTGTATCTTAGTTCTGAAGGTGTTCAGAAGCAAAGAAAAGAGGGTGTTGAGACCGTCACCAGAAGCAAAGAAAAGAGGGTGTTGAGACCGTCACATTTGTAGTACACCTTGGACATGTTCCATTTTCTAGAAAATTTCAAGAAAGGCTGACATGTTCTATTTTCTAGAAAATTCCAAGAAAGGCTTCCATCCCTTAAGATATGGTACTGACCTATGTAAAGGTATAGCACCTCAAGGAGTTGAGGAAGTGAATGCTAAAACTGCTTGCCCTTGTGCATTAGTTACGAGATGTCGAGTGTATACTGGATGTGTACAAAAGTCATATGTCTGCCATGCAGTGGGAGTAGTAAATTGTTACTAATCCTACTATGGAGATAAAACACTTAGTTGCAGTAATAACAATATCTTCAAACATGAGAAGACTGTTGAGATAGTGATCTTTGAGTTTTATCTTCAAGAACTTAAGACTTTATAGATAGTGATCTAAAAGGTCTTAACTACGAATACCTTAGGAGATGGAGATCTCCGGTAATAAAGGTGTTATGATAAGGATTATGGAAATACTAGTTATAATAATAATTAAGTTGTAGTGTCAAGGACACTATAACTAACAAAAATTGAGTATTGGTTGCATAAGATGAAACATTCGCATTAGATGCGAGCACTTTTAATAGGGGATATGCAAGTGTCGTAAAAGGACTTGGCATAGTCTTTTGGGATAGAGTGACTGACCATCTTACCTAGCTTTTTTTTTCTAAATACCCTATGATTGTCACATGAGAGTAGGTTTAAATGATTAGCCCATTAATGGCTCTTTGGGCTAGTGGGAGATTATTGGACATGCGAGCCCACAACGAGCTATTTATGCAATAAATGTTATTGTGAATATCATTCCCTGATCTGAAATGAAGAATAACTAGTTTGCATAATAGGTCTCTTAGTACATTTAGGGTTATGTACCATGGCCATCTTAATGATCATACAACTGTTGATTCAATTATTGAATCATAGAGGCTAGTGCTTGGATTAATATCTAAAGTGTTGGATTGAGGACTCATCAAGCACCGTCAAATGATTATTAAGAGAGCATCTCTGGTCTGAAAAGGAGATGGCAATCTTTTATCTAAAGATTAATATCTGACCGACCTCTTGATGCAGGTCCTCTGCATAGGAATAGAAATTCAAAGGTGTCAGATTAGTCAGGTCAAAGAGTTGACTATACGAGATCGAAATAACCAAAGTCCTATGCAGTATACTATCACGATTTATGCACGCATCCTCTGATCAGAGACAGATGTGTTACTTATGTCTGAGTATGTACATTTGACAGACCATTAGGTTGATGACCTAATCAAGATCTATACACCGGCGCGCTGGTGTGCATGCAAGGGCATATGAGTAATACGATCTCTCAAAGAGATCATAGAGGTTTATTACTGAACCGGAAGACATGAGTTCACTCATGAGATATTGGGAAGAATCAAATTCCGTGCACGGTCGTCTCGCTTTGGAAGCTTGACGAAATTTGTAGGTTTGATATACACTTTTGAAAAGTAAATCATCAAGACCCATGTATGATATATGCTTTTGGAAAGTATATGATCGATGCTGACTCCCAATGATCAAATGAGAAATGATAAAACCCTGAAGTAGGCAGTGAAAAGAGATCTAATACTTCGAGTTTATTCTAGGTCTTCCAGTATGCTGGATGTACAGGTATTGGGAATACCTGAGGGTGAGGTTATCATAAACGATTGTATAACCATGACGCTTCCATTCCTAGGGAGTGATGAAACGGGTCTGGATTTTAGTGACTCCTCTCAGTAGAGAAGTAATCTAATCTTGATTCAAATGTTGGACATTGATCTGAATGTGATTCAGATGCGATAAGAAGATTAGATTTGCGATTTTGATTTAATCAAGCATCTATGAGAGGTTTGCGAGATCTGGATTTGAGATGTGATTTCAATATCCAAGTCACTATATGTGGAACAATACATTCGCCATGTCCATATCTCCAAGTATCCACGGAGAAAGCGCATTATCCTTGAAAGAGTTCATGATAATTTCATTGTTGATATATGTATCCGAGCATTGAGAAAATTGATAATTAAATGTGATTTAATTATCATGAATAATATGAATTTGATTCATATTATAGAGAGAGTTATCTAAGATAATTAAATGTGTTTTAATTATCAAAGATGTAAATAATGTGAATGTGATGCATATTATTTGGGAACATGAGAATAGAGATCAAGGATGATTAAATGTGACTTAATTATCATGTATATAAATAATATGGATAGTACTATCCATATTAATCATATATATTATAAATGTGATTTATAATATATAAGAGAGAGCTTATTATGATTTATATTTGTTGATTAATTATTTGTGTTTTGGATTCACATTGGATAATTAAATGAAAATGTAACTCACATTTTATTGTGGGTTGTGAATGTGATTCACAAATTTCCTATGACAAGATTGCAATATTTTCAAAATAATTATGAATTATTTTTGTAGAATAATTTACAACAATTGTTGTTGTAAATGTTGGAGCTACATGAAATCATGCAATCTTGGAGATTGCATTGGAAATCTCCCTCTCTTAATAGGAGAAGGGACGACTACCCATTCCTACAAAGAAAGGATGGTCGCCTACCACTCCTAGATTAATTGATTTAATTTTAAGATTAAATTATATTGATTTATCAATATATATTTAATCTAATTAAATTAATTGTTATTATATTTTTCCAACAAAAATCTTGTCCATTGAAAGAAGCACAAACCAATCTCATCCATTGATTTTGTGTAGTCCGTGGATTGTGATCCAGGGACTCCCAAAACCTTATATAAGAAGAGGAACCCCTTGCTCTTCTTAAGTTTACAAGTTTACAATTCTCTCTCTCTCTCAGTGTTCAGGAAATCGGCCGAGTATACCGCATACTCGGCCGTATACTCGTATTCGGTAGCCTTGGTGCACCGAGTATGGTCAAATCGGCTTCTAGGCGGGTTAGGCCGCATACTCGGCCGAGTATACCGTATATGCGGCCGTTTATGCGGCCGATTTTCGAATGAACTTTTTTTAAAACCTTAACCTAAATTCGGACATCCGACTTAACGCTCTTTCAATTGATATTTTTGCTCACTTGACTCTATTATCCCAATAGTTTTGTTCCTTGTACCTTCAATTCTTTATTATTATAATCAAGAATATAATATTTAGAGGATATTAACATGATATTAAAAATTTATTTATATTTTTAATAATAAAAAATACCAAACCGCATAAAACCGCATACTCCCCGCATACTCTCCCGCATACCGCATACTCTCTATGCAGTGACCCCTCCGACTGAATACCGCATACCGCCTTCCTGAACATTGCTCTCTCTTATGCTCTCTCTCTCTCTCTCTTGTGGCCGTCCACCATGGAGCCCTAGAGTGAGTCACTCTCGCAGCAGCGTCGCCGTTATTCTATCGAACTGTTTGCTCGTGGATCTACATCTCCTTCGGTGCACCTCGCTCGTGAAGAAGATATTGTATCTCGTGTGACGATATCAAGAGATTCGTCACTTGGATCATCAACATGGATTGCAAGAAGCACGTGTTTCATCAACGCGCTCACAAGCGTCTCCTCCATCGGATCAGACTTGAGACAGGAGGTCTCTTCGTTTAGAGACTCGATTGCAACCACGCTTCAAGAGGTAACCCTGAGGGCCCGTTCGGATTGGGGGTTACCCCCCCACTTTGGGTGGGTAACCCCCTAAAACCCCCATTTTTAACCCACTAGTGGGGCCCACTCACTTCCCATCAAAAAAATTATATATTATACCAGCATATCATCTAAAAATCATAAAATACTCAACTTATACTCACTATTCCAAACTTCAATACAATCACATCACAACAACCACCCACTTTTTCCAATTTCAATACAATCATATCATAATAACTATCAACTTTTTCAAATTCCAATACAATCACATCACACAAACCCTCCCAACCCTTAACCCACCAACCAAACACACTAAAACAAAAATGGGTTATCCACCCCCGGATAACCCCTGGAAAACCCACCAACCAAACACACTCTAATACTTGTTTGTGGTTTAGATGAAACGGCCCACGAAGTGTTCTTGGATCATGAGGTTTCATCGCATGAATTTTTTTAAAATACCGCTGCCCCGAGAGATACTGGGGAGAGTTTTGGAGAAGAGACAAGTACCTGTCCTATACATTAATCTCATAAAGGATATGTATTATAGGGCTTTATCTTGTGTAAGGACCCCGACGGGGAAGACTGACTATTTTGATATCAACATTGGTTTACATCAAGGTTCAGCTTTGAGTCCATTTCTTTTTACTTTGATTATGGATGAGTTGACAAGTCACATTCAGGATGAGTTACCTTGGTGTATGTTATTTGCTGATGATATTGTGTTGATTGACGAGACTAAAGATGGAGTAAATGAGAAGCTTGAGGTTTGGAGACATGCATTGGAGACTAAAGGTTTTCGTATAAGTAGGGCTAAGACGGAATATATGGAGTGCACCTTTGATGGAAGCAATGGTGAAGGAATCGAGGTGAAGATTGGTGACGATAACATTCAGAAGAGAGATTCCTTTAGATATCTGGGATCTATTTTGCATCATGATGGGGAAATTGATGGAGATGTTACTAATAGAATAAATGCAGGCTGGCTAAAGTGGAGAGGAGCCTCTGCTGTTCTCTGTGATAAGAAAATTCCTTTAAAAATTAAAGGAAAGTTTTACAAAGCAGCCGTGAGACCTGTTATGCTTTATGGTTCTGAATGTTGGCCTGTGAACCATGGTTTTAAAAGGCGCCGCCTCGAGGCGCAAAGGCGTACGCCTCGAGGCGAGGCGGGCCCAAAACGCCCCGAGGCGCACGCCTCAGGTACATCATAAGAGGCGTACGCCTCAGCCTCGCCTGAGGCGCTTGAGGCGTGAGGCGCTCGAGGCGAGGCTGAGGCGCAAGCCTCAAAAAATCGTATTTTTTTTAAATTTCGGCTTTCTTTTTTAAAAACTGAAGGGTCGGGGGGAGGGGGAGTTCAAAGAGAATTGATAGCTTGAAATAAGTGAAGCTCCATGATCTTGTATACATCATGTTCGATTTATCATACACCTACACATACTATTTCTATTGCACACAGATTTGAGTTTGAATTGTAATAAATATTTTATATTAGTTGCAAGTTTTCAACTTGATGTTGTTATTTGGTTATATAAGTTGTGAATGTTAGATTAATTATCGTATATATGAAGAAGAAAATTTGAAAATAAACACGTGAAGTCAAATAATTATTTCATTTTATTGTGAATAACAATATAAAAATAACATTGTTAGTAAAAAAATCGCCGGGGGCGCTGCCCCCACACCCCCGCAGGGGGGAGCGCACCTGCTCCCCCCTAGACCCCCCCCCCACAGGCTCGCTGACCGGGCAGCGAGACCCTCGTCTTGTTGGGGTATCATATGGCAGGAGGGGATGCATACGGTTCTCCGACAACGTCCAGCAAGACAAATGGTTGGGATTCAAGGTATGCTGGTATTTTTTTACTTCGAACACTAAAAATTATGGTTTTTATTGTATTTTAGTATTAAGTATAGACTTTAATTCAATACTCGTATAGAATTATTGAAAGTTGGAGTTGGAACTTGACATTCCATATATTAGTAGCTTAGTATTACTTTTTTTGAACTACAATGCCTTCATCGCTTATGTATTGTATTTTTTACTAGTGTTAAACTATTCTTAAATGTGTTTTTGGGAAAACTTAATATTATCATATACTTTTTTCAATGTATTTTGCTCTAATTTTAATTTTTTCCAAAAAATTGAGGCTTACGCCTCGACCGCCTCGAGGCTTACGCCTCGCCTCAATTTTAGGAAAAACGCCTCGGACCGCCTCGCGCTTTTTTAAACCTTGCTGTGAACCATAGACATGTGCAGAGAATGGTTGTAGCAGAAATGAAAATGCTAAGATGGATGTGTGGACATACATGTAAAGATCGGATTCGGAATGATGCAATCAGAAAGAAAGTTGGTGTAGCTCCGATCGAGGATAAGATGCGAGAAAACCGCTTAAGATGGTTTGGTCATTTGCAAAGAAGGTCAACTGATGCACCGGTTAGGAGATGCGAGTGCTGGGATGTTGAGCCGGCTAAGAGAGGGCAAGGATGGCCCAAGAAGTGTTGGAAAGAGACTATATGAAGGGATCTTAGTTTTTTGGATATAAGTCCGAGATTGACCCAAGATAGATCTGAATGGAGGCGAAGAATCTATGTAGCCGACCCTACTTAATTGTGGGAAAAGGCTTTGTTGTTGTTGTATTTGTACCGCTGACCCGAGCCGCTAGTGCGACTAGTTGCTCCCGATCGCATAAGATGTGATCCTCACGCTTCCGTGATGTGCTTAAGGATATTTCTATATCCTTCAGTTGCAGTCATAGTTGTTATAATAAGTCCCATGTTGTACGAGTTACCACACCACAAATATTCACAAATCAGGCAGCTCAATCCAAATATTATCTCGTTTCAATGATTTAAATGTAAACGGAATATGATGAGAGATGATTACAAAAACTATCAAATGATTGGTTCTGATTGGAGATGGCTGATAGAGCAAGTAAGATTGGATTATAAAGATGACAGTAATTAGTTGGATATCGGCGCAATGCGACCTCCTCTT
The DNA here is from genome assembly GCA_037367405.1 of Ottelia alismoides. NCBI lineage: Eukaryota > Viridiplantae > Streptophyta > Magnoliopsida > Alismatales > Hydrocharitaceae > Ottelia > Ottelia alismoides. The sequence continues at coordinate 237,715 of JAZKJV010011570.1, forward strand.
TAAGGACCTATTCGTTTGGAGAATAAGCACTGGAATAAGGGGTCAATCTCGCCCAGCGTGGTTCCCAATAGTACAACTATTCTCATTCACATCCCATTATTTCACCTTATTCCACCCTTATCTATTTCTTTCTTCCATCTTATCTATCTTTATTCCACATTATTCTCCTTGTCCTATCTCTCCAGCAGAACAGAGAGAAGATCCTCATTTTCCTTATTCTCTACCCTTATTCTTGCTTATTACCGCCCCTAAAATATGCTAATAGATGGAGTGAAAGTATAGGACAATCAATATTTCGACCCCCTTGATTTTGACACTGATGGCTACATCCGTGGATGCCGTACGCCATGCAGGTGTGGCCATTTGCCGTGATTGACATGGCTGGGAATGCAACATCAAAATGGACCAAGACCAGTCGTTTTAGATTAAATTAAATGTTGCTGCATCGTCCAATGCTAATTGTATGTTTGAAATTCGCAAGAAATGCCATAATTGTTGTTACATTGCTTGCAATAATGTATATAATTACCTCTTTCTTTTGTCATTTACATTTGTATCAATTGTTACTGTCCTCCGAAATTATTAGAGCAAGAAATTATGGCAGTCAGTCACCTCTTACGACCAACTAGAGGAGAATCGTAATAGTAAGAGGCATTGCATTGGTGTCAATGCTAGTGAAGCTACACACTCTCTCTTGATCTTGATCCAGAGAACCTTGTATAACAAACATTAATCTTTCAAATTTAACGATCAAAATTCCTTAGACGATACTAAGTGAAACTTCAAACAAGAGCTGCTAACCATAGTAACGTCTTCTCAGGATTGCCTCTTGTGCCCAACTGGATTTGCCGCCAACATGGCCTTCATGACTGCCGTTGGATCTCTTTGCTGCCTCCTATCCGATAAAGGAGACGAGGAGATCGCCGTCTTCTCGGACGCATTCAACCATGCTTCCATAATCGATGGAATTCGCATCATCCAACGACAACAGGGAGTGCAGGTCTTCGTGTACAAACATGGCAACATCGCTCACCTTGACAACTTGCTGTGAGTATTTTACATCTAAAAAAACCTTAACACTCGTCATCTGGCAATTAGTCTGTAATCATTCGGAGATTCAAAATTCGTTATAATGTGGTTGTTAGGAATCCATTCATTGATGTTTAGAATTCTAACCATTTGTTAGTTTTTTTTCTGATTTGTATGTATATCAGGTCAAGCTGTAGAATAGAGAAAAAGGTTGTAATCACTGACAGGTAACGAATGCCTCCCTAAATCTTTGTATTTTTTTGTGCTCTTTTTATTTTGGACGTCTGAATAATTTTAAAATTAAATTTTACACTGTTAAAGTCCAAGCAACATTACATTTTATATTTTTAGAGAAGTTAGAATTCCAGGTAATCATCGCCAAAGTAGCAAATACTAATAAAAAGAGATATTTACATCCATAGTCCTGTATGTTTTCATAACTACATACATAACCCTCAACAATTTATAATTACACCCAGAACTCTAAATAGTGCTGAACTCTGACATGACATAACCTCGTGTTCTTCCATCCAATTTTCTTGTTAAATATTATGGAAACCACCAAATATTTACACATTTTACCCTTTAAGCTCTCATAATTTACAAATGAGACCGCTTTTCGTTCCTCCTCCCCTTCCCTCTCTACCAAGTCCTCCTCAAGCTTTCCTCACGTTCTTGCCTTTGAGGAGGTGGGCAACGATCGTTGTCGTTAGTGGTGTCGAGTTGCTGCCCTTTGCCATGCGCTCATCCTTCTTATAAGCAGGGGCTATGAAGGTTTGGGGGAGGAGAAACACTAGCAGAGTGGTGGCATGCGTCAGAGCAGCAGTTGTAGCTCACACGGGAGGAAGGGGTGATGGAGGAGCTGCAGTTGTTGTAGCTCGTGTGGGAGGGGATGGTGGAGGGTGGGTTCCGCCTGGCAAAGCAGTTGTTGCAGCTCATACATGAGGAGGGGGCAGCGGAGCAACAATTTATGTGGGAGGAGGGGAGGGAAGAGGGAGGGTTCTGCCTGGTGGAGCAGTTGTTGTAGCTCGTACGGGAGGAGGGGCCAGCGGAGTAGCAACTCGTGCGGGAGGCGGGGAGGGAGGGCTCCGCCTGGTGGAGCAGTTGCTGTTGCATCTTGTGTGGGAGGCTGAGAGGCGGAGAAGGGCACAATGGAGGAGGAAGAGGGAAGGGGAGTTGGGTTTTATTAAACTAAAATAAAAAAGAATAAATATGTATCATTGGATTCCTGTTAGTTAGATTAACTGAAGGGTTAGGTTAGATTAGTGGATAAACATAACGTCGGGGCTTGTGTATAAGACGTGTTGGAGTATTTGGTTGTGCACCATATGAGTTGTAGGAGGGTAAATGGATCCTATAGAAGATCCATTTACCCCATCCATATGTTTAGCCCCACATCTACCAGTGGTGGGACTTGGAGGCTTTGTGGAGGCTATATAAGGAGCCCCAAACCTCCTGTATCCATTGAGAAAAGGCAATGAAGCATATGTCCTTTGAGGCTTTTCACGTGATTTCATCTCGCTCCTTACGGAGTAGGGTTCCACATTAAATCCCATTGTTCTTATTGTTCTTTGTCTTTGTCCATATTCGCTTCCGTATGTTTATTTTGTAACATGGTATCAGAGGGGATCGATTCTTGTGGATTTTATTTTGTTTTATTGTTCGAGATTCGAGATTATCATGTTCATGGTTCAATTTCTGGAACCCTGTTCTGTTTTGATCCAAGCACAGATTTAGGGTTTCTGAACCCTAGTTTCAGAAGGGTCATCGTGTCAGCCCAGCATGCCTCTATGTCGAAGGAGGCATCTGATCTTGTATCTCCAGATCATGTTCAGTTCAGGTTGATTCCCCGTGCCATCGGCGACGCTCCTGCACTAGGACAAGCCCTAGGCAGCGACATCTCAAAGAAGGAGGCCTCATGCGGGCCAGGCCATGAAGACCTCGAGGGTTGTCCTCTGCTTCTTCCTCGCGATATTCTCAGCGCACAGGCAATCACAATGCTTCCAAGTTCCATTGCGCGACAGAGCTCCATGCGGCCAAGCGGTGCAGTCGCACTTAGTCCAGACCTAGACGAGCCCTAGGCAGGCGTACCCCCCCCCCCCAGGCAGTGTTCCTTCAAGCCGCACAACAGGCAACGACAGGCTCCAGAACTCATGCATCCAGGAGAGAGCGCAACATGCGGCAACACTCGAGCGTCTCCCTCATCCAGGAGGACGTGCATCCTCCACTCGAAGACCAACAAGCATAGACGGCGGTTGCAGCTCCTGCAGATCTCCAGGTCGGTGATTCGAGCCCTCCCCATAATGCGACGCGGCGGCACCATCCCCAAGCTTTTCTCAGATCTTGGCAGGAGGCACGAGATCGAACTCCAGCGGAGGCGACATTCTTCCCATCGGGGTGGCAGATCCTTGATAGGTTTCCCTATGTGGGAACCCTAAAGAGATGGGGGCGGATATCCCGTATGGTTTCCCCTTTAGGGGCGATGCACGTTTCAAATATGGGGTTCCCATGAAGGGAACCTTAATCGTTGCCTTCTTTACGTTTATTACTTTTTGTTGTAAAAGGCTACGGGCTCACTGTTGGGAATGTAAAAGGAAAAAGGGCAGAATAAGGAGTGGCCTCAAAAAATTGTGTACAAAAAAAATCCGTACGCGATAAAAAATGGAATCGTATAAAAACATCCGTACGAAAAAAGGGAGCCAGGAAAAAATGAAGGGTTTAGTTAAAAAAAATAAAAAATGTGATGGCTTATTAAAAACTTTTGAAGAAAACCCGCAAGAAAATTTTGAGAGTATTCATGTTTAGCCCCATGTTATTATCTTCTCCCAACTTGGTCGACAACTATCATTCCGACCAGTACGGGAGAAAGGAGGAGTATTATGTAGAGTCACAGGTCTTGTTCAGATTCATATGTCAGTCTTCAGATCAGCCAGATGATCAGACTCTACAGTTCGGTTTCAGACTCGACGATCATGGTTCCGAGTCTTCAGTTTCAAACATGCACGAGTGTGCGGTCTTCAGTTTCATGGTCCCCATCATTCTTCTTGGTGTTTCGGCCAGAGTTTTCATGTGAGCCATAGGGACTCCAGAGCATAGGACCATTCCCTATATCATATTGGTAAGGGTTTTCATGTGGTATCATAGGTACTCTAGAGTAGTGTACCATTCTCTGTACTAGATGGGAGAGACCCAGTTCTCTGACGAGGAGACTTTTGAGACTCCAATCTCCAGCGACCATGGACTCCAACGAGGATTGCATTTCCACGGCCTTTTCAGTTTGGCCCTTTTTCATAGATGGAGCAGTTGTCCACATATCGTGACAGGCCAGAGTACTCCGACTGAGACTCATTTTCTAGTTGCAGTGACTCTGACAAGCGCAGTTCAGAGCACATGCTCTCCGACGAGGAGATTCAACAGACTCACACTCCAGCTCGTTCATCATCCTCGCCTGCACGGCATGAGAAGCAACGTCCTCGACAGCAGCAGTTGTGCGCGTTGAGTTGATATTGTATGTAGTGTCATGTAGCGTTGAGTTGAGTTTCTTTATGTTTGTCCAAGCTGAGCATTGCTTGCTCCAGCTTGAGGGGGAGTGTTGGAGTATTTGGTTGTGCGCCATATGAGTTGTAGGAGGGTAAATGGATCCTAGAGAAGATCCATTTACCTCATCCATATGTTTAGTCCAACATCTACCAGTGGTGGGACTTGGAGGCTCTGTGGAGGCTATATAAGGAGCTCCAGACCTCCTGTATCCATTAAGAAAAAGCAATGAAGCATATGCCCCTTTGAGGGCTTCTCCTGTGGTTTCATCCCGCTCCTTATGGAGTAGGGTTCCACGTTAAATCCGTTGTTCTTATTGTTGTTAGAATTATTATATTACAATTATATTTGTAACCTTTCGGGTTATGTATCCTTTAACCCTTCGGGTTCTGTAACCCCCCAAGGGTATTTATGTATTTTTCCTCTTGTATTCTCTAGGGTTTTCTCTCTATATAAGAGACCCTAACCCTATGGAATAGATATCCATTTGTCTCTCTTCTCCACATGGTATCAGAGCAACGGTCCTAGACCGGGGTTCTAACCTAAAATCCCTACCACCACCTTCAAGTCTCGCAAAAGCCTGCGCGGGCCCTCTTCCCTTAATTAGGGCCCCGCGCAAGGCCCTCCAATCACCTCCAGTTCAGCAACCCTCCCTCTAGCGCTACCCTGCGCTTTCAGGACCTCCTACGAAGGTCGTCAGCCCCACAGCTACCCTCCACGGGTACCGTAGGACTCTTTGGAGATCCAAAACTCATCACGGATTGCTTCCAAGAATCCAGATCTGCTATCCATTGAGGGTTTTCAGCCCTTCTTCAAGGGCAAATGTGAGTTTTAGGGCATTTTTTAGCTCTTACATGCATCCTTAGTTGATCATAGGATCGTCTTTCTATTTTAAGACCACCATGACGCCTTCTTCTACCGAGACAAAGCCCTTGGCCATGAATATTATGGCACAAGGCGCTACTATCAAACTCAAGGGCACAGAAAATTACGTGCTCTGGTCTCGATCTTTTATGGTGTTCATTGGTGATCAGAGGAAACTCTACATTTTAACTAAAGATCCTTTAGATGAAAAGGACAAAGAGTACGACAACCTGCAGACTGACAACTATTTGGTTATCAACTGGATGACCAACAATGTTGAGGCTCATATTGCCTCAACTCTTCTTTACAAAAATACGGCCAAGGAAATGTGAGAGGATCTCGAGCAAACATACTCCCAGAAGAAGACGAAGTCACGCCTTGCAGATATTTACAGGCGAATCTGGTCAGCATCTCAGGGTGATTCCACCCTCATCGAGTACTATAGGTATCTATCCAGTCTGTATGAGGAGCTTGCAATATTCCAGCCCTCATGTTGCACCAAATAGATACAAGAGCGTTCTGAGTGGCAGGTATATCGCTTCCTTGATGGCCTGCACTCTAGGTACCATGCAGCGAAGGAGCAATTTCTTATATCAGACATACTACCAACAATGAAGGTCATCTTTGGCTGACTTGAGGAGCGCAAGACATCTGTTGCCCGACCTCCTGTCTTACCTTAAACAGAGAACTTTGCACACATCGCCTCATCTGGGCGAGGAGGTAGATACGGTTTGCGAGGAGGACGCGGTCGTGTCCAAGTCATGGCCGTGAATGGGAATCTGGATAAGGCCATTACTTTGGTCGTGGTCGTGGGCGAGACTCTACTCCCCCATGCACTCACTGTGGTAGGTGGAACCACCTGATTGAACGATGCTGGCAGAAGTTTGTTGTGCCTTCTTATCACGCCAATAATGCTTGTGAGGATGCCTATGATGTGGAATAAGCATCGCCTACCTCCAGTGACAAGATTGTTCATCTTAATGATGCAGATTACTCCTGCCTAATGCAGATCTTTCAAACTCCAGGGCCTACCACCACTAGTAACACTACAACCGCTGCTTTTGCCACTCCTTCAGGTACAATAGCCAACTCTGCTGTCACTCCTACTCCAGCTTGGATTATTGATTCCGGCGCCTCTACTCATCTCACTGGAGAAGGTAGTCTGCTCCCTCTTCCATACCATCTACCTCTATGAAGTCAGTTCGAGTCGCTATAGGACTCAATCACAGATTACTACTGTCAGAACTATGGAATTCTCTTCTAAGCTCCGACTTTCCGAGGTTCACTGTGCTCTTGATTTTCCTCTTAGCTTGTTGTCAGTTCACAAGTTTTGTGTTGAGCTTCATTGTCGTGTGATATTTAATGAGTCTTGTTGTTATTTTCAGGACATTCGGATGAGGCAGTTTTTTGGTGGGGGTCATGAGAAGAATGACCTATATTACCTTGATATATCCTCAGACTCCAATTTTGTTGGTGCTGCATCTATCTCTGAAGATCCGCTCCTATGGTATCTGCGCCTTAGACATCCCTCTGCCAAGGCGATCTCCATGATGTCTCCTGAACTCTCTCAGGAAACACCATCGAACTTCGTTTCCTGTTCGTACTGAGTCTCGTAGTACTGCTGCTTTTCATCTTGTTCACTGTGATGTTTGGGGACCTTGTCCGATCCGCACATTAAGTGGTCATCGCTACTTTATAGTTTTCGTTGATGATTATAGTCGATCTTCTTGGGTCTATCTAATAAAAGAGCGTTCAGAGATTAATCAGATTGTCAGAAATTTCTTTCAGTATGTTAAAACTTACTTTTCTAGCATTGTTAAGCTCATCCGTACCGACAATGCTCTTGAGTTAACCCAACATGACTTGTCCTCTTTCTTTGCATCCCAAGGAACTGTTCACCAAACATCATGTCCATATACCTCACAACAGAATGGTATAGCTAAGAGGAAACTCCGACACTTGCTAAATGTTGCCAGATCTCTTCTTAATCAAATGAGTATTCCTAAACAATACTGGGGAGATGCTATCCTTAATGCAGTGTATTTCATCAATCGTGTTCCTTCATCAGTTCTCAAAGGGGCAACTCCATTTTCCTTACTTTATCCTACCGAGTCTCCTTTTCCTATACCTCTGCGAATTTTTGGTTGTATTGCCTTTGTACATAACTTTCATGTAGCTGACAAATTATCCTCTCGTGCCATCAAATGTGTCTTTCTTGGGTACTCTCCTACCCAGAAAGTCTATCGCTGCTATGATCATGTTGGACGTCGATACTATGTATCTGCTGATGTCACCTTCTTTGAGCAAACAAGTTATTTCACACAGACTGTGTGTGACATTCCTCTGGACCTCCCTCCTCCACCAATCATCTTCTATACCAGTGTCTGTACCTTTGCCTGTCCCTTTTATGCAGGATGATATGACCACTTCGAGTGCTTCCACCACTGCTGTCCCGAATGTACATGAGGAGCTTCCTATAACTCTACGCAAGCAAAAAAGGAAATGTACTTATCACCCCATATCACATTTTACTTCTACAGACGATTTATCTAGTTGTGACAAGAGATTTGCAGATGCTTTTAATGCTATTACCGTTCCAAGAGATCATTTTAGTGTAATGCAAGATCAAGGTTGGCGACAGGCCATGGATGAGGAGATTGATGCACTTACCTCTCGGGGTACGTGGGATCTTGTGTCGTGCCCCCCGGGAGTTCGTCCTGTGGCTTGTCGATGGGTCTTCACGACCAAACAGTCGCCTGATGGTTCTATTGACAGGTTGAAAGCCAGGCCTATTGCCAAAGGTTTCACACAAACCTTTGGAGTTGATTATTTTGAGACCTTCTCGCCCGTTGCTAGAATGGGGTCGATACGTACCATTCTCTCTATTGATGCCAACTAGGCTTGGCCCATTTATGAACTTGATGTGAAGAATGCCTTTCTTTATGGTGATCTTGAGGAGGAGGTCTACATGATGCAATCGGCGGAGTATGTAGTCGAAAGGGAGCATGTATGTCGACTACGCAAGGTCATTTATGGCCTGAAGCAAAGCCCAAGGGCATGGTTTGACAGGCTCATTACGGAGATCAATACACTTGGTTTTCAGAGGACAACATCTGACTACTCTGTCTTTGTTAGACGACGGTCTACTGGCACGATCATCCTTGCTGTCTATGTTGATGATATGGTTATCACAGGAGATGATGTAGATGCTATTCAGGAGACCAAGGCCTTCCTCCAGAAGGTCTTTGTCACGAAAGATCTCGTCCAACTTCGTTATTTTCTTGGCATCGAAGTAATACGCACTACAGAGGGGCTCCATCTTTCACAGAGAAAGTATTGCCTCGATATTCTGACTGAGGCGGGAATTCTTGGATGCAAGCCATCTGGCTTCCCTGCAGAAGTGAGAAAATATTCAACATCTATTGATCCAGCTTTTGAGGATGCAACACGATACAAAAGCTTAGTAGGAAAATTACTCTATCTCACTGTTACTAGGCCAGATATATCATATGTTGTGAGCAGAGCCAGTCAATATATGGAGAAGCCTCTTTACAGTCACTAGCAGGATGTTCTTTTGATCCTTCGATATTTGAAGAAATCTCTCGAACGTGGACTTTTCTATGGGGTGAATGGACACACTAATATATCCGACTATACAAATTCTGACTACGCTAGTTCTCCTGAGGATCGTTGATCCACTACAGCATACACCATGTTGTTGGGGATAACCTTGTCACTTGGCGAAGCAAGAAGCAGACAGTGGTATCCGGATCTAGTGCGGAAGCAGAATACAGGGCAATGGCTCAGGCCACATGTGAGATCGTATGGCTTGTTTCTTTCCTAACAGAACTTGGCATGTCAGTCGCCACTCCTGTACCCTTATACTGCGATAACAAATCTACCGCGTACATCGCCACCAATCCAGTTTTCCATGAGCAGACAAAACACATTGAAGTTGATTGCCATTTTATTCGTGATGCAGTACGAGAAGGACGAATCAACACTCCACACATCTCCACTGAACTTCAACTTGCAGACATCCTCACAAAGGCTCTTCCAAGGAAGCGCCTAATGTACTTAGTATCCAAGTTGGGCATGATCGACAGATATGCTCCAACTTGAGGGAGAGTGTTAGAATTATTATATTACAATTATATTTGTAACCTTTCGAATTCCGTAACCTTTAACCCTTCGGGTTCCGTAACCTTTAACCCTTCGGGTTTCGTAACCCCTCAGGGGCATTTATGTATTTTTCCTCTTATACTCTCTAGGGTTTTCTCTCTATATAAGAGACTCTAACCCTATGGAATAAATATCCATTTGTCTCTCTTCTCCACATTCTTTATCTTTTACCATGTTCGCTTCCGTATGTTTATTTTCTAACAAGACGGAACACCTTTCAGGATTTTGAGTGGAGTTTGCAACTATTTAGGACTAAGTGTAATTCATGATTATTTAGGTTATGTAGGTAATTACGAAAGTATACATAATCATGAGTGTAAATATCCCGTAAAAACTACAAAATCTTAACACATCATTGTTGTTATTGTTATAAAATATGAATAATGCGGAAGCGATTGATAAACAGAGCATAAACAAGAAAAAGATAAACATGGAACACCATGATTTTACGTGGAACCCTACTCCGTGAGGAGCGAGATGAAATCACGGGAGAAGCCCTCAAAGGGGCGTGTTTTTCAATTCACTTTCTCAATGAGTACAGGAGGTCTGGGGCTCCTTATATAGCCTCTCCAGAGCCTCCAAGTCCCACCACTGGACGATGTGGGACTAAACACTGGATGGGGTAAATGGATCTTCTCCTGGATCCATTTACCCTACTACAACTCAATAGGCGCACAACCAAATACTCCAACACTCCCCCTCAAGCTGGAGCAGGCAATGCTCAGTTTGGACAAACAGAAAGAAACTCAACTCAACGCTACAAGACACTACGGACAATATCAACCCAACGCGCACATTGCTGCAGTCGAGGACGTTGCTTCTCATGTCGTGCAGGTGAGGAGTACGAACAGGCTGGAGTGTGAGTCTGTTGAATCTCCTCGTCGGAGAACATGCGCTTTGAACTGCGCCTGTCAGAGTCGCTGCAACTGGAAATGAGTCTCCTCGTCGGAGTACTCTGGCCCATCATATTAATGTGGACAATTGCTCCATCTCTGAAAAGGGCCAAACTGAAAAAGGTCGTGGTTGTGCAATCCTCGTCGGAGTCCACAGTCGCTGGAGAATGGAGTCTGAATTAGGTCTCCTCGTCGTAGAACTGGGTCTCTCCCATCTGGCTCAGAGAATGGTGCACTGCTCTGGTGTACCTATGATACCACATGAAAACCCTTGCCCTCAATGGCATAGGGAATGGTCCTCTGCTCTGGAGTCTCTATGGCTCACATGAAAACTCTGGCCTGACAACTAGAAGAATGATGGGGACCATGAACAAATGATGGCAACATATGCTCATCTGAAAATGACCGCAATCATATGCGTGTCTGAAACTGGAGACTCGGAGATGTCTGATGTCGAGTCTGAAACTGGATCTGAACCGTAGAGTCTGGAATCTGAATGGCTTGTAATGTGAAGTCTGGAAAATCTGGAAAAACTGACCTCTGACTCTACACATATACTCCCCCTTTCTCCCATACTTGTCGGAAAATGTCATCGACAAAGTTGGGAGAAGACAAGATAAAATGGGGAAAAAATCAAACATGAAACTTGCGGCTTTTCATCATAATTTTTTAAGCCGCACATTTTTTTGAAAACATTTTTTTTTGAAAATTGCATACGGTTTTTCTTTGTATGCGACTCTTTCAAAGAATACTCCTCTCTTTTTCTTCTTCTTTTAACCAATATGCGTACTATTGTACGTGCCTTTTCTCATTTTCCTTCCTTTTTTTTGAACAAAAAATCTCCCTCTCTTTTTTTAACCCAAACAGTGGGCTTCTTTCATTTTCCTCCCTTTTTTTCCCTTTTTTTTAACAAACCTTCAGCCTCCTTTTTTTTCTTAAATCACAGCTCTTTTTTTTAACTCCTGAGCTGTCAAACCATACGCCTCATCTTCCTTTTAAAAAAACGGCAGCCCACTTGGGCTGTCAACCAAATGACCACCCGCCTCCCTTTTTTTAACGAATAATAATTTTTTTCTTCGGCCCACCTGTGCCCATCACTTTTCTCGCATTTTTTTAACATGCCTGCTAGGGCACATCCCAACCACGCATGAAGGCCCCTCCCGATGGGGGTTCTCTGGACGCCGCCGCCGCCCCACTAGGATTTTGGATAGGGGTCGTCGCCTGCAAGATCTTGGGTGCAGGCGGTTGCGCACGGGAGGCGCATCGCGCATGGAGGCGTTGAAGACTGGGTTGAGATGGAGGAGGGGCTCACATGGACTTGTTGACGCCGTGCGCCGCTCGGGAAGGTTCCCGCGAGGAAGAACAAGGGGTTTTCGGAGATGTCGCGCCTCCCTGATTCGTGGTGAGATGCTCGCCTGCGAGAGCACGACAGGAATTGAGACCGCCTGCTTGAAGATCACGATTGTTGTCTCTGACCACGATGAAGAGGCGCGCGCGCGTAAGGAGCGTCTTCGCGATGGCTAGGGTTGGAGGTCGCGAGTAGATGTGCCGCCTGGAGCTTCGCGGGCTGGAGGGCTGAAAGGGAAGCCGACTGGAATTCCATATCTAGATCTGCGCGTGGAACCGCCGCCAAGGCCTGGACTTGGCACTGGAGAGGGCAGGACAGAGGGCCTGGAGATGGTGGCTTGGACCCCTTCTGCTGCCTTCTCGATATGGATCTTTGTGGCTGGTGATGGGATTTCTTCACCGCGCACCCTGCTTACATTCTGCTGGAAGAACGAGAACTCTCCTTGAATCCTGAGAACTGGATCGTGAAGCTTTGATAGAACACGGATTAGGGTTTGAAAAAGAAACCCTAAAAACTTGAACCATACATGATAATAAGAATGAATCTCCATGAATCAAATACTAAATCTTGAATAACATCGAACATGAAATCCTCGAGAATCGACCCTCTCTAATACCATGTTATAAAATATGAAGAATGCGGAAGCGATTGATAAACAGAGAATAAACAAGAAAAAGATAAACATGGAATACCATGATTTTACGTGGAACCCTACTCCGTGAGGAGCGGGATGAAACCACGGGAGAAGCCCTCAAAGGGGTGTGTTTTTCTATTCACTTTCTCAATGAGTACAGGAGGTCTGGGGCTCCTTATATAGCATCTCTAGAGCCTCCAAGTCCCACCACTGGACGATGTGGGACTAAACATTGGATGGGGTAAATGGATCTTCTCCTGGATCCATTTACCCTGTTACAACTCAATAGGCGCACAACCAAATACTCCAACAGTTATATAGTTCGACGGTATATGTATACTAAGGAAATATGCTATTAATTGCATAAAGAGAAATTTTCTAACAAATATTATTGTTTTTAGACATTTGACAACAGATGATACAATAATGGTGTCTAAAATATAGGTCGTTGAAGTTCCACCTACTATTATATTTCTATTATGTTCACAATAAGGGATCACTTTGATACCAAAATAAAGTATGTATGCTAGTAGTAATAAAGTTGTGGGCATGGAATTTTTCATTCTTGATTATTATTTTTTCAGTGAAAAAATTCGGTAGTTTTAAGCATGTTTTTTAAAAATGTGAGACGGATCGATGTGGTTTTCCCTTGACAAGGCAATGCATAAGCCTCGATTTATATAGGAAAATATACAAAAATACAAATAATTAAATGATATATATATTTATAAATCCATAAATTTAGATATTCTCCAACACATTCACCATATATGCTATGAACATGAGAATACATAATATTGTTTACATGATTTACTTTGAATCCTAATTCGTATTGTCATACATATACAATGCAAAGCTCATTATGACCTCCATTAATGTTGGCGGGGTGAAGTTCTTGCCAATATACAACACTTAACTTCATCTGCATTGTAATGCAAAATCATGTGACAAACATATATTATTAACATACACAATATACAATATGTTTATTCTGTTCTATGTGTTACATAACTAACACACACACACTCATATATACTCATATGCTTTGAATCCTAACCACCTGATTTGCTAAACCCATTAGAAGAACCGTTGTATGCAACCATCCCCCCCTCCCCCCTTCATACCCTACTGGCACAGGGGTCTCGATGCTTGGTCAGCGACTCGGGGAAGGGGAGGGATGGCTAGGGTAGAGCATGTGCGCTCCCCCTTGCATGGGTTGTAGGCATGGAAGGCCATATCGATATCGGTATTGATATCGGTACTGTGTCGATACAATATATCATCGATATGTCGACGATATATCGACGATATTGAACCGATTTTGTGAAGAAAATGGCCTTGGAAGATCAAACATCGACCATATCAACGATATATCGGTCACATATCGATACCGATACATCGCAATATGGCCTTCCATAGTTGTAGGGAACAACCACCTTGTCCCGAAATGAATTTTTTATGTCTAACACACATTTTTTTAATATATATATATGAGTCTATAATAAATTATGTTGTTAATAATTAATATTATACTAAGATATCATTAAAATTAGTATAAAATATAAAGATTGGGTGCCAAATCTGTGTAGCTTGAGGCGATGTCTCGGTGGCTCGAGGATCGCCTCAGCGCCTCAAGGCGCACGCCTCACCTGGGCTGCGTTTTTTAAAACCATGGTCTCATGATTAAAGATGTTTTACTTGTTGATTTATTTGGTTATATGTGTGTGTAATATACCAAAATTCCCTTCACCATTTATTATTGATACACTTTTTTTGACTACTTTACATTTAGCAGCGAATTTTGCTGGATGCTTAAATAAACTAAACTAAAGTCAAAATCTCATGGACACAGACTCAGTCACAAAATCCAATGTCACAAATTATTAAATATTTTCTTTCGTAGTAGTTACTATAGAGGAATATCCATTGTAACAAATTCAAACATTGTCCTATATCTAATACTCGGAGTGTAAGAGTGATTTATAAGAGTATTGAGATTACTATTTGACAACTCGAGCTTAAACAATTGACGGGTTCAGTAAATATCTGAACTCAACAAGTTGTCAGGATCAAGTTTTGAATAACGGTTTATGGATCGAAGTCAGGGACATTACATACATGCTTATATTGTCCGTGATAACAAAAAATGAAAAGAATGTCCATTGGAACGGTCATATATACCATTGTTTTAATGTGCAGCCTCTTCAGCATGGATGGTGTTTTTGCTCCCATGTTGGAACTCGTCCAGCTCCGCAGAAAGCACAAATTTCTTTTTGCCGTTGATGATGTAAGTTTATTTCATGTAAAATTTCGGATTTCCCTGTTACTTATTTTCATTTGATGTCCTCAGTAATCCAAGTCATACATATAATATAGATGATATCGCTACTTTTAGTGCTCATGAAAGAGTTAAATTGGAAATAACAAAAGACAGCATTACTGATTGATTAGCAAAGCTTGATGTATCATTTTAGGCTCATGGAACACTTGTTTGTGGAGAGAATGGAGGGGGAGTGCCGGAGTTATATGGATGTGAAGATGAGATTGATATATGTATAGGCACATTGAGCAAGGCCGCCGGTTGCTTTGGTGGATTCATTGCTTGCAGGTAAATCCTGCTATTTATTTAACTATGGTTGTAATATTTGCATTATAAATTATATTTAAATATTCTTCCAAAAAAAATTCAATATAGCTTTGAAAACTTTAATGATTATTTTTGCTCTTAATTAATTTCATCTCCCCATGCTTCATTAATGGTAACGATTAACGGGCATGTTTTTCCGTGGAATGTTTATCTGAAACCAGTTCCATAATCAAGGCTTATAATTATTGGCTGTTATGCTTGACTAAAAAACAGCAAGAGATGGAGACGACTGCTGGAATCCAGAGGCCGCTCCTTCATATTCTCAACAGCTCTTCCAGTGCCACTAGTTGCTGCTGCTCATGGTAATTAACATTAACATTTTGCAATGAATATTAGAGATGATGAACTTATAGGACGTATCGACATGTTATACTAAGTGTTTCTTCTAGTATATATATGGATTTATGTGTGTGTGTGATTTTTGAAATATCACATATCTGAACCTAAGGATTGACTTTCTTGTGATGATATTCGGCTATTCAATGCGATCCATTAAGATGATCTGTATTGTCTCAACCTCTGTCTTCGGGCATCACATGGAGCGAACTAGAGTATTCAATGCATCATATTCGATATTGATAGAATATTCACTATTACGCTTATTGCAATAAACAGTACTAATAACTGAGGTCTACTATATAATTTATCATCTTTTTAAATAATAGTAATCTGCCTCTCTGAGAAAATAAAATTTTAAATTCTGCATAAGATTATTTTAGAATAAATAGGAAAATACCAAGTACATCCCTAGTTGAACGTAATTACAGCAATTCAGTGGTTAGTCAGGTATTCCAACAGATGCTTCTACATATAGTCGAGTCTTACTTTTACATCAAAAACACATTACGGAGACAAAATCTCGTGATAGAAACGTAACTTGTGGCAAGCTTCGGTCACTAACGTTGCCAGTACTTGTTGTCAAAAGCACGGTGATGATAATTTCATGGCAACTGACAATCGATTATTTTAGCGTACCGTGATGATAATTTCAGTGCGAACGTTCTGTTGTCAAAAGCAGCAGCTGTGGTGGTGTCCAAGAGGGAAGCGTGGCGAAGGAGAGCCATATGGAGTAACGTGCAGGACTTCTCTAGACTGACCAAGATCCTTGTCTCCAGCCACATCATCTCCGTCATCCTTGGCTCCGAGGAGTCCGCACTCCAAGCAAGCAGGTACACAAGTCTCCTCCTACAGTGCATCGTTTCTACCATGGCTGATCTTCTTCTCTGGTATCTCGAACTGCTGTTAGGTATATGTTGGAGAATGGATTCCATGTGGTTGCAGTGAGACCTCCCACAGTCCCCCCCAACTCCTGCAGGTAAAAACTCCGGTGGCTTCCCTTCCCTTCCATTAAGGATTCCACTCATTCTGAATAGTAAACTTGAACTGTTGAGGAGATGCTAAAACACTGGATCAGACACTGAAGAGATTGAACGAATCATTTCTCTTCAAGTGAACATAGTTTGGACTCGAGGAAAATTCTTCCAGGGGTAAGTTTCTAAACTTATTACTCCTGGACGGTCACGATTATTTTTTTTGTTATGTACCGTAGGTAAGCCGCCTCTTCAAGAGGCGGCTTTGCCCTTAATGTTTTTATGTGTTATATGCCGGTGAGAGCCGCCTCTTGAAGAGGCGGCTTTCCCCCTAGAGTTTTTATGTTACGTATCAGTGAGAGCCGCCTCTTCAAGAGGCAGCTTTGGCTAAAATCAAAGCCGCCTCTTGAAGAGGCGGCTTACCTACGGTACATAACAAAAAAAATAATCGTGACCGCACAGGAGTAATAAGTTTAGAAACTTACCCTTCGGACGAATTTTCCTCGTTTGGACTCGTCTATAACTTGTTTCGCGATTCTGTAACAGGCTCAGGCTGACGTTGTCGGCTGCACATTCAGGCGAGGACATCCAACGGCTTGCCGATGCATTGCAACGGTGTCTAGACTCGATCGATGTGGGAAGGGCTCAATGCCAAAATGCAAAGCTGTGATATATTGTTTGTGCGTTTGAGCACACATGTTGATATGGCCAAGTTGGTTTAAGGCGCCAGATTAAGCTTTTAATCCCACTCAAAATTTATCCTTTTTTCCCTACCCATCGCAATTAGAATTATAAATATCAAACGGGTTTGAATGATCTGAATGGCATAATAAATATTAAAAAGCTTGCCGTTTGTAGATTGAAATTTTTGCGGTTGTGATATATGCATGCATGAGGAAAATAAAGTGATTTACCATGAACAATTTAATTGTGTCTAAGTGGCACCGAAAGCCTTATGTGAACTTCAAGAATCAGATAAAACGCAAAGGCAAATGTCACATCAAATTAATAAAATGGATGTTCACACAAAAAAATCAATGTTTAATAAATTCAATACGAAATGTAAATATAAAGATGGTGATGGTATTTGTAGATATTTCTTTTGTTTGTCTGCTTATTGATGTTCCATGTATTTTAGAAATATAAAAAAGAGCCGTCGACTTAGTCTGAGAGTGGGAGAAGCACAAACATAAGATCTTTTTTATCGAGAAAGTTGGCAAAGGTTTCTTTTCGACTCAAATTGATCGTTTCTAGTTTTGAGTGTATTACACTATAATAAAAATAGGTCATAATAATGCTTTTTTTTCAAAATCTATCACTAAATCAGCTGCTATTAAATGAATAATGATGCTATTATTCTTTGTGAAATTATTTTTTATACTTGAAATTAGCGATAAATATCTTGCCTGTAGCAATGGTCTATATAGCGATACTTATACGTTATTTTAAAAATTTTAACTGATCAATGTTAAATTTTGAACTAAAAGATTAGCGGTGATTAGTTGAAATTTTGGAAAATAATAACAGATACACGTTGATATATGGATCATGACTCATAATATAGTGTCATATATAATATGTATTGCTAATTCAAGTATAGAAGATCATTTCGTAACGGATAATATTGTCATTATATACTTAATAACTACTGATTTAGTTACGTATTTTGAAAAAAAAGTAACTATAATTCAAAAATTTGTGTAGTGTTAATACAGATTTTATGCATGCTTCCCATCTTGTGGTCATGAAATCCATATGGTTCAACGGTACCATAATGAATGGAAATCCACATCTCCCTCTGATGATCTCTACCTCGAGTTCGGAAGGGGAAGTTGGGGATCAGGGTGAGGGATGCACAAGGAGATGTGGTTGTCGATTCCTGATTGGACGAGTATTAGAGGAGGTCAACTGTTATCAAGAACTGAGGTGAACAGCACCCCACGCAGAGATACCTGGTGGGGATCCCAAAGGCCACTTTCAATTGATCCAAATTTTAAAACTTTGGTAAAAAAAAAAAAAGATAATATATGACCTCAAATGGAAAAAGTCAAAACATAAAATTTTCTTAAAAAAATTGACATCTTCAACTTTGTAGAAGAGTAAGATTGAAAACTCTGCCTAGTTTTCAAGTTCGGAATTATTGTTCGTTTTTACAAGTATTTTATACATAGATTTTATGTTTTGTGATTTTTATTTTTGTTTCTTGGTAAGGATATGCCCATATTATATTTTATAATAGTTAAATATAACATTTGGCGCTTATAAACATTTTTATGGGGTTTTGGTCCCATCATATATGATGGGTAGAATATAGGGAAACACAATTATACGCCGAATAAGCCTATGAATTAAGAACATATTTTTATTGAGCTAAGAACGGATCTGAATGGAGGCGAAGAATCCATGTTGTCGACCCTACTTAATTGTGGGAAAAGACATTGTTGTTGTTGTGTTATAATATTTTATATATTTAGATAGAAGTAGGTCATAAAAAGGAATGCATACATACATACTCTGTATAAAAAGTACAAAAATATGTACGCTTGTAAAACAAGTCCCAAAATTCCATTTTCCACCAATGAACATGGCTTAGTCCCAACGTATTTTAAAGATTTAGGAATTTTTTAGCCTTTAAATCTAATGGAGAGTAGGGTCAACTTGGAGTCATTTGCATGAGTATAGATTCTAGATTGCACACATATTGGCAACTAGGATGTAGTTCCTATTGTTATTTGTGCAAGCTAGATGTGATATTTTTATGCAGTTGTTTTTTTTGAATAAATTACAAAAGGCCCCAAATATGTGTTGGTTATCAATTAGGGGCCTCATTTTCCAAATATAACAAAGAGGGACACAATTTAATTTTATGTCTGAAATAAAGGCATTCGTAAGCTTCCATAACCCTTTCTTGTCGATGTTAACCCTAAAGTTGAAAGTTCATACCATCTTTGTTGTATTTGAAAAATGAGACCTTAACTGAGAATCAACATAGTCGGGGTCCTTTTTGCAATTTTCCATTTATTTTTATGTACACTATGAGAAAGAATTAATGCATTTTGAGTTGTATAAATTAATTACAACCTTTTGTCTGTTGCATATGTTCTATATAGTTTCTCATGGAGTGTGTAGTTTGCATATGACTTCCTTTTGTCTTTTGTTTATTTTCCTACTTTTTATTGAGTTGATCAAGACCCAGAATCTAAGTATTTAGGTCTAAGTCTAAAAAAACTTTTGTTAGCATTGTTATTCTATCTTTCATGGTCACTAATTATGTATGTACATAGATACAATCTTCCTTTTTCTCTTTTCTTTTTAAGTTTCCTTATTTGCATATTTTCTATTTTTAATAATTATAAGTGATTTTTATTTCTTTGAGTATATTTACAAGAATGTAGTATTACATGTAATTACAAGGGTTGGTTGAGGGATTTAGTATAACATTGCTATGTTTTGGGTTCAACCCATGTACGTAACTTTTGTTAGTCCTTAGCACGTACTTACTTGAAGAATAAGTGAAATGAGTTAGCTTCCACAACAAGTTCATGAAAATGTTAGGTCCCTTATGAAATTCGATAATGACATATAGAGAGTCCTCTTCTTCACATGGGTATGTAGTTGAGAGAAGAGGCATGTCCAGCAACAGGGGAAAATCACAAGAGAGACAAAAACCCAGGGAGAAGTCCAAGGACAGAGGAAAGTGTCATCATTTCAACAAGACTACTTATTAGAATAAAGATTATAGAGCCTGGAAAAGAGACAAGTAGAAATAAAAAAGAATCAAAAGAAATATGAAGATGAGAATATCACAGCAGCAGTGGCTGATGTCGATGAGGATCATTTGGTTCTCACTATTCAGGAGCAGTGTCTACACGCATAAGATGACTTTGAGTGGGTCGTTGATACGGTTGCCTCTTACCACGGTACTCTGCACAGGAAGTTCTTCACTTCCTATACAAAAGGGAGATATTAGGAGAGTTAAGATGGGTAGTAGTAGTTACTCCAAGATTGTTGGCATAGGAACCATCTCAGTTCAGACTGATATTAGATGTGCAATAACTCTATAGTATATTAGGCATGTTTCTGATTTGCAACTTAGCGTTATATAAAGTTTTCAACTGGATAGAGAAGTCTGCCGCCTGATGTTTGGTAACAGTAGGTGCAAGATCAGTGAGGGCTCTCTTATCATGGCCAAAGGCAAATTGTGTTGCATGCTCTACAAGACTCGGGTGAAGGTCATGAATGGCAGCTTACATGCTAGTGATGCTAACATATCAAATCTTTAGCATCATCGACTCAGACAAATGAGCCAAAAGGGATTAAAGCTATTGAACAAGAAGGAGTTTATTCCACGCCACACTGACATCACCCTGTCACATTGTGATTCATGTAAGGTTGGAAAGAATAGGAGTGCACCTTTCAAGGAAAGATCAATGGTGAAGGAAGACCTTCTACAGTTAATTGATTATGATATGTATGATCCCATGGACATAACATCTTTGGGAGGAAACATGTATTTTCTAAAATTCATTGATGATGCATCAAGGAAGGTGTGGGTTTATGTGTTAAGGATGAATGATCAAGTCCTTGATCTCTTCAAGAAATTTCATGCCATGTTGGAGCGTGAGATAGGCAAAGTGTTGAAGTGTCTACGCACGAATAATGGAGGGGAGTACACCTATCACAGTTTCCAAATCTACTATGCTGAGCAGGGATCCGTCATGAAAGGACAAATCCTGGTACACCCCGTAACAATGGTGTTGTTGAACGAATGAATAGGACCATTGTGGAGAGAGTTCACTGCATTGAAGACCTCAAAGCTGCCCAAGACTTTTAGGGATGAGGTGATTCAGACCAACTTCTATTCGATTAATCAATCTCTATTTGTTCCCTTGATTTTTCAGGTCTCTGAGCATATTTGGTCTAGAAAAGATCCCTCATATGCTCATATGAGGTGTTCGGATGCAAAGCTTATGCATTTATACCAAAGGAACACAGGAAGAAGCTTGATGGCAAGGCAATGCCTTGCATTTTTGTTGGCTATGGAGATCAGGAGTTCGAATACTGACTTTAGTATCCAAGGAAGAAGACCATCACAAGACATAGAAATGTGTTTTTTATGAGAACCAGACTTTGGCTGAGACATTGATGATGGAGACTTAGATGGGATTGCTACGGATGATGACGATGATGAGGACACATATTATTCTCTAGTATAGGGTACAGATGGAGAAGATGCACAACCAAAATAGCATGAGCCATATGCAGAAGCCATTGATGTAGGTCCAAGGGATCCTGAGCAAGGGAAGAAGCCTCATTAGCAAGCAAATGCAGTTGAGCCTCAGGTTAGGAGATATGGTATGACACATCGACCATCATCTCGCTATCCTACTTCCCAGTACATGATGCTGATTGATCATGATGAGCCATGAACCTTTGAGGAGGCACAAGAGCATAAGGAGAGAGATCATTGGCATAATGCAATGAATGAAGAGATGTAGTCTCTGAAGAAAAATCATACCTATAATCTTGTTGAGCTTCCTGCAGGAAAGAGAGCATGGAAGAACAAGTGGGTTTATAAGACAAAGTCAGAAGATAGTTGAAAGCAACTGAAGTACAAGCCAGGTTAATTGTGAAGGGATTCAACCAAAAAGAGAGCGTGGACTATGATGAGATCTTCTCACCATTTGTGAAGATGAATTCTGTGAGAGTGGTGTTAGGTCTTGTTACAAGCCTATACCTTGAGCTAGAGCAAATGAACATGAAGATATCTTTTCTTCATGGTGAACTGAAGGAAGAGATATACATGGAGCAATCACATGGATACCAGGAGAAGGGAAAAGAGCACATGGTTTGCATGCTGAGGAAGAATTTTTATGGCTTTAATCAAGCCCCTAAACATTGGAAATTAAAGTTTGATGCCTTTATGACAAGGCAGAACTTCAAGAGGACTACAACATATCGATGTGTGTACATTCGACGTATTCCAAATGAAAGGTTCATTATCCTGTTGATCTATGTGGATTCCATACTAATAGTTAGTCACGATACTGTGTTGATTGCAAAGCTCTAAAGGGATCTCTTCAGGGAATTTGAGATAAAGTATTTGGGCAAGACAAGCAACATGATTGGGATGCAGATCACTTGCGGTAGGAATAAGCACAGGTTGTGGTTGTCATAAGAGAAGTATGTTGAATCCATTTTGGAGTTCTTCAACATGAAGGATGTGAAGCCTGTCAGCACATCCCTTGCTGCTCATTTCAAGTTGACAAAAGAGACATGTCGATCTACTTCTGAAGGGAAGTTGAGATGATCAAGATTCCTTACCAGTCCGCACTTGGCAGCCTTTTGTATGCCATGGTTTGCACCAAATCCGATATTGCTCATGATGCAGATGTTGTGAGTAGATTCATGTTGAATCCAAGGACGGATCACTATGAAGCGATGAAGTGGATTTTGAGATACTTTAGAGGGACCTCAGGTATGTGTCTGATGTTTGGGTGGTCAGATCCCAAACTCTATGGTTACATAGATGTTGACTTGGTAGGATATGTGGATTAGAGGAAGTTGACTTCTGGGTACATTTTCACTTTCACAGGGGGAGCGATTTCGTGGCAGTCCAAGATGCAAAAATGCATTGCTCTCTCAACAATTGAAGCCAAGTACATTGTAGAAACATAAGCAGGGAAAGAAAGTGATGTGTTACAACAATTTCTTCGTGAACTTGGATGCGAAGACAGTGAACAGACTGTCTTCTGTGACAGCGAGAGCACCATTCATCTAAGCAAGAGCACGATGCAACATGCTCGCAGAAAGCATATAGACGTGCAATATCATTAGCTGAGATATGCTATTGAAGAGAAACATCTCATTCTAAAGAAGGTCCACATATAAGAAAAACCATCAGATATGCTGACGAAGACCGTGACTCATGACAAGCTATACCTCTATAGGAAGAAGAGCAATGTCACCTCTCATTGATCATCTTCTTGGTGACACCTCTCCATTGGGATCAGAGGGAGAGGTCCTTGAGTATATATAAGCCAGTCCCAAATCTTTGGTGGGTTGATATGTAAATTACCCCAAGTTTGAGTCCTTGGGAGCATGTTCTGGAATTGGGGAGGGCCTTAAAGCCCTTTGCATGCGTCATGCACATAGGACTCTCATTCTCCTACTTCAAGTACGATTAGAGAGAGAGGGACGACTTGCAACATATATATATATATATATATATATATATATATATATATATATCAAAACTCGCAACAATACACGCATCTCTTTCTCTCTCTCTCTCATTTCTCTCTTCCCATGTAAGGCGAGAAGCCAGAGGTGCAAGGAGCAGTTGCAGGCCGTGAGAAGCATCCATGCCGGAGGCACAATGAGAGGTCCATGATGAGTAGTCCGCGTCATAGGCGTGAGGAACAACCCGCAGTGGGTCGTTCTCCCTCAACCACGTGCGCGGGGATTAGGTACCCATGCTAGGAGTGCATTGGGGGAGGGGGGGATAGCCATCCACACAAGGAAAACCACCATGCAAGGAGGGAATCGTGCATCTACACGAGGAAAGTAGCATGCACATGACCTGCCACCGTTGGATTTCGACCAACGTGCGAAGAGGGGAACCCTTCGATTAGGGTGACACATGATCCCTACCGTCGAATCATCACAACATCAACCACTAGATTGCCATATCAAGTTCTATCCATTTTTGAGCCGAGATAAGCCACCAATTATATATTGTTTCGGTCCATGCATCTCCACGGCTGAGGTGAAACACATGATCACCACGCCACGTATCTGCACTTGAGCCCTCGAACCCATTGTTCCATAACCATTGGATGAGACAGAGAGCCACATGACATGGGTTGGGTGGAGTGACTACCAAGTTTTTAAAAATCGGATCGGACGTTGAACTGGTTTCTTCTTGGTTCGGTCAGACCGGGTCGGAATGTTGGTTCGAACCGATCGGATCAGCGATGACGTCAGCATGACATCATCTTTCTTATCGACCCAGAAAAAATCGGACCGGGCTTAATTTACTGGTCCGACCGGTCGGACCGGCTTTATGAATCATAAAAACTGGATATTATATCTATTAAATAATCTTTCATTGGAAAACTTTACATTTTCATTCAACATACAAAAGAAAAAATTACCATATCACCTCATACTTTTAATTTAGATATCAACTTGCAATCCAACAAGTACAAATTTCATAATATAATTCATAAAAAGAGAACCATACACAAGGTCCATTTCAAGTAGCCAAATATACTAGGAGCCTCAAAGGTCGAAACATAAATATCTCAAGATCAACATTCCTCGAGAAAGACAAACATACACAAGATCCATTTAAAATAGAAAAATGTTACTCTAAATTGCAAGAAAGTTCAACAGTCTATCACCGAGATCATCAATCCAAGCCTCTAAGTCATCAGTGATGGGTACTTCTGGTTCCAATCACCATATAATTGCATATCTTCTAAAGATATTGGATCAACTATATCATTCTTGCAATTATTTTTTTTCTCCTGTAAAAATACTACAAATCATGATGACAATAAATTATATAAAATACAAAGATTATATGTCACTTTCAAGTTAAACCTGAGACGTCGATTAGCATGGATAGAAACCAATTGATTTAATCTTAAATGATGAAGTTTGTTCCTCCGTGGAGAATGGATTTGCTCATAAATACTCCAATTCCGCTCACATCCTGATGCAGAACAAGCTTGACTGAGAACACGGATAGCCATAGCCTGCAATACCGGAGTTGCTCCACCATACATTTTCCACCATTCAGCTATAGCAAATAAATTGTAAGTTATACTTGAACTAATCAAATTAGAATATTAATTATATACTACAATTATCTATTTAAATACTTGAAGCCATCTTTGTACCATTTCGAATCGTTGATGGACATCCAAAATCACCCATAGCATTCCTATACAATGAGAACTCCATGGTGATAGAATCCATTTTCTCTTCGTCATCATGAAATAAAGTTTCGACAGTGTCATGAAAGCCCACCATGATATGATGATTTAAGGACAAGTTTTCATCATTGTAGAAGAATTCGGGGTTCAAAAGTAGTCCAACTTTGTGTAGGGGATGACCAAGTTGTCTATCCCACTTATCATCATAGATATCAATATATGGCTTGTACTCAGTGACATTGTTATTAAACACAAGTTTAATAGCTTCCCTTTCTCTTTTCATTGCCTCATAGATATATCCCATTGATGGCCTCTCATCACTATCAACAAGGCGCAAAACTCTCACCATCGGTTCAGCTATACCAACAACCACTGCACATGAACTCCAGAATGATGTGTTCAAAATTATCTCATATAGATTTTTTCCCATAGTGCTTCGCGAGATTTTATGGTCAAGCTATTCTCTAGATGCAACCATAGAAACCAAGCCATCTTTTTTCGTCAAAAAATTTGTTGCAAATCTGGTTGCAGCGGGACGAATAATCTCATAATTGCAAAATTTTCGCATCAATTGAAGAACAAAGTTGTGATTGTAAATAAACTTCGTAATCTTTTGTGCTTCTTCAATGACATGCTTTACTCTTGGAACTTGATCGAACTTTTCTAAAATCAAATCAAGACAATGTGTTGTACATGGACTCCAAAAAATATTACCATAATACATTGTGATCATCTTTCCTGCAGCCTGATAGTTTGCAGCATTATCACTGACAAAATGAATTACATTTTCAGGTCCAACATACTCTACACAATCTTTGAAAAGTTCAAACAACAAGTCAGTCATCTTTGAATGCATTGAGGCATCAACTAATTTCAAAAAAACAGTGCCAGCAGATGAGGAAACAAGAAAATTTATTAATGTCTGTTGTCTTCAATCCGTCCATCCATCAGCCATGACTGTACAACCATTCATTTTCCAGATCTTCCTATGTGTATCAACACATTCCTTCACTATCGCTACCGTTTTCTTCATAAGAGGCTCACGAACTGTATATTCAGTTGGTGCTTTATAACCATGACCAACGGGGGCGATACCATCAATCATCTTCTGAAAACTAGGGAGGCTGATGGCATGGAAAGGAATGTCAGCATCATACATCCAATCTGGGATGAGTAATCCATCTCTTCAATTTCATTCTTCCTCTGCATGACATACTTGATTCCTGGTTGACTACCAAATGTATTTCCAGAAGGGAAAAAAGATTTCAACTTCTTAATTGTGGAATCCTCACTTGTTGGATTTCTTTGCAAAGTTTCCATTCCTATAGGATCGCTATCATCCATTTCCACACTGTAGGATTTGTTGGATGATCCAACTGAAATATTTTTTCTCTTTTCTGTTTTAAATTCAGTCAAATTCTCCTGCTTCAAAACTTGAATATGATTGGGAACTTTTTTACATCCCGCTACTTGTCCTTTTTTTTATTTCCAGGTGCTCTTTCTCCATATGCATTCCTCCTCCATGGAAAACTTTCAAACAAAAAACACATTTTTATGCATCCCCTGTCAAAGTGACATATTGCCATGCTATGTCACTTTTTTGCCTGACACCTGTTATGATTACATCTTCTGACCCGTCTTCAACAACAATATTTGGTAAATCTGAATGCACATTTTGATCATCTTCCATCTAAAAAATATTCTTTAAGTTAGAATCAATAAAATATGCATAAGAACATAGAAACTTCTATATAACACATCCAAAAAAACATATATAAATGAGTGGGATCTTTTATACAACATTACTCGAGGTACTTTCATACATTTCTAAGATGATCCAATACCTAATTATGAAATATTTAGAGCAAGTTCTCCAACCAAACAAAAAAACTCTGATTAAAATTTCTTATTATTATAATAAAAAAATATTAGAGGTTGCCAGCAATAACGGACCAAACTCTTATTAAAAAATCAAGTCGAAATTCCGTAGATTTTGATGCGTGAGTTTCAAACATGGCAATATGACAATATGGTCAGTTGCTTTCATCAACATCATCTGTTGTTATATATTTCTAGCAGGATGTATGCATATCATGATGGAAACGGGTGAGATTCGGGTAAGATACACGAGTTTTGATTCGGGTAAGAACTTTCATCACCATTTTTCTCTCATGCATTACATAACATTGCATTATATAGCATTACATAAATTTGATTCTGATGTGAAAAATTAAAAAGAAAATGGAAGATAAGGGGGACCTTAAATGGCGACGGTGAGGCCCGTGAGGGACGAGAAGCCGGCAAGAGAGATGTTGGCGGCAGTGATGGAGGGGATGGCGGAGGAGAGGCAACAATGGACGAGTCGGCAACGAGGGACGCAGCTGGACGAGGCGATGGCGGCGACGGACTGGCGGGTGGTGGTGATGGAGGAGAGGCGGCAACGAATGAGTCGGCAGCGAGGGACGTAGCAAGGGACGAGGCGGCGGCGAGGGACGAAATGTGGGAGTGATGGAGTGGTTGAAGGAGGAGAGGCAACAATGGACGAGTCAGCGGCGAGGGACGCAGCTGGACGAGGCGACGACGACGACAGGAGATGCGGTAACGGATGAGTCGACGGCGAGGGACGAAATAGGGGCTAGGGATTTGGGATTTCGGGGTCGAGAGGGGCAAGGTTGAAACTTGAAACGTGTGAAATTTTTTTACCTTTTGTCCAGCCATCAAACCGGTTCGACCCGAGCCGAATCGGTCCAGTTGAACCGGTTCGGACCGACGGTCGAACCCGGTTTTTGTTTTTAAAAAAAATATTTTCAAAGAACTGGTGGAACCGATCGGCCCAGGACCGGTTCCCGGTCGGACCGGTTCGACTGGACGGTCCGATCTGATTTTTTGTACCCTGGTGACTACTGACTGAAGCTCGACCACTCGTCCTATTTTTTGTACCCTAATCAATTATATTTAACTTGTGTTTTTATTTTTCTACAATTCAGCCCCTGTGTTTGAGCATTTATATTTTGTGGACCACGTATCCCCAAAAGTCCAAATTTGGTATCATTGTAAGGTTTTCTCAATTCTCTTTATTTCGAACAATTTGCATCTTCATGGGTTTTAATTTGGAATAACGATGATTTATTCAATGAAATCAATGCTGTGGACTTAGAAATTCTATATTAAATTAATAATATTTTAAAAATATGAAAAAAAAACAATTTTGCAGTTGTTGAAATCCGTTAAGAATTATGCATTGTTTTTCAAGGGTACACTTTGTAGTATTTCCAAAAAAAGAATATCTTAGAATGCTTTTCATTTAATCTATAGGGAATTATTTGAGATGGTTTGCTATGATTTAAAATTCAAAGGACATAAGGGAGATTGTTTTGTGTATATTCAATTTATTCATTTCATCTATAAAATCTAAAAAAAGTTAACTAGCTTTGGTTCATCATCATGTATTCGCATTAATTTTAACTGTAGATTGAAAAGATCAAAAAACTTGTACGTGAGTTTTTAACTCTTCATTAAGAAGAAAATTCCCGAAAAATATGTTTTAAATTCCTTATAAAATAAGTTTTCCAGGGAAAATAGTCATTTGATTTTTGAACTTTATACCATTTGAAGTTGAATTATCGAAGTTGGCTAGTTTTTCTTAAATGCTACTTTTATGCATTTTATTCCGTGCCTTGTATTTACTTGCATTCTCTTGCGGAAAAGGGCCTACAAAATAGGAAAAATCATCGAAATCGCAAAAAAACTCCATTTGCCTTCCATTATACCATACTTGGGATAATTGCCACGTTAAATTGAGATACATTAAACAAACTTGGATCGCATCACTGAAATAATTCCGCCTCCTTGAATTTGTTGACCTTGATGCACTTTAAGAAACAAAGATGGATTAATCCTCACATTATTCCTCCAATTCAAGAAACACAAAAACTATTACAAAGAGATTGATGGGAGACGGGCAACAAACTGCGCCGCCAATTCCTTTTGAATGGCAAATCCAATTCTTTGAAATACAACATCTATAGATCTGGGAACCATGACATTGTTGTGCATAATTCTTTGGACCCTTTTGAGAAGCTGTACTGCTTCAGTAGCCAAAAATCCGAAGGTGTCAAAACCAAAAGGAAGGAATACATGTTGATTGTCAATACATGCCTTCTCATGCTTAGCAACTTTAGCTGAGGCAGCTTTCTGTGCAGCGTGTCCCACAATAAAATCACTTCTTATCGGACTCACCAATGGAGAAACTCCAGTAAGATCAACACATGCATGCTTCCCTCCAGCCCATCCAAATATTAAAACATCTGCTGGTCTGAGTGTCGATCTCCCCTCTTGAGGATCCGTCACAAAATTCACAGGTGCTTCTTTCTTTGAAGCAACTCCAGCATATCTGACTACATCATAAAGGACATCCCTTACAAAATCATGTCTATATTTAAAACCTGGGAGTTCACGACAATGAACTGCATGCTCTCCAAAAGCGTCCAACCATGATTTGTGGCATATTGGGAAAATCTCATCAGCTGGAAAAAGAGGAATCATAAGATGATACTTGAGGATAGTGCGATACTCAATAGGTCACATATGCATCCCAAGGCCCTCAATAGGAGTAACAAGGAGGAAGTCTTGAGCATGGTCTTCCTGCAAACAACGAAAAATTGCTTTTTGCCTAACAGTCATTTCAAACTTAATTTCCATTTCTTCAGCAATTTTGGTAGAAAGATAACTCGTCAAAGCATTCTAGGGTTTAGGGGGACGGTATCCTTGTTAGCAAAACATGTAAGATCGAGAGATGGAAATGTGGCGCGTAGACCCTCCAAGCGTATAGAAAGTCAGAATCCATACCATGTATTCTACTGTCTCGTAAAATGTGGTCTTGGAGCACCCATGATTGAACTCTAGAGGCCACGAAAGCATACGAGGAAGCCTCAAGAGCTGAATGAAGACCGAAACCACCATGCAAATCTCCTCTCCAATAACTCATCCTCGGGGAGTCAGGTATTTCCTTCTAAGGTATGTCGCGTTGTGTTCACAATCGAATTGGGGGAGAAGTTAGAAGAATGAGAAAAGAACTGGAGGGTGGCCAATGTAGTCACCTCTCCTTGTGAAGCTGGCCAGTGTAGCCAAGTCTCCACCAAGATCTGCAGGTTTTCTTGAAGTTTGGACCCTTTTGGTCAGATATTTATTTGGTAGTAGCTTCTTTGTATTTGGATTTTTGGTGGTTCTGCTTGGATCTTAGTGTGCCCCTACGGATATAGAATCTTTTTTTTCGTACATGTTTTGGGGTCTTAGAAAAAAAGTGTGACCAGCCATCCATCCCTTTTTCCGAAGATTTATTTCAACCCGTACTCCGGTCTTTAGATTTCCTCTCTACCAGAAAAGAAACTCACACAGTCTTCTAACATCCCATTTGAGTTGAGCTAAGTGCATAGTACGGGAGTACAAATTAATTCCCTATTCCAGAGTTGTACCCAGAATGAAGAGACCAGGTTAGTCACTAAGAGTCAAACGCTGCACATTGTCATGTGGAATTCAAAGAATTAAGTCAAAGATCTGAATCTTCTAAAATCCTATTTCTCAGTGAAGTTACTATGAGAATTAGGTGGATCAAGGCCAACTAAACTCTATTCTTCAATTTTATTCCAGACATAGTTTAAATATCAATACTATCTTGAAAAATGCACATGCAAATGCAACATATGAACAATGCAGAAAGTTTTTTTTTTGAAGAGGAATGCTGCACATGTGAAAAGAACATTTTTTAAAGCAATTTTCTAATTTTGAACTTTTTATGGATTTTTGGAGGAAAAATGCAGATGTGAAAGAAAGGTTTTTTTTGCAAAATTTTCATAGACTATTGGTTTTATAGTTTTCTTAAGGAAAAAGGGTTAGTAAAATATATACAAGTATATACAAGATTTTTTTGTTTTTTTTTTGTTCTTTTTGTTTGTTTTTTTATTTTTTTTGCATACGTGGATTTTATAAAATTATACAAATAACCCCCAAATAAATGTATTTAAAAGTAGTAGTTATGTCTAAAGTATATATACAATATATACGACAACCCCCTATACTTAGCTCGAACTATGTCCTCATAGTGATCAGAGAACGACAATTGAAGACATAACTCGTGCTAAGTATAGAAAGGTGAAAAGACTCCTATGCTACAACGACTCAAAGAAAAAATAAATAGATGAGAAATTGGTGATCCCCCTGTACTTAGGATCAAGTAATCCTAAGTATAGTAGAATGTACAAAGGGGAAAACCGATGAAGAGAATGTACAGACTCACAAGGATGCGATATAAACAACATCACCCCCTATACTTAGGGTAGAGTATCCCTAAGTATAGGCAACGACAACAAGGGTGATAAACAGGACGAATATGAACAACACAAATCCTTCACCCCCCCCCCCATACTTAGGATAAAGCACATCTTAAGTATAGCATATATATACACACACGGAAAAGGGGTGAATGATAAAACGGGAGAAGAAAGAGTGAAACGAAAGGATATACAAGAGGAGTGGATGTACAAAGGTTAAGGTCGAAAACGAACCTTCTTGCGGGACCGCTGAGGTATGGATTTGACAAGGTGTAGGTCGATATTAGGATCATCATTAAACATGAACTGAGTAGGATCGACCAGGAATGTATCCTCAGCGGTTTCAGATTGTGCAGGCCTAAACCGGTTATTGGAAGTAGTGTGGTCATATCCTGTCTGGGAAGTCTTGCAAACCTCAAAGTAAAATGGCTCGTAATCAATATCAGAAAAAGTAGGATCAATTTCAGCCTGGCGAGCCTCTACTGGATCATCATCTTTATCAAAAGGCCTAAATTCTTTTATAAAAGCAATCAAATCAAATTTGTCATGATCGGTCTCATCTGAATCAATGTGAATAGGAACGGATTTATCAGTGAAAGTAGTCAAATCATGTCCGTCCTGTCTAGTCTCAGAGTCTGCCTTCCGCTTTAGGGTGTCTATCGTGTAAATCCCGTAGATGTCATCAATGCATCGCCACGTACCAGAAGAGGGAACTCCATGGTCTATGCTTTCCGAGTCCTCCTCCTTGAAGAGGAATTCTCGGGACTCAGTATCATCCATCATATAGCAAAAATCTCTAGTAGTATCATCATGGTCGAAATCCTTGGGGTTGGCTAACACGGGCGGGCTCTCATGGGATGCGGGTTTCTGGACAGTAGTGGGTGTACTGATTAACACATCGCTCCCTACATCAGAACGGAAGCAAAACTCTCCTAAACCATAATCAATAATGGCTCCTGTGAGGCGAGGAAAGACCGTCCCAGGATGATTGGAGGGTGCTCCACAGGAATGGAGGTCTAAATGGGCATTACAACAAAATCCGAAGTAAAATTCACGCCCTGAATAAGAATGACAGCATTTTCTAAAATACCCTTCGGCCTCTTGATATATCCATCAGCAAATTGAACTATAATCTTGATTTTCTTGAGAGGCCCAAGATAAAGAGACTGTACCATAGAAAAGGGTATTATATTAATTGACGAACCGCCATCAAGGAGAGTGTTATCACAAGAATAGTCAGATATGGAGCAACTCACAAGAGGTGTGGTCGTGTTCCCTTTCTTAAAATACAGACGGTGAGAGATGGCGTAGGCAGTGGCCATGGTCAAGATGTGACGCTCAGATCTTCTCCTTCGCTTTCTCTTCTTGTGTTGAGGAGTAAATAAATCTGTCATGGCCTGTTGAAGTGGGGCTTTAATGATCTCATGAAGGGTGGCCACCACTTCGGGTTTAGTCAACAATTTTTTGAATTTTTGGACCTCGACCATACAAGGGAGGAGATCAGAATCAGCATATACATGAGGATTTTCAAGAGCAGTCTGTACAGTGGCATCCTCAGGGTCAAAGTTGGGACATGCTTATGTGGGAAAATGATCGGCCATTTGGGTCCTCTCCTCACAAAATGAATCAACAACATTTCTCCCGAATTCTTTTTGGATTTTTGAAAATTTTTCATTTTTTTGTATTTTGGGTGATTTCAAGCTCTCATGATTATCCTCAAGTGAATCAATATCCTCAAATAGTGGAGCAACGTTCTTACTCTCATTCATGTTAAATAGATCGGAAATCCTCGAATTCATATGCTCCATCATCTGGTTATATATGTTAAGTGTGGAAACCATGAAAGGTGACTCCGAAATCCCAGGATCGAGTGGGTTGAATGAGGGTGGGTGAGAATCAAAGTCCTCCGACTCCTGAAATAATGGGTTAGGCGGATATGCACAAACATCACGAGGAAGATCCTCTTGGAAAAGGGAAGGTGGATCGTCTGGAGACTACGAGGTATCTGCGAAGATCGGATTGAAATAACTCCAGTCGACCATCTTTGAAACAAAAGCTGAGAGAACACGAGGGTCAAGTCAAAAGATATGGAGAAAAAGGCGCAAATGTACAGCAGGATCTAGTATGCACACAAACAATCAAACACAATACAAACCCCCAATTCACCAACTCAACGCAATGTGAAAACCGTGAAGGTTCGGTCTCTTAATCGTGTCTGTTTTAGAGTTAGGTGATAATCACAAAGTTGTACAAATACTTAGGTTGAATTATGGGATTTGGGCACTAACCTTAATGTGTACGCGAGCAATTTAAAACGAATACAATGAGGGGGTTACTCTCCCCAAAATAATGATTTTTCCTTGTGTTTATTTTAGAGTCGAGTTTTCTTTATTAGTCCCAAATTTTAGGCAGTTGTCACTTGGTTAAAATAATTTCAAAGAATCGCCTACCGAGTGTCCAATTTCCTTTTTAACTTATGTGAGTGAAAACAACGAAGGAGATCGGAAATGCCAATGTGCGATTAAAAACGATGATGCATGCAGGGGTTAGAGATGCATACCTTGTCGCCAGCACTCTACATGCAAGTGATTCGCGTAGAATTTAAATACATAAAAATAAACTATCCTATATGATGCAAGTGAACCGTCCTAGATGATAACTTCTATTAACGGGCATGAACAAGTTAATTTGACTATGTCCAAATTACGCTCTACTCTATAGGCACAGAAATTCTTGTTTAGGGTGTTTGGACCTAATTAATTACCTGGCTTAAGCAAATTAATTAAAGCAATCAATAGGTGGCTCTCGAAATCTGCGGAAAATAAAGAAAAATAAAGGCAATGAAAACAAAACCGTTGAGGTCCCCCAAGTGCACCTGCACTTCGCGAAATAGACCCTACAACAAATGAATGTATGTTTTACAAAGTTCAAATGCTAGAAAAAATCTCTCTCTATCTTTTCTTTTTCTCCCTTTCTCTCTCTCTCTCTCTCTCTTTTCATCTCTTTCAATTCTTCTTCTCCTCTTCTCACGCTATCCTACGGCCTGGTGAAGAATCAAGTCGCCTCCACGTCGCTTTGGTGCTTCGGCTCTCCTAGGATCGCCTCCTTCGCTCCGCGGGCCCTCGCAAGAAAAAGAAAAGAGAATGTGTAAGAAACACAATTTTCAAATATAAGAAAATGGAATGAATGCAATGTATATAAACAATAAAGTGGTGTGGCAAATTATAAACATATATTTACAACCAAGAATAGCAGGTCAAAAGAGAAACCTAACTACCCTCGTCGTGCCTCCCCGGCAACGGTGCCATTTTG
Organism: Ottelia alismoides; assembly: GCA_037367405.1. Taxonomy (NCBI): domain Eukaryota; kingdom Viridiplantae; phylum Streptophyta; class Magnoliopsida; order Alismatales; family Hydrocharitaceae; genus Ottelia; species Ottelia alismoides. The sequence continues at coordinate 272,742 of JAZKJV010011570.1, forward strand.
TTGAACACAAATTTTTGTGGGTTGGAATAATTACTAATAAATAAGTGGTTGTCACTTTTCTTCCCCAAAATCCCGTGATAACAAAAAATATTTTTTTTTGCTTCTTATTAAAATGTATAGCGGATATGGTCCAACTCAGGGAGGCTACAATTCTCGAGGGTTATTCAATTAATCAGAAATAAATTAAAATAAAACAGGAATCTCAAAGGACAACTATCCTTGGTTTTTGTGATTTTGTGATTTTTTATTTTTTTTATTTTTTTATATTTTCAAAAATAACACGAAGCAATATTCACAAGAACAAAAATACACACATCAACTCTTTCTATAATTTTTCAATTTGTCAAGAATGCTCAGAAAAATCCAGAAAAAATATTTTTGGGTTTTAAAAGTTTTGAAATATTTTTGAGAATTTTTGTGGAATTTTTAGATGCTTTTGTATTTTTCTAAAAATCAAACAGTGAGAAAATACGAGAATGTGCACAGCCTGGAGTAATTTGCAATTTAAAAATATTTTAAGTGCCAAAACTCCTGGCAATTATTTTTAAAACAAACTAGAAGTAATTATCTACAAATAGGAACTGAAATCACTATTTTTGGATTTTTGTAGAATTTTCTGTGGTTTTTATAACATTTTTGATGTTTTTCATTTTTTTGGTTTTATAAATAATTATTACCTGAAAATTGGTCAGAAATTAAAAGACAATGAAATACAACTACTGTAATTTTTTTTGGAATTTTTGGAACAATATTTGAATTTTTATGAATTTTGGATTTTCAAACAAGGAAAAATGCATGTTTTGTTTTTTAATAATAATAAATGAGGGGAAAATGCAATGAAAATTTTATGCTAAGAAGATAATCACATAAAGAGTATAGCATAATTTTTGCAAAATTTTTGGATCACAAATAACATTTATTTCATTCAAAAGTACATGCAAAGATAATGTCTGAAAACACAGGGACTGATATGTAATTACTCAAAGTCTCAGAGTCAAAGATTAACAATAAATAAATAAGAAGAAGGAATTTGTAAATTACCCAGTGAAGGCGCACTCTGCATGTGGTCAACTGAGGAGCAGAGGCTTCTTTGTAAAACCATGAATTGTCAGGGATGCATATGTCATTTACCCCAAGTTGTGCTCTGAAGTGGCGGGGACTTGTTTGTGAATTTCCGAACTCCCAGGAATAGATGTGATATTTTCCCGAATAAAGAAATGCCCTAGTGCTTTCCTTCTTTTCGTTTCTTCTCAATAGATCCAAAGGGGTGCCGCCCACCCTTTCTTCTTCAATGGTGGAGGAGCAGCGGCATGTAGGGGCAGCGGTGTGGAGGGCGGCGGAGGATCTCCGCGAGGGAGAGGCGGCGGCGGTTGGCCGGAGGCTGCTGGGCTCCGAAGGATGGTGACAGGGCAGCGATGGCGGTGCTTGGCGTCGGTGCAGGGGCGTGCAGTGCAACGTCGAGTTCTGGAGACGGTGGCGAATCGTCGTGGAGATGCGGGCTTCAACAGCATGCTGCCGCACGGTGGGCTGGCGCGGATACCGGACGGAGATGATGGGGGGTGCGGGCTGGAGGCGCGCGACCGAGCGCGGCGTCGCGCGGCTGCGTAGTGGCGCACCGACGAGGGCACTGGAGGTGCACCGCCACGCGCTTCTTCTTCGACGGGTGACTGGTCGGGCGGCGTGCAGGAGCGGACGGTGCTGCCGCGGTGGGTGGCGCGGTCAGCGATGGCGGCGGGGGTGGCGGACCTGTTATCGTCTCTTCCTTTTTTGTTTTATTTTTTGTTTTATTTTTTTGTAATTTATTTATTTTATAAATAGGACAGATAAACAATAGTAAAAAATCTTTTTTTTGTAAATCCGAAAAATGAGAAAAGAAAGGGATAAAGAAATTCTTTTTTATTTTTAAATTTTTATATGATCCTGTACAACAAACGTTAAAAATAACGAAACAATTTTTTTATTTATTTACAAATCGGAAAAATGAATGGAGATTCGACGGAGATGAAGGATTTGAATCCGATCTCATGCCATCGTACGCGGCCGGAGTTGAGAGATCGTGGGAGGTAGAAATAGAACGCGTGGAGATCGAGAAAATGAGATGAAAATGGAGTCGGTGACGGATCAAATCAAGATGGATTTTTTTAAGATCTAGAGAAATAAAAATGACAATGAGATAAAAAATGCGAGAAATAAACTATGATTAACCTAGATAAAAATAAAAAAATGTGGATCTCACCTTAGGAGCGGAAAAGGACTGTGATCGCCTCGACAAGGCCGACTCGCTGTCACCGGACAGCTTGGAGACTAGGCAACTTTCTCGACGAAATTTTTCTCAGAGATTGGTCTCCTCTCTCTAAAGATTGATCAAGTTGGAATGAGGGAGAAGGAGCCATATAAATAGAAAAGATAAAGATGAAATTTGAATTTTTTTTTGAATTTTTTGGATAAAGAGATAAGATAGATGAAAATTTGAAATGGGCTAAAGATAAATAGATAAACATATTTACAAATTATCTATTTTTTGAATTTTCGTCACTTTATTTATTTGAATTAAAAAATGTTATTTTTTTATGACGGTTAATTAAAAATAGCAACTATATACATATACTATATACATATATGACATTATATACAAGGGTAAATAAGGAAATTAGCTTCTTTTTTTAATTTTTTTAATTTTTATTTTAAATAATTGATAAGAATAATTTACAAATATATACAAATACAATATGCGCAAAATACATGGGAAAATTGCACAAACCATCCCAGAAAACTGACTTTTCAACTGTAACTCCAAAAATTATGAAATCATAGCCATTTTGAAGATAATTTAATTTAGAATCCAATGGAAATGACATTGATTCAATTTGAGTTCATATGGAGCCGGAATTGATCTTTTAATTAGTGCTTAGTGGCTTTTTCCAAGTGTGGCTACTTTTATTCTGTACATGACTTAATTGTGCAATCATTTTTATTAATTAGGACACATTTTTATTTACAACTTTGTTTTTGAAATTATTCGATTTAAGGTCAATTAATGCACAAATAAATTAGTGTTAGTTTTATACAGATATACACAAAATAAGTGAGAAGTATTTACAACAACACACACATTTGTTTTTTGATTTTCTGCTTAAGGACCCTTATCTCCCCCTACTTTATTCCTGGTCGATCAGGTCAAGTCTTGACCTTCTCTCAGGGTTCGGGTCAGCCTGTATACAGTCTTCCTTTTTTTCTTTTCTTTTCTTTTCTTTATTTTTCCTTTCTTTCTTTCTTTATTTAGTTTAGGTTAAAATTAGTAAGAAGTGTACAATATTTACACACAGATGCAAGTTAGTAAGAATATGGAGTTAGTGTTATATGTAGGTGTTTTGTAAGGGATTCTAAGCTAAAATAAATGAATAAAGATGATGAATCGCAGATTCATCAACATACAAGGGTATATGAGTAATAGGATCTCTCAAAAGGATCATACATGTTCAGTTGTTGAACTGGAAGATATGATATCACTCATGAGATATTGGGAAGAATCAAATTCCGTGCACGCTCGTCTTGCTTTGGAAGCTTGACTGAATTTGTAGGTTTGATATATACCTTTGGAAAGTACATGATCAATACCTAGGTATGATATATGCTTTTGGAAAGTATGTGATCGATACCGACTCCCAATGATAATATGAGAAACATATTGATAAAACCATGAAGTAGACATTGTTAAATAGATCTTATACTTCGGGTTTATTCTAGGTCATTAAGTATGCAGGATGTATAGGTATTTGGAATACCTAAGGGTAATGTGATCATAAACGATTGTATAACCCTGACGCTTCCATTCCTAGGGAGTGATGAAACGGGTCTGGATTTTAGTGCCTCCTCTCAGTAGAGAAGTAATCTAATCTTTGTCCAAATGTTGGACATTGATTTGAATATGATTCGGATGAAATGAGAAGATTGTATTTGCGATCTTGATATAATCAAGCATCTATGTGAGGCCTGGGATCTGGATTTGAGATTTGATCTCAATATCCAAGTCACTATACATGGAATAATACAATCGGCCTATCTTTATCTCCAAGTATCCATGTAGAAAACACATTATCCTTGAAAGAGTTCAGGATATTTTCATTGTTGATATATGTATCCAAGCATTGAGAAAATTAATAATTAAATGTGATTAATTATCATGAATGTTATAAATTTGATTCATATTAAAAAAGAGTTATCATAGATAATTAAATGTGATTTAATTATCAAAGATATAAATAATGTGAATGTAATCATATTATTTGGGCACATGAGAATAGAGATCCAAGATGATTAAGTGTGATTTAATTATGATGGATATGAATAATGTGGATAGAACTATCCATATTAATCATATATATTATAAATGTGATTTATAATATATTAGATAGAGCTATTTGTAATTTACATTTATTAAATCAAATGTTGATGTGAATTGGATTCATATTGAACATTAAATTGAAAATGTAATTTCCATTTTAATTTGGGTTGTGAATGTGATTCACAAATTTCCAATGGCAAGATTGCAATATTCTCAAAATAATTATGAATTATTTTTGTAGAATAATTTACAACAAGTGTTGTTGGAATTTTTGGAGATTTCCATGGAATAATGTAATCTCATGAGATTACATGAGATTGCCACCAACTGCCATATTATGGAAGGAGGCAATCTTCATTCCATAATCTCCATATATGCTTGATTTAATTTAATATGGAATTATTTTGATTTATTAATCTAAATTAAATTAATTTTTGTTGTATTTTTACAATACAATCTTGGCCATTAAAAGAAACATAAATCAATGTGAGCCATTGGATTTGTGTTGTCCAAGGATTGAGATCCCATGTATCCCAAAATATTATAAATAGAAGGGCACCCATTGCTCTTCTTAGATTTTGGACAACATATGTTCTCTCTCATTCTCTCTACATGCCAACTTCCTCTCTCTCTTGTGGTTGTCCACCATGATGCCCTAAAGAGAGTCGCCTTCGTCGCAACATCGTCGTTATGCTGTCGAACTGTTTGCTCGTGGATCTCTGTCTCCTTTGGTGCACTTCGCTCGTGAAGAATATGTCATATCTCATGTGACAATATCAGGAGATTATTCTCTTGGATCAGAGGATTGTGAGAAGCACGTGTTTCATCAACGCGCTCGCAAGCATCTCCTCCGTCGGATCGGACTTGAGACAGGAGGTCTCTTCGTTTAGAGACTCGATCGCAATCACGCTTCAAGAGGTAACCCTAATATTTACTTGTGGTTTATATGAAATGATCCGATAAGTGTTCTTGGATCATGTGGTTTCATCGCATGAAAACTTTTAATTTACGCGGCCTCGAGCAACTAGTGCGACTAGTCACTCCCAATCGCATACGATGCAATCCTCACGCTTTTGTGATGCACTTAAGGATCTTACCATTTCCTTCAAGTGGTATCAGAGCCTTAGGTCGAAGGGATTGGATGCGATCCATAAACCAAGGACGACTTGGGTTCATTAGGGTTTGTGAAAGTTTTCTCGCATTTCATTTTCGCATCTCTGTTTTGTGATTATTTTTGGCTCTGTTGAAAACGTTTAAATATGAAAATAAATATGGATTTAGTTCCTCATTAAATAAGGAAATTGTAGGATACGATTTTGCGTGATTTCGAATCCGTTTGCTCAAGTTATGATCATTTTAGTGAACATGTATCCACTGTTTCGGGGACTGCGAATTATGATGTAATTAAAGAGTTAATTACTGATTTGAAAGACCTTTAAATGCATGTAAATCACATATTTCTATTGTAAATCAAATTCGAAAACTTTAGAAACTTATTTTGCTTGATTTGGATTTAAATTGATTGAGATATGCTAATTTTAGTAAGTGAGGGTCACTGCTGGAAATTAGTTTCCTAATTATGAACCGTGTGATTGTCATTTAATCAATTAGTGAAATTAAATGGTTTAATTGTTGTACATGCAAGCCCACGGTGAGGTATTATGCAATAAATGTTATTGCAAATATCATTCCCTGATCTGAAATGAAGAATAAATAATTTGCATAATAGGTCCCTTAGTACAATTAGGGTTATGTACCATGGCCATCTTAATGATCACACAGCTGTTGATTCAATAATTAAATCATAGAGGCTGGTTCTTGGATGAATATCTAAAGAGTTAGATTGAGGACTCATCAAGCACCATCAAATGATTGTTAAGAGATGATCTCCAACCTGAGTATTATCAATGAGTTGACTTAACGAGATCGAGATAACCTAAGTCCTGTGTTGAATGTTGTCAAGGCATAGGCACGCATCCTCTGACCGGAGACAGATGTATTGCTATATGTCTAAGTATGTACATTTGACAGACCGATAGGTTGATGGCCTAACCAAGGTCTATACACTGGCGAGCTGGTGTACATATAAGGGCATATGAGCAATACGATCTCTCAAAGGGATCATACAGGTTCACTTATGAATCGGAAGACATGAGCTCACTCATGAGGTATTGGGACCGATCAAATTCCATACATGGTCGTCGTATTTTGGAAGCATGACATGAATTTGAAGGTATGATATGTGCTTTGGGAAAGCATATGATCGATACCAACTCCCAATAACCAAGATTGAGAAACTTAGTGATCAAACCCTGAAGAAAACAGTGTAAAATTGATCTTAATCTTCGGGTTGACCATGGGTCTTCCAGTATGCAGGATGTACAGGTATTGGGAATACCTGAGGGTGATGTGATCATAAACGATTGTATATCCATGATGCTTCCATTCCGAGGGAGTGATGAAATAGGTCTGGATTTTAGTGACTCCTTTCAGTAGAGAAGCAATCTGATCTTAGTCCAAGTATTGGACATTGGTCTGAATGAGATTCAGATTCAATGAGAAGATTAGATTTGCGGTCTTGATTTAATCAAGCATCTATGGGAGGTACGTAAGATCTGGATTTGAGATGAGATCCCAACATCCAAGTCACTATACATGGAACAATACAATCGCCCTGTCCTTATCTCCAAGTATCTGCAGAGAAAGCACATTATTCTTGAAGGGGTTCAGGAATTATTCATTTGATGAACTTCATATCCAAGCAAGAAGGACTTGACGATTAAATGAGATTTAATTATCAAGCATAATATGAATGAGATTCATATTGTGAGAATAATTATCCAAGATAATTAAATAGGATTTAATTATCAAGGATTAGAGAATGTGGATAATATTATCCATAATATTTGTGTATTATAAATATGATTTATAATATACATATATTGATAAGAGAGAGAAATTTCGTAAATAGCGTTTGTTAATTATTAATGTGGATTGGATTCACATTAATTAATTAATTGGAAATGCAATTTACAAATTAGTTTGGGTTGTGAATTTGATTCACATATTTTTCAACGGCATGATTGAAATATCCACAAATTAATTTGGTGGATAATTTTGTGATAATGGTTATTACAAAATTAATTAAGAGATAATATATGTACATAATAAATGGGAAATAAAATCACCCCAAAATGGGGTGGCGTCAACTATAGATGACGTCCCCTATTTTTGGGGGGATTTGTTTATCTCCCAATTTATTTTATCATATTATATCTTGATAAATTAATTTATGTTAAATTAAATTGGATTGATAATGTTGCAACATATATTTAATTTAAATATAAATTAATGTTGTTGGTTTTAGCCAACAACAACCATAACCATTGATTATTACATAGTCCACCATGGCCGTTGGATTTATGTGTCCCATGGATTGAGATCCATTGGATCCTAAACTAATATAAAAGGAGGGCTAGCCTAGCTTTTCATGGTACATTATCAAGAGTTGTAGAAACCTGCTACTCTCTCTCTCTCTCTCTCTCATTCTCGCCTAGCCTCTCTCTCTCTCTATTCAAAGTGGTCGTCCACTTTGTGCATTGAGAAGGAGAGACTCTCGCCTTCGCCTTTGACGACTCGGTGATCTCCTTCTTCTTTGGGGCGACTTGCTCTAGAGGAAGACAACAGATTTTGTTTGACAAAATCAGGGGATTCATCGCTTGGATCTTCATCGAGGATTGCGGGAGGAACGCGGCTCATCATCGTGCCCGCAAGTGCGTTCTTTGTGGATCGGACTTAAGACAGGAGGATCTCTTGTTTGGAATCTCACGATTACAACCACACTTCAAGAGGTATTCCTTATACTTTGCGGTTTGATGAAACGATCCGAGAAGTGTTCTCGTGATCATGTGGTTTCATCTTTAGATTTAAAAATTTTTTATTTTCTCCTAAGTTAAAGGATATTGAGAATCCTCAAGCGCATCACGGAAGCGTGTCGATCGCATCATATGCGATCGGGGCGACTAGTCGCACTAGTCGCTAGATGCGGCGGAAATTAAAATTTTTAAATCTAAAGATGAAACCACATGATCACGAGAACACTTCTCGGATCGTTTCATCAAACCACAAAATATAAGGAATACCTCTTAGAGCGTGGTTGTAATCGTGAGATTCCAAACAAGAGATCCTCCTGTCTTAAGTCTGATCCGCGAAGAACGCACTTGCAGGCGCGATGATGAGTCGCGTTCCTCCTGCAATCCTCGATGAAGATCCAAGCAATGAATCCCCTGATTTCGTCAAACGAAATCCGTCGTCTTCCTTTAGAGCAAGAAGCCCCAAAGAAGAAGGAGATACTCGAGTCGTCGAAGGTGAAGGCGAGATACTCTCCTCCTCAATATTCAAGATGGACGGCCACTTGAAATTGAGAGAGAGATGGTAGACGAGAATGAGAGAGAGAGCAGTAGGATTCTACAACTCTTAATTATGTACCCATGAAAGGCTAGGTTAGCCTTCCTTATGTACTAGTTTGGGATCCAATGGATGTCAATCCATGGGACACATAGATCCAACGGCCAAGTTGGTCTATGTATTAATCAATGGCCAAGATTGTTGTTGGTTAAAAAACCAACACATTAACTTATATTTAAATTAAATATATGTTGCAACATTATCACATAATTTAATTTAATATAAATTAATTATTAAGAGATAACAATATAATAAAGGAGAGATAACAAATTACCTCCTAAAAATGAGGGGGTGTCACCTTTGACTATGTCATTGGTGATGCCACCTCATTTGGTGGTTATTTATCTCCATTTTATTTTATATTATTATTTCTCAATGTATTTGTAATAATCATTATTAAAAATATCCACCAAATTAATTCCAAATTAATTTGTGAATATTTCAATCATGCCATTGATAAATATGTGAATTATATTCACAACCCAAACTAATTTGTAAATTGCATTTCTAGTTAATCAATAAATGCGAATCCAGTCCACATTTAATAATTAACAAATGCTATTTACGAAATTTCTGTCTCTCTTCAATATATGTATATTATAAATCATATTTATAATATACAAATATTCTGGATAGTATTATCCACATTCTCTAATCCTTGATAGTTAATTCCCATTTAATTATCTTGGATAATCATTCTCACAATATGAATCTCATTCATATTATACTTGATAATTAAATCTCATTTAATCATCAAGTCCTTCTTGCTTGGATATGAAGTTCATCAAATGAATTATTCTTGAACCCCTTCAAGAATAATGTGCTTTCTCCACGGATACTTGGAGATAAGGACAGGGCGATTGTATTGTTCCACGTATAGTGACTTCGATGTTGAGATCTCGTCTCAAATCCAGATCTTACGAACCTCCCATAGATGCTTGATTAAACCAAGACCGCAAATCTAATCTTCTCATTGCATCTGAATCACATTCAGATCAATGTCCAACACTTGGACCAAGATCAGATTGCTTCTCTACTGAGAGGAGTCACTAAAATCCAAACATGTTTCATCACTCCCTCGGAATGGAAGCGTCATGGTTATACAATCGTCTATGATCACATCACCCTCAGGTATTCCCAATACATGTACATCCTGCATACTGGAAGACCCATGATCAACCTGAAGATCAAGATCAATTTTACACTGTCTTCTTCAGGGTTTGATCACTAAGTTTCTCAATCTTGGTCATTGGGAGTTGGTATCGATCATATGCTTTCCCAAAGCATATATCATACCTTCAAATTCATGTCATGCTTCCAAAGCACGATGACCATGCATGGAATTTGATCGGGTCCCAATACCTCATGAGTGAGCTCATGTCTTCCGGTTCATAAGTGAACATGTATGATCCCTTTGAGAGATCGTATTGCTCATATGCCCTTATATGCACACTAGCTCGTTGGTGTATAGACCTTGGTTAGGCCATCAACCTATCGGTCTGCCAAATGTACATACTCAGGCATATAGCAATACATCTATCTCCGGTCAGAGGACGCGTGCCTATGCTGTGACAACATTCAACATAGGACCTAGGTTATCTCAATCTCGTTAAATCAATCCATTGACCTAACTAATCATGCAGAGGACCTGCATCAAGAGGTCGGTCAGATATCAGCCTATGTGAGAAAGGATTGCCATCTCCTACTCAGGCTGGAGATCATCTCTTAACAATCATTTGACGGTGCTTGATGAGTCCTCAATCTAACCATTTAGATATTCATCCAAGCACCAGCCTCTATGATTCAATTATTGAATCAACGGCTGTATGATTATCAAGATGGCCATGGTACATAACCCTAATTGTACAGAGGGACCTTTTATGCAAATTATATTCTTCATTTCAGATCAGGAAATGATATGTGCAATAACATTTATTGCATAATGGCTCGCCGTGGGCTCGCATGTCCAACAATCTCCCACTAGCCCAAAGAGCCATTAATGGGCTAATCATTTAAACCCACACTCATGTGACAATCATAGGCTATTTAGAAAAATAGCTAGGTAAGCTGATCAATCACCCTGTTCCTGCGAGACTATGCCAAGTCCTTTTACGGCACTTGCATATCCCCAGTAACAGTGCTCGCTGCCAATGCGAATGTTGCATTTAATGCAACCAATACTCAATCTAGTCAAAGCAGTTATAGTGTCCTTGACACTATTGCTCGATTATTATAACCAGTATTTCCATAATCCTTATCAAAATACCCTTATTCCTGGAGATCACTATCTCATAAGGTATCCACAGTTAAGACCTTTTAGATCTCTATCTATAAAGTCTTAAGCTTTTGAAGATATGACTTTAAGATCACTATCTCGAAATCTTGTCATCTATGAAGACTTTGTTATTATTGCAATCAAGTGTTTTCTCTCCAAAGTAGGATTAGTAACAGTTTACTACTCCCACTGAATGGCAGATATCTGGCTTTTGTACACATCTAGCATACACTTAGCCTCTCGTAACTGATGCTTAGGAGCAAGCAGTTTTAGCATTCACTTCCTCAACTTTTTGAGGTGTTATCCCTTCAGATAGGTCAGTACCAAATCTTAAGGTAAGAAAGCCTTTCTTGGAATTTCCAGAAAATGGAACATGTCCAAGGTGCACTACAAATGTGACAGTCCCGATACCCTCTTTTCTTTGCTTCTGAACACATTCAGAACTGAGATCCAAGAAGCATCTTTAAGATCATATCTCAAGGTATGGAATAGCCAGATCATAAAACGTTTATTATCATCCTTATATCATTTTAAAATGATTAGGATATTATCTACATTAATGACGCTTCCATCTTGGGAGTGATAAATGGGTCTGGATTTTAGTGATTCCTCTCACTATAGAAGTAATCTGATCTTATTCCAAATGTTAGACAGTGATCTGAATGTGATTCAGATAAAATAAGAAGATTAAATTTGCGGTCTTGATTTAATCAAGCATCTATGAGAGGTCCACAAGATCTGAATTTGAGATTTGATCTCAATATCCAAGTCACTATACATGGAACAATACAATCGCCCTATCCTTATCTCCAAATATTCGTAGAGAAAACGTCTTATGGATTTTGACGATGAGGAAGGTAAGATAGGAAATGATTTATTGATTTATTTAATTCTCAATTCTAGTCGGTAGTCTATGATCTTGGTTAGTGTGCGAGACCTCACACTATGACTCTAAGACATGGGGAGTGTTGTCGGGTTGGGGTGCCTCCGTAGGCATGCGGTGTTGTATAATGCATCCTAACTAAGTTCCCAACACGACCACTAGCTTATGGGGATTTCGAATCCAATTTTTATTCACTTTCTACCAACTCAACTTTAATTGAAACTTCTCCAACAATCAATGTAACTATCTCAGATGTAATTCTAGATGACCTAGATGTAGACATGGATGATTAGAATGTAGCATCTCAAAATTGCTAGCGAAAAATAATCAAAAACTCAAGCGGTGAGGTAGACTACAAAAGGGCTCTTCCGTCTCGCCCTCTAGTTGGAAGTGCGATCCAATAGAGGGAAAGGTCTACTCCAAAACTACGCTCTAGAGACGGATGAGAGAGATTCTCCAGAAAAGTCACTCTAAAAACTAGTCCGACCGATAACGGGCAAACGAGCTCGTACAAACATCAAAATCAAGGATCCCTCGCATGGGTATCCTAAAACAAAGGGTCAACGGAACTGGTCAAAAGTCAGAATCCCAATGAGACGTAAAAACACCACGAGCTTGCATAAAAATTGTGAAGGGATTGGGATCGTAGACCCGCACACTTGACGGTCGCTGCCCAAACTGGACTTCCTATCTCTCGCCCAGTTGAGAGTCACCGCGCTCTCGCACAACCAGGTGTAAGGGTCATCATAGCCAGCATCATATCAATCATTTTTTCTCAATTATCTGGGACTGCAATCATGGTACCCTCAATATAACTTCTCTAGATCTGTGGTGTAATTATCGTAATAGTAGTCAACACATAAGATTGTTAAGTTAGACAAGTAGTTTGTCTGAAAGGTGATGAAGACCTCATAGGAGCAGGTTATGTAGCTTCTTTCCTATCAAAAAAATAAACCCACTGCACACTCTAACAACACATAACATGTTAAAGTCTCATCTATTATATGTATCCTAAAGGGAAAGTGGAGAACCTCTCAATAATTTACAAAGCTAGGGAGCCATCTTACCTCATGTGGAAATTTCTAAAGCATCATGGTATCTTCGTTTCAATACTCTCTTGAAATTATATGGTGATGTTGTACGTAGATAATAACATACCGAAGTGTTATGAGACTAGGATTGAGAAATTTCTATCTACCTGACTAATCATAAGTTATTCTATTTATTACATTATATAATTGTACTAGTTTACTAAAATTTTACACACCCTATATATTTCCAGAATTTATCTCTACAACGACATACTGTAACTAGGGTTGGGCATCGGCCTGGGTCGGATCGGGTTTGAGTTGGCCCGGCCCAAGCCCATTTAAGTATATGGGCTAATGGGGCGGGCCTAGGCCCATTTTATTTTCAAAAATTAGGCCCAAGCCCAAACCCGACCCAAACAAAATGGGTCGGGTTCGGGTCGGGTCTGCCCAATTAACACCTATGTATATCAATATCATGTCTTCCATTCTTCTTGCATTTGTGTGGTTGTTTCTTATGCATGTGTGCGTGTTTAAAACTATAAGCATGCTAACTAATTTGTGATTTTAACATTAGTTGTATGCTGGAAATAGAAATGTGGTAAAAATATGGCGACTTAAACCACCATTCAATTCACCATTACATATTCTATTGTAGATGTGTGCACTATGACCCAATACAGATTGGTTGCTTACAGTTGTACATGTTCTAACACTTGAGGACACATATTCCATTCTTGCATATTATTGTAATAATCTTGTATATTAATATAATAATATCATCAATCCATGTTAATGGATATGATTATTAATGTGTCTAAGCATTTATTCTACACTCGAATAACGTTATTAAAGTTAGAACATGGTATTTGGAATGAACATGAATATAACTGATTTAATTATACCGTACTAGATATGAATATACTTGTTTTAGAATGGATCGTGCTATCGGGCTAACGGGTTTGGGCCTTCTCAAGCTCAAACCCGGCCCGATAATTAATACAGGCTCATTTTAGAGCCCACGGCCCGTCCACTAAATTTCGAGTTCGGGTTTGGATCGGGTTATACGGGTGATGAATACCCATTCATCACTCTTTATTCTTATATTTTAGCTAAAAAACCTTTGCAAATGCATGTATATTCATGTAAATACAAATAATTATCAAAAGCATGCATTGTATAAAGTTTAATAATTAGCATGTTTTTGTGCAAAAATAAAAGAATAAAGATTAAAAAGAAATAGAGGGAATATTTAGAATAAATATTGAGCAACCTAACCCAAGGGAGGGCTCAACATGGGCCTGACCGCATAAAAGCCAAAGTAGAGGGAGATAGGGGCTCATGTGTGTAAATATTTATGTAAATAAATAAAAGTATTTTCCTCACAAAAAATAGGCTTGTAAATATTTGTATATATTTATAAATATAAAATCAATATAAAAATTTAAAATTAAAAAGAAACCAAAAATCTCATTCATGTACATGATCACCTTGTACATAGTTCCATCTTTCCTATTTATTTATCCTTATAAATAAATAAAATTAATCTCCAAAATTTTTGTAAATATTCTATATTCTATAGTGTAAATAAATAAAATAAAAACAATTAAAACAAAACCAAAATAAAAATAACAAAATTAAAAACACAAAAATATTTTGTAAATATACCATGTATATAAAGGTATATATGTATTTATCTCACATATGTATATAAATAATAAAAATAAAATAAAAATGTCTTTTTATTCCTCATTTTATAATATAAATAAATAAAATATAAAATAGGAATAAAATTGTACAAAAATAAGAAATTAAAAATCAAAAATCAAATCCCATATATTGTATATATACCTATATATGAACCTACTATGTATATACCCTATTTTCACTTTGAAAAATTAATTAAAAATCATTAAAAAATAGAAAAAAATAAAATAAAAATATTTCATGTTTTCACTTTTTGCTAAATCGGCCCCTAGCTACCCTAATTTTCACTTCTAAGATCCAGCCACGTGGCCGCTTCCTATTGGCTCTGGGGGATGTTGACCGCCCGGTCAACTCCCCCCCAGGACCACCTCTCGCGGGTCTGCAGCACCCAACTCCCCTTCTCAGATTTTTCCCAGGTAGACCCGACTCCCTCTCGCCTAAACCCTGGGTCCGACTCATTCACGACACACCCGAGACCCTCGCCGGAGCTACCGCATCGAGATCCGCGCTCTTGATTTCCCTACCCGCGCGCCTCTTTCCAGATCATCCCCACGTATAAAGCCCAGCTCCGCCTCCTCATTTATCATCTTTGGCTATTCGATTCCACCCCCTGTGAGCTCCGGTGTGTGCGTGAGAGTGACAGCTCACTGCCCGTGCTGTTGAAGCGAGGAGAGGGACCGGATTCCATCGATCCGGCGAGCTTCGCCGCCGTTGCTCCTCCACCAGCTGGAGCTCGAGCCTCGGAGGGATACGCTCCTCGAGGCGAAGACCCAGAGCTTCCTTATCTCATCCCCAGTCTCCTCGTCCATACAGGTAATCCCTTAGACCCTTCTTTTCCTTTGATTTTCCATTACGCCCAAATCGCCTCTTCGCCGTGTTTCGCCGATTCCGTCCACGACCGACCCCTAATCGATCATCGGGTTTTACCATCGCCCTCGCCTTCTTCCCGCGCACCTTCTCCATATCCCCATCCAACCCAGCTCGCACATGAGATGGGATTCGAGCTCCACCGTCCCCACTTCGCCGGAGCTCGTCCGCTGCGACCCATCGTTCACCTCCACCCCACCTAACCGGGTCGAGGCAGTTTGCCCTCGACCCGCGAGCCTTCTGGACTGTTTTGCAGGTATAGTAAGGGCCATCTGAGGTCCTTCGACATCGAGCCAGGAGGCATACCTCCGCCGACCTCACCGGAGCTCTCCAAAGCCCGGTTGGGTCATAAGAGCCCACCGGCAGACGCGGAAGCACCCCACGCTCCTTCTCCGACCTTCAGCGTGCTTCCAGGAGGATCCTAGCGCACGCCCGAGGTCGGCGAATCACGCCGGCGAACAGTTCATCCAGCATCCTCCGTCGCCGTCCGATCGCATCAGCCCTCCAGTTCTGATCCAGACCGTCCATCTCAGGAGGCTCCTGTACCGCATATCTTTGGAGAGGCGATCCCAGCCGTTGGTCCAGTGAAGGGTTTGGCCACTGACGTCCTCGACCGTTTGATCAGACACGTGGCCACGCCCCCGCCGTTGGATCACCCCGAGGAGCGCAGCGTTGGACCCCCGGTCGCCCACCACCGTTCGATCCCACACGTGGCGTCCATCCTGCGGTCCGCGTAATAAAGGGTAATTTACCCTTAGGCCCCCTTTGTTATTTTATTTCGCTTTTAGTCTTGTAAATACCTAGCGTAGTTGTTTAGTTTTGGGATATTTGCATAGAGACTCGTGTGCTTGCATTTATTTACTAATATGCCACTGTGTGTGGTCTGACACGTGCATCGACACGTGATCTTCTGGGCTTTTTACATTATATACCCTGTAGTTCTAGTTGTTCCTTAATGAATGAAAGTTTTTAATTATTTGCATTTATACCCCTGTGCGTATTTCATTTGAGCATGTGTGTTATATATTGGGTGATTTGCAGATAAGCCATTGGGCTTTTGGTACCTGTTACCAAGAGGCCCTCGGAACTTATTTTTCTCACATTTGGATCCCTGAGTGCCCCAGACACGCACGTAGCACATGTTTCGCTGGGTTATTTGCACCAGACCCCCCAGACTTTCGGGTATTTGCACTTTGGTCCCTGTGCACTATGCCCCTTCTTTATTTTTGAATAAAATAGCAAAATACCTCCAAATCCAACGAAAATTGGATACATGGCTCCTGCCATAGTGTAAAATTTTCGAGGATTTTTGAGGACATTTTGTTTTCATTTGATATTTTTAAAAATCCAAAAACATCTATTTTCTTCACTGCCTAACTTTAAAAATCACAAAAAAATATTAAATAGTGTCTAAAAATTACAAAAAATTTGTCTACTATTTGTTTTGTTGTGATTAGATTTTCTAGCCAATTTTGGCTATTTTTCATTACTGAAAACCACTAAAAATCGAAAAACACACAAAATCTTATAAAAATTCTAGTAAATCAATTAAAAATCCAAAAACAATAAAATAGGTGCCTAAATTTTCCTTATTTTATTCTCTTTACAGGAAAATTTCCTCCCAGCTAATTTGGGGCCTTTAGATATTTTATCTAGGCCCTTTTAGCTCGGCTGGACAGTACCTACTGTTTTAGTTACTTTTTTTAGAAAATTAAATAAACATCAGAAAATTCTCAAAAATTCACCAAAAACACTAAAAATTATAAAACACATAAAAACATTTTTGTTTGAATTTTTGGTTGAATTTTAGTGTGTTTAATAATTTGTTGAAGTGTGTAGTTCTTTAACCTTTATTATTTTCTTAATTCATTAAAAATCCAAAAAAATATAAAACAATTAAAAACCACAAAAAATATTTTCTTCTTCTATTTTATTTCCTTTTTTTGACTACTTCGTAGGCCGCAAGGCCAATCCGTGCTCCTTGTGTTCGACCATGGTCGCTATACCAGGTTAAATAAATAGCAAGACTGCTATTTTGTGTTTGATTGATTTTTATCTCTCTTGGTGGTATATTTTTCTTGATTGACCGCATCTGGTGACTTGGGTCGCAACGACCATTGTAGATACCTTTACCTGAGTCGCCTTGGTTTTGTGGGTCATCATAATGGCGTCGTTGCCGGGGAGCACGGCTTAGTAGTTGTTTTTCCGCAGTTTTCTTTTACGCGGTTTTCTGTACATATTCTTGTATATACATTTGATCTGTTTATATATTCATTTGGTCTGACATTCTTGCTTGTTTTCTTACGAGGGCCCGAGGATCGAGGCGGTTTCTTCGGAAGCCGACGCAACCGCGAGAGTCGGAGGCGGCTCTCTTCTTTACAGAGCCGCAGGAGAGCGAGCAGGAGTGCGGGAGCCGCGGAATAGCCCGGATTAGCATAGTTTAGATTAGGATTTATTTCCCGTATATTTGAACTGTTGTAATAATACAGGTACATTCGGACAGACACTTGGACTCTCGGGTCTGTTTCGCCGAGCATCGGTGTGCTCGGGGGACCCATTTAGATTTTTCGCGGTTTTTCGCAGCTTTTAGCTTTTTAGCTGCCTTTTACGGTTTTTCGCGGTTTTTCTCGAGCCCGTAGATTTAGGATTTTCTGCTTGACTGTGCCGTAATTAGTAGGATCCCAACACTTAACTGATTGCATGTTCCTATAGAGCAATAATTGGACCTACTAATAAATCAATAATAAAAATAGTTTAGTCGCTTTCCTGAGAGCCTACGTGCCGCGAGCCCGCCCCGTCAAGCGCTACTCCTGAACTCGACCTGTCGAGAAGAGGAGGGGTGGGTCTATACCGAACTCTTTGGATCGAGGGCGAGTGACTAGGTTAGACGGTTCTATCGAGTAGAAATTGCCTGTTTAGGACTCGGTTTTTACCGCTGCACCATTTAGGTAGTTTATTTCCTGTCTTTCAATTCTGCGCGGATCATCTTGCATGTAGACTGCTGGAGTCAGGTACGCATTTCTATCTCTGCATGCATCATTGATTTCTCGCGCATCGGCTTTTTCGTCTTCTCCCCCTGTTTTGGACTAAATAATCAGGAGAACCGAAAAATTCGTTAGGCCGTTGTTTTTATTGAAAAAAATTAAAAAAAAAAAGAAGAAAAACCATAAAATTGGGACTGGCTAAAACTATTGACCCTAAAAGACACTCACCTTAAAAATTTATCTTGGGGAGAGCAACCCCCTCATTGTTTGGTTTGCTTGCGCGAGAGAGTGACCCGCACCCTAGGTAGAGCCCTCCGGTGCTATTTCTAGCTGACTACCGACTCTTCCGTGTGGGCCAGTCGGTTGGAGTAGCATCGGGTATCCCAACAGGTCACGTAAGCGCTCTGAGAGACTGTTTGTTCACCTAATAAAAACTGACAAGATAATTTGACCGAACCTTCACGGTCTTCAGCTCGTGTTGCGTTGGTGAACAGAGGGGTTTGCATTTTGATCATAGTTTCTCCAGATCCCATCCGCACTACTCGACCAGATCACGATGATGGGTAGACGCTCTCTTAGGCAGCCTCTGGCTGCACCGCTTTCGGGCACGTCTACCCAGTCATCTAGGTTGGCCCGCGAGAGCCGAGACCAGTTCTCCGAGCCCGAGTATGATTCCGCCCTGTTCCCCCTCGACCCCCTGTCTTTCGGTTCTGAGAGATATGAGCCAGAGGAGAGACTCACAGATTTGACAGCACCTGAGTTTGGCTCGTTTGATTTTGCAGATACCATGGCTGGCAGTTCTGAGGATCGCCCCCGTCAGCCTGAGCACTTCGTATTGGATCAGGGAGCGATCAACTCCACCCTGATCGCCTCTTTAGAGACCGTCCAGCAGCAGCTGAGAGATCAGGGAGCTTTCATGATTGAGATAAGGAGAGAGTTGGAGTGACTCAGAGCAGAGAGAGGTCAGAGCGAGCCTGAGGACGGACCAGATGCAGAGGCACGAGCCGCAGCAGCCGCAGCAGCAGCCGCCGCCGCAGCGGCAGCCGCTGCGGCAGGAGGACCACCGAGACCGATGCGGGAGTTGCACAACCCCGGATCTACACTGATGCATCATTGGGTAGTGGTGCCTGCTATCGTGGGGGACTTCAAGTTCCCCCCGAACACCCTGCAGATGCTCCCTCATTTTCACGGACTTGCCACCGAGGAGCCCCATCTCCACCTCCAGGAGTTCTTGATGATCTGCAGTACTGTCCACGACCGCCATGTGGACCAGGATACGATTCGGATGATCGCCTTCCCCTTCTCCCTAGCAGACAGAGCAGCCACCTGGCTGAAGCATTTGGGGAAGTTTGTTTACACCTAGGAGCAGCTCCGCACCGAGTACTTGTACAAGTACTATCCACTCGGGCGGACCAATGCAGCGAGGGCCCTGATCAGCAACTTCTCCATGCTCCCCAACGAGCAATTCCATGAGGCATGGGAGAGGTTCCGAGAGCTCACAGACCGATGCCCGCACCATGATATCTCGAAGCCGAACCTTGTGCAGAGCTTCTTCAGCGGGCTGACACCAGAGCTCTAGGGCTTGGTGAACGCTTCTTGTGGCGGGTCCTATTTCGCCAAGGATCACGACCAGGTCTGGGCCATCTTCGAGGAGATGGCCGAAAACTACATGGTGATGTCCCAGACCAGGTTGTATACACAGGGCAGACCCCAGCAGCAGCCAGGACCCATGCAGTACCAGAGGATAGCACGGGTCGATGTCGGTCCATCCAGTTCATCCGCAGTTGCAGCAGCACAGGCAGAGTCGTCCGCTACGGATATGGGTATCATCAGCGAGAAGTTGGACCGCATGGAGCTGATCGAGAAGAAGCAGTGCCAGGGCATCACTCAGATGGAACAGATGGCACAGACTCTGAGCGACATGAAGACCCAGCTCATGTGTCTCCAGGAGGCACAGACGGCTTCCCAGCCCCGTCTTCAGTCGCGAGGCGATACCGGCGGCAGCAGCAGCTCGTCCCAACGCTCCAGCTCCTTTCAGCATCCTAGACAGGTTCACCTTGTACAGGCGGAGCCGTACCAGCAGCAGCAGCCCTCTTACCAGTCCCCACCATCTCCAGATTTGCAGATGGTGGTATACCAGCCGGATCAGCCTCTGGCAGTACTCCCACCAGTTACGATGCAGAGCCATTGATGGATGTCAACGGGATTTGGTATGACCGTCCCCAGCCTGGGATCCGACGAGACCATCCCGGATTCAGGTGGGGGAGTGGAGGTACCCAGCCCCAGCAACAGTCATCCGGTCAGGGAGGGCAGTATAGCCAGCAGAGGGATCACCAGCAGCAGCAGCCCCCAGCTCACCAGCCATACCAGCAGTCGTCCTTCGTTCCTCGTCCCTATCAGCAGCAGGGACAGTCTTGGAGACGAGAGCAGCAGGCTCACCAGTCACAGCAGCAGCATCCTTCCTCCTACCCCTCTCAGCACCAGCAGCACCAGTTCCAGCAGCCTCAGCACCAGAGAGGCTACCCGTCGGGCTCCCATGAGAGCCCCGCCTTGGATGACATAGCCCGCATCCTCACGGATCAGCAGGCTACTTTCAGACGGGAGATGGACGAGCTCCGCCAGGAGATGCGGGACCTGATGAGAGGGAAGGCCGCCATCTCTGCACAGATAGAGCCGAATCCGAACTGCCTGAAGAGGAAATCTGAGCAGGTAGTTTCCACTGAGCATGCCACTCCTAGTGATCCATTTGATGATATGTCTTCGGATCTATTTGATGTTGATTTTGTTACACTTAGGAGCGGTAGAGCACCAACAGGCGGTGCCTCATTTGAGCGACGACTCGAGGATCTACCCAGGGCGCCAGACGAGGAGGAGGAGAGCGGTACTGAGGCCGCACACGATGATGATGGTGGTACTGATGCCACCAAGGATGCTGATTCCACCGGCGGTACTGAGGCCGCCGTTTCACCAGTTCGAGGAGGTGGTACTGACGCCACCAGAGTAGCCGAGCCAGCATGCGGTACTGAGGCCGCGAGACGTCTAGCAGAGCCAGCCTGTGGTGGTACTGAGGCCACCGGTGTGCATTTTGAGAGAGATGTTGTTTTTCCTTCTGTTGATGTATCTCAGAACACTGTTTTGAATAAAGGAAAAGGTTTAGTTTCTTCTGGTCCCACTGTGGTGATTGATGTATGTGCGGATCCGGCCGTCGAGCCGTCTAGACCTCTTCCTAGTCCTTCATCTGAGAAGGACCATGTGATCCCCTTCCCTAGAGCCCTTCAGATGGGGAAGGGGAAGAAAAGAGAAAAAGACCCAAAAAAGAGAGAGCAGGAGGAGTTCGGCCAGAGCATGATCGACAGATTTCACATACAGATGACCCTTCAAAAGGTTTGCAGCACATCCCCCTTCTTCAGCGATCTTTGAGAGATAGGACCACAGTCAGGAGGAGGAGGAGGAACCATCATTCAGAGATACATGTGCTGACGAAAGCCACGTGCTTCGCGATCTAGAACCGTCTACCAGCCAAGAGGCCAGATTCAGGAGCCCCGTATGTCAGATGTCAGATTAGTGAGCAGAGGTTCGACCGGACTCTATTGGATAGCGGATCGTCTATCAACCTCCTTCCGGCAGCCCTTCTCGACCGCTTCGAGTTGGGTACTCTTCGACAGAGCAGGACAGTCCTTCAGTTTGCTGATCGATCTGTCAAGAGGCCAAAGGGGTTGTTGCGAGACGTTATCGTCACTATTTAGGGCCTGCAATTCCCCGTGGACTTCGTAGTGTTGGACATGGAGATCCCTGATTCAGTGGCCGATACCCCCATCATCCTCGGTCGTCCGTTCTTGGCCACAGCCACGGCGGTGACTGATCATGATAGCGGGAAGGTATACTTTTGCGTCGAGGGCGAGAGTGTACAAATAGAGACGGTCGAGGACTACAGAGCCAGAGAGAGCATGCTCAGAGACCAGCACAGATACAGAGCAGCTGACAGACGCCGGGCTAAACATCCACCAGGACTGTGATTTTGTGATCACAGATGATGAGGCAGCATGGGCAGACCCTTCCGCACAAGCCATCCTCTCATTTCCAGACACCACTGATGCAGAGATGACAGCAGAGGAGAGCTTGGAGAGCACAGCCCTGGTCCAGGATACTACAGAGGCAGCAGAGCCGGTTCTCGACCGCGACACGGTTCTTAGTGATGGTGGTACTGAGGCCACCTTGTGTGATGGTGGTACTGATGCCACCTTGTTTGATGTAGATCCCTCGGATTCAAAGTTTGATTGGGCAGATTGTGATGATCAGATGCCAGACCTGAGTCCACCAGAGCCTACAGATGAGGAGGAGGTAGAGGCAGAGCAGATCAGAGACAGCACAGTTGAGTAGCCTTCTCCAGATCCAGTTTGCGAGAGCTCGTATTCTTTCTCCCAGGCAGATTTGGCAGATTTAGCAGCATTCACGCACCTTCTTCCGAGGCCAGATTTGCCAGCACCCAGCTGTCCAGAGCTGAAGCCGCTCCCTACTTCGCTGAAGTATCGGTTCCTTGCGGGTGAGCATGAGATGTACCCAGTCATTTTCTCTGCCGATCTGACTGGAGAACAAGAATCCCGTTTGATGGGGGTTCTTGAAAAGAACCGCAAGGCAATCGGATGGAGCGTAGCAGATCTCCATGGGATTAGTCCATCAGTATGCTCCCACCATATTTATCTCGAGGAGGGGGCGAAGCCATCACGTGAGTTCCAGCGGCGGCTGAACCCCAACCTCAGAGAGGTTGTGATGAAGGAAATATCAAAATGGTGGAGTGCAGATTTTATTTATCCCATTTCCTACTCCAAGTGGGTCAGCCCCTTGCATGTGGTGCCCAAGAAGACGGGCATCACGACTGTGATCAGTGAGTCGGGAGAGGAGATTGCTACACGAGTACCCACCTCTTGGAGGGTCTGTGTTGACTACAGGAGACTCAACCAGGCCACCAAGAAGGACCATTTCCCCTGCCTTTTATTGACCAGATCATTGAGAGACTGGCAAGGAAGAGTCATTATTGCTTCCTGGATGGGTACTCGGGCTACAACCAGGTGGCCATCGCTCCTGAGGATCAGGAGAAGACCACCTTTACCTGTCCCTTTGGTACATATGCCTTTCGACGCATGCCATTTGGGCTATGAAATGCCCCTGCGACTTTTCAGAGGTGCATGTTGTCGATCTTTTCAGACATGGTAGGGGAGTGTTTGGAGGTCTTCATGGAGATTTCTCGGTCTACGGCGACGGATTCGACTCCTGTCTTGACTGCCTAGACCGAGTACTCCAGCGATGTATTGAGTACCATTTGGTTCTATCTTGGGAGAAGAGTCACTTCATGGTGACTCAAGGGACGGTGCTTGGCCATATTATCTCCAACAGGGGCATGGAGGTTGATCCGACCAAGGTTGATGTCATTAGAAAACTCGCACCGCCGTCCAATTTGAAGCAGCTACGGTCATTCCTGGGGCACGTTGGTTTTTATCGGAGATTTATTCAGGATTTCAGCAGGATTGCCCGGCCGTTGACTGACCTCTTGACGAAAGACACCGAATTCCTTGTCGATGACAAGTGTCTTTCGTCCTTTGCGACTCTCCAGCAGTGTGTTATTGAGGCTCCTGTCCTCCAGCCACCTGATTGGTCTCTCCCATTCGAGATCATGACGGATGCCTCCGATTTTACCGTAGGGGCCGTGCTGGGACAGAGGAGGGATGGAGTTCCATTTGCTATCCACTACGCTAGCCGCACATTGGATTCCGCTCAGCGGAATTACACGGTCACAGAGAAGGAGATGCTAGCCGTAGTGTTCGTCCTAGATAAGTTTCGATCTTATATCATTGGATCTAGAGTGACCTTGTACACAGATCACACCGCCATCAGGTACCTTATGGCAAAGAAGGATGCCAAGGCCAGAATGACTAGATGGATCCTTCTACTCCAGGAGTTCGACATTGAGATCAAGGATAAGCCTGGAGTCAAGAATGTGGTGGCGGATCATCTCTCCCGTTTAGAGCAGCCTGAGGAGTCTGAGCAGATTGATCCCATTCGAGATACCTTCCCAGATGAGGCGATCCTTGCTATCGCCTCACTCCCGTGGTATGCCGATATTGTGAACTTTCTCGTTGCTGGGAAAGTCCCACAAGATTGGCCCAGGCAGAGGCTTGAGATCTTCCTTGCGAAGGCCAAGTCCTACCACTGGGAGGATCCCATCCTTTACCACGAAGGAGGGGATAGTGTCTGGCGTCGGTGTATTCCTCAGGAGGAACACCATAGCGTCCTCACTTACTGCCACAAGCTCGAGGCAGGAGGACATCATTCTGGGAGGAGAACGACACAGAAAGTGCTCCAATCCGGCTTGTGGTGGCCTACCCTCTTCAAGGACTCAGATGAGTTCGTGAAGAGGTGTACTGACTGTCAGAGGATGGGCACTTGTGGACAGCGTGATATGATGCCGATGCAGCCCATTCACTTCTGTGAGGTTTTTGACGCATGGGGCATCGATTTCATGGGTCCATTCCCTAAGAGTCAGGGATTTGAGTACATTCTGTTGGCCGTGGATTATGTTAGTCGTTGGGTTGAGGCTATCCCCGCCCGAGCCGCTGATGCGAGGACAGTATGCAGATTTTTGAGGAAGCACATCATCACGCGGTTCGGGGTACCTCGAGTATTTATTTCAGATGGGGGGTCTCACTTCATCAACGACCATGTGAAGGCACTTGCCAGTGAGTTCGGCATAGACCATCGAGTTGCCACTCCATACCATCCACAGACGAATGGTCTAGCCGAGGTCTCGAACAGGGAGATCAAGACTATTTTGCAGAAAGTCGTCCGCCCTGACCGAAGGGATTGGTCACAGCTTTTGGACTCGGTCTTGTGGACATATAGGACGTCTTTCAAGACACCATTGGGCACATCTCCCTTTCGCCTAGTTTATGGCAAGCCGTGCCATTTACCTGTTGAGTTGAGGCACAAGTCACTATGGGCAGTTACAGATATTCTTATGGATCCAGATGGTGTAGGAGACCAGAGGAGGGCAGAGTTAGCAGCCCTGGAGGAGTTGAGAGATACAACTTTCTCAAACAGCCTACATTATAAGGAGAAAGTGAAGGAGTGGCACGATTCTCACATCAGCCACAAGCATTTTGAGATTGGACAGAGAGTATGGCTGTTTGATGCGAGGCTTCGTTTGTTTTCAGGGAAGCTACAGAGCAAGTGGAAGGGTCCTTATCTTGTGAGAAAGATACACGACAACGGTAGTATTGATATATCCGAGTTGTCTTCTGAGAGTACCTTTCGAGTGAACGGTCAGCGGCTCAAGCCATTTCTAGATCATGAGTCGCGAGTCGCTGATCTTGCCCCTATTCATTTTGCATGAGATGTGGTCTCTTGACTCACATCTTTTGCATCTCACGCCTGATTACCACTGTTCTTCCGACTTGTATAGATCCAGTTGTCTATATCACACTATTCCTTAGTCCCACATCCCTTTTCTCATCTTATGATTATGCTATACTTAGGGTGTACTTTACCCTAAGTATAGGGGGGATGTAGGACCTGCGGGTATTCTTTTCATTCTTTCTGCCCCTGTTTTGCTGCCTATACTTAGGGATATTTGACCCTAAGTATAGGGAGGGCAGACTCTGTATATTCTTCACTCGGATTTCCCTTCATGAACAGCTTGTTGTACTTAGGATTAGTTAATCCTAAGTATATGGGGGAACCACCGAGTTCTTCTCATTCTATTCATTTATTCATTTCTGTACCTAGTCATTCCTTTTCACTTCCCTTTTACTAAGCACGAGTATGTCTTCTTTATCGCTCTTGATCACTCTGAGGACATCGTTCGAGCTAAGTATAGGGGGGTGTATATATTTCATATATACTTTAGCCATAACTCGTACTTTGTGTGAGTGTATTAATAAATAAAATGGCTAAAAACCCCAAAAAAATCACAAAAAAATTAAAATTTTTCCTGTAAATAATCATTCTTTTATTGCACATACATAGCTAGTGTACAAAAAATTTATTTTTTGTAAAAATGTTTTCAAAAATCTTTTGTGTAAAGTTTGTGTAAATATTTTCTTATCAAAATTATGTATATAATACAAAATTTTTCCAAAATATTTTGAAAATCAAAAGTTTGCAAAAATCCTGTGTAAATGTTTGTAAATACTTTTGCAAAACTTGCACTTCATGCATCCATCCATTCATGATTTCAAAACAGTTTTCAAAAATTTTGCACGATTGTAAATATTTGTAAATAGCATCTTTGTATATATATGTATATAGTTTTTCCTGGATGAGAGTTGACATTTAAACTAAGCCTGGAATTGAATTGAGAAATGGAGCTTGATTAAGATCTTAATCCACCTAATTCTAAGAGGAACCTTATAGGGCTTAGGGTTAAGGCTTTTCAGGTCCATAAGGACTTAATTCTTTGAGTCCACTAGGCTATGAGCATATGTCATCTTGATGAGCTTAAGTAGAACACTTAACAACACACGTATGACTCTTAGAGACAATGGCTTGACTTGCACCAGCACGTTACACTTAGCTCTCCACGGATGAGGTGGTGAGGAGGCAGTTTCCTTTGGCTTGGGGTAGCATATGAGGGTAGTACTTCTAGGCGGAACCTCTCTTCTTCTTCTAGTGAAGGAAGTGCGTCTCAATTTGGTCTAGTGGTGATGAAGGCTAAAGACAGAAGCCGTGGGTTGCAATAAAGCTTCGAAAGAGGGATAGTCTACTGGCTCAAGAGGAAAATTTCTTGTATATATGCTGCACCATGAAGATATGTTGTACAGAGGCACTTGAAAAAAAATAAAAAAATATATATGAAAAATGCAAAAAGAACTCCAAAAAAGTGGTGGGGTCGAATTGAAATTTAATAACCCCACCGGAGTGTATATAGTCAAATAAAGCAAAAGCTTATGGTATCCATGTTACATCTAATGAAGCTTGCAGCGGGAGACTTAGCTACACTGGCTGAGCTTCCAAAAGTCTATACTTCTTCCCCTCTTCTTGAGCCGGTTGCACTTGAACTTAGAAGGAATACCCCGCTTCTCGAGGAAAGAGTTGCTAGACCAAGGCATTAGAGTTACCAGGTTGAGGGAGGTTGTTTCTTTGTTACTTCTGAGGTGGGGAGCTACATATCACTTACACTGCATGGAAAGATTCATGGTCATTAGAGTTTGTGTATGTAGACTTGTTCTGATCTGGTTTATTGAGGAGTCTTGTCCATAGATTGGTGGAACTTAGAGGCTGTTGAGTTTTAAGCTTAAGTCTAAATAAGGTTCCGACACATTAATAATCCAAAGATCTGATCGAGCTCCATATTTCAAATTAATGAAGGAAAGTTTAATATTCAACCTTGATCCATGTACATTCCCTTCTTTTTCTTTTTCTTTTTCACTTCTTTTTCAAATAAGTGTTTGCTAAGGGACTAGCAAAAGTTAAGTATAGGGGGGGTGATGAATACCCATTCATCACTCTTTATTCTTATATTTTAGCTACAAAAACCTTTGCAAATGCATGTATATTCATGTAAATACAAATAATTATCAAAAGCATGCATTGTATAAAGTTTAATAATTAGCATGTTTTTGTGCAAAATAAAAGAATAAAGATTAAAAAGAAAAGAGGGAAATATTTAGAATAAATATTGAGCAACCTAACCCAAGGGAGGGCTCAGCATGGGCCTGACCGCATAAAAGCCAAAGTAGAGGGAGATAGGGGCTCATGTGTGTAAATATTTATGTAAATAAATAAAAGTATTTTCCTCACAAAAAATAGGCTTGTAAATATTTGTATATATTTATAAATATAAAATCAATATAAAAATTTAAAATTAAAAAGAAACCAAAAATCTCATTCATGTACATGATCACCTTGTACATAGTTCCATCTTTCCTATTTATTTATCCTTATAAATAAATAAAAATTAATCTCCAAAGTTTTTGTAAATATTCTATATTCTATATTGTAAATAAATAAAATAAAAACAATTAAAACAAAACAAAATAAAAATAACAAAATTAAAAACACAAAAATATTTTGTAAATATACCATGTATATAAAGGTATATATGTATTTATCTCACATATGTATATAAATAATAAAAATAAAATAAAAATGTCTTTTTATTCCTCATTTTATAATATAAATAAATAAAATATAAAATAGGAATAAAATTGTACAAAAATAAGAAATTAAAAATCAAAAATCAAATCCCATATATTGTATATATACCTATATATGAACCTACTATGTATATACCCTATTTTCACTTTGAAAAATTAATTAAAAATCACTAAAAAATAGAAAAAAAATAAAATAAAAATATTTCATGTTTTCACTTTTTGCTAAATCGGCCCCTAGCTACCCTAATTTTCACTTCTAAGATCCAGCCACGTGGCCGCTTCCTGTTGGCTCTGGGGGATGTTGACCGCCCGATCAACTCCCCTCCCCCCCAGGACCACCTCTCGCGGGTCTGCAGCGCCCGACTCCCCTTCTCGGATTTTTCCCAGGCAGACCCGACTCCCTCTCGCCTAAACCCCGGGTCCGACTCATTCACGACACACCCGAGACCCTCGTCGGAGCTACCGCATCGAGATCCACGCTCTTGATTTCCCTACTCGCGCGCCTCTTTCTGGATCATCCCCACGTATAAAGCCCAGCTCCGCCTCCTCATTTATCATCTTTGGCTATTCGATTCCACCCCCTGTGAGCTCCGGTGTGTGCGTGAGAGTGACAGCTCACTGCCCGTGCTGTTGAAGCGAGGAGAGGGACCGGATTCCATCGATCCGGCGAGCTTCGCCGCCGTTGCTCCGCCACCAGCTGGAGCTCGAGCCTCGGAGGGAGACGCTCCTCGAGGCGAAGACCCAGAGCTTCCTTAGCTCATCCCCAGTCTCCTCGTCCATACAGGTAATCCCTTAGACCCTTCTTTTCCTTTGATTTTCCATTACGCCCAAATCGCCTCTTCGCCGTGTTTCGCCGATTCCGTCCACGACCGACCCCCAATCGATCATCGGGTTTTACCATCGCCCTTGCCTCCTTCCCGCGCACCTTCTCCATATCCCCATCCAACCCAGCTCGTACAGGAGCTGGGATTCGAGCTCCACCGTCCCCACTTCGCCGGAGCTCGTCCGCTGCGACCCATCGTTCACCTCCACCCCACCTAACCGGGTCGAGGCAGTTTGCCCTCGACCCGCGAGCCTTCTGGACTGTTTTGCAGGTATAGTAAGGGCCATCTGAGGTCCTTCGACATCGAGCCAGGAGGCGTACCTCCGCCGACCTCACCGGAGCTCTCCAGAGCCCGGTTGGGTCATCGGAGCCCACCGGCAGACGCGGAAGCACCCCACGCTCGTTCTCCGACCTTCAGCGTGCTTCCAGGAGGATCCTAGCGCACGCCCGAGGCCGGCGAATCTCGCCGGCGAACAGTTCATCCAGCATCCTCCGCCGCCGTCCGATCACCTCAGCCCTCCAGTTTTGATCCAGACCTTCCATCTCAGGAGGCTCCTGCACCGCAGATCTTTGGAGAGGCGATCCCAGTCGTTGGTCCAGTGAAGGGTCTGGCCACTGACGTCCTCGACCGTTTGATCAGACACGTGGCCACGCCCCGCCGTTGGATCACCCCGAGGAGCGCAGCGTTGGACCTCTAGTCGCCCACCACCGTTCAATCCCACACGTGGCGTCCATCCTGCAGTCCGCGTAATAAAGGGTAATTTACCCTTAGGCCCCCTTTGTTATTTTATTTCGCTTTTAGTCTTGTAAATACCTAGCGTAGTTGTTTAGTTTTGGGATATTTGCATAGAGACCCGTGTGCTTGCATTTATTTACTGATATGCCCCTTTGTGTAGTCTGACACGTGCATCGACACGTGATCTTCTGGGCTTTTTACATTATATACCCTGTAGTTCTGATTGTTCCTTAATGAATGAAAGTTTTTAATTATTTGCATTTATACCCCTGTGCGTATTTCATTTGAGCATGTGCGTTATATATTGGGTGATTTGCAGATAAGCCCTTGGGCTTTTGGTACCTGTTACCAAAAGGCCCTCGGAACTTATTTTTCTCACATTTGGATCCCTGAGTGCCCCAGACACGCGCGTAGCACGTGTTTTGCTGGGTTAATTGCACCAGACCCTCCAGACTTTCGGGTATTTGCACTTTGGTCCCTGTGCATTGTGCCCCTTCTTTATTTTTGAATAAAATAGCAAAATACCTCCAAATCCAACGAAAATTGGACACATGGCTCCTGCCATAGTGTAAAGTTTTCGAGGATTTTTTAGGACATTTTTGTTTTCATTTGATATTTTTAAAAATCTAAAAACATCTATTTTCTTCACTATCTAACTTTAAAAATCACAAAAAATATTAAATAGTGTCTAAAAATTACAAAAAAATTGTCTACTGTTTGTTTTGTTGTGTTAGATTTTCTAGCCAATTTTGGCTATTTTTCATTACTGAAAACCACTAAAATCGAAAAACACCCAAAATCTTATAAAAATTCTAGTAAATCAATTAAAAATCCAAAAACAACAAAATAGGTACCTAAATTTTCCTTGTTTTATTTCTTTACAGGAAAATTACCTCCCAACTAATTTGGGGCCTTTAGATATTTTATCTAGGCCCTTTTAGCTCGGCTGGACAGTACCTACTGTTTTAGTGACTTTTTATTTTTAGAAAATTAAATAAACATCAGAAAATTCTCAAAAATTCACCAAAAACACTAAAAAATATAAAACACATAAAAACATTTTTGTTTGAATTTTTGGTTGAATTTTAGTGTGTTTAACAATTTGTTGAAGTGTGTAGTTCTTTAACCTTTATTATTTTCTTAATTCATTAAAAATCCAAAAAAAATATAAAACAATTAAAAACTACCAAAAATATTTTCTTCTTCTATTTTATTTCATTTTTTGACTACTTCGTAGGCCGCAAGGCCAATCCGTGCTCCTTGTGTTCGACCCTGGTCGCTATACCAGGTTAAATAAATAGCAAGACCGCTATTTTGTGTTTGATTGATTTTTATCTCTCTTGGTGGTCTATTTTTCTTGATTGACCGCATCTGGTGACTTGGGTCGCAACGACCATTGTAGATACCTTTACCTGAGTTGCCTTGGTTTTGTTTGTCATCAACGGGTCGGGTTTTGGGTCGGGTCGGGCCGGCCCAGCCCAATGCTCAACCCTACTACGGAGGCCCCCCAACCTTAAGATATGATGCATCTTTGAGTCGTAGTATGAGACCTTCATGGTCAAAGATCACATACTAATTCCATTACTAATACTACATTGTTCCTACCGTCATGGTCTCTTACCAACGAGGAGCGGATCTAATGATCATGGTTCAAATCAATTATCTTATCTCATATGTAGCATATGGAACATAGTTTGAGACATATAAATAACAATAATGGTCCTTAAATAATTTAAATGTGATAACCTAAATGACAAAGCTACATTGTACGTTGTTCACTTCCCGTTGAGTACTTATTAGTAGTCATTTTGTTTCTTATGTGTAGTTGCTTTCTTCACAATCAGTTTTAGTGCACACTTTTTACCGATTTAGTTGTTGTTTTATATCCATACCGTGTTGTTTGCTCATAAACCTATTTGCATGAACTCGACAAGTTTGCAGAGAAACAACTGCAGCAGTAGGCGACTTGTGATAGACTTTCTCATATCTTTTTGTGGTACAGTTGGTGTTTGTTCTTTGTCTTATTGTACATGTACTTTACTTCTGTGAGAGATGTGATATGTATACACATGTTACTTTATATTTTGGTACATTGTATATCATTTGTGTACATTGAGTATGAAAGACAAAAATACAGTAATTGTTCTTCATTCTTGCTACTCTCATTTATAAATTATAGTATTTGGTACTTCGAATGTAAAATTGTATGTGTGGATGTCTATTGCTGAGTATATAGACCTTGGGGTGCAATAAATCCTGGGTAAGATGCTTATAAAACCCTTGCAATCATTTTCTCACACCTTCCAAGCTCGTCGGAGCACCGCCAGAACGTCGCGAGTCGGTCTTTCTCCTCATTTTTGTGTGGGGAGCTTTTTCTTGACATTTTCTACGTAGATCTACGACTAAATATATAAGATCACCTCTCCATCTCCATGTATTTTGAGTTTTTGTTATGTATTAAATCTAAACAAGTGTTTTCAAGGGAAGGATTGTAATGTCCCGGGATTAGGTCCCTGGTCCGGTATCGAGGAAAACTGACCCTAACAACTTATTGATATGGGCTCAGATGGACCCGTTGGCAACCACCCAAAATGCTTAAACCAAGTTGTTAAGTATAATCCCCACTACTTATAAACCACGCCCATACTTCGTGAGTTTTAGATATGGGACTATGTTTGGGGCATGGGTGTTACAACCTCCCTCACTTAAATTCGTAACGTCCTCGTTGCAACATTGTCCATCACTTATTCCAACGACAGTGGCGGTTGCACGCTCCGGATAGTATTTTCCTCCAACCTTTGTAGGAGTGGCTCCACCTCTCAGGTAGCCCTTTCCACTATCAGAGGGAAATTGGCTCTGATACCATTTGTAACGTCCCGGGATTAGGTCCTGGTCCGTTATTGAGGAAAACTGACCTTAACAACTTATTGGGTACAGGCCCAGATGGATCCGTTGGCAACCATCCAAAACGCTTAAGCCCAAGTTGTTAAGTGGTAATCCCCACCACTTATAAACCACACCCACAATTCGTGAGTTTTAGATGTGTGACTATGTTTGGGGCATGGGTGTTACAACCTCCCCCACTTATATTCGTAACGTCCTCATTGCGACATGGTCCATCACTTTTTCCCGACGACAGTGGCAGTTGCACGCTCCGGGTAGCATTTTCCTCCAATCTCTTTGTAGGGGTGGCTCCACCTCTCTGGTAGCCCTTTCCACTATCAGAGGGAAATTGGCTCTGATACCATTTGTAATGTCCCCGGATTAGGTCCCGATCCGTTATGAGGAAAACTGACCTTGACAACTTATTGGGTACATGCCCAGATGGACCCGTTGGCAACCACCCAAAATGCTTAAGCCCAAGTTATGAAGTAGTAATCCCCAGCACTTATAAAACACACCCACACTTCGTGAGTTTTAGATGTGGGACTATGTTTTGGGGGCATGGGTGTTACAACCTCCCCCACTTATATTCGCAATATCCTCGTTGCGACATGACCCATTACTTATTTCCAGCGACAGTAGCGGTTGCACGCTCCGGGTAGCCTTTTCCTCCAATCTCTTTGTAGAGGTGGCTCCACCTCTCGGGTAGCCATTTCCACTATCAGAGGGAAATTGGCTCTGATACCATTTATAACGTCCCGGGATTAGGTCTCCGGTCCATTATTGGGGAAAACTAACCTTGACAACTTATTGGGCACGGGCCCAGATGGATTCGTTGGCAACCACCCAAAATGCTTAGGCATAAGTTGTTAAGTAGTAATCCCCGCCATTTATAAACCACACCCACACTTCGTGAGTTTTAGATGTGGGACTATGTTTGGGGGCATGGCGTTACAAGGATGCTCATGAGAACATGCGGGAACACGACTATGACGTGAATTGCACACTGGAGACTCCGTGTGAGGTACGATCCACTTCTTTTATTTGTGATTTTCTCGTTGAACATGTATTCCATGGACCTTAGAGTCCCTGTTGCCGGATGCCGGATGGATTTTCTCTCTTGTTTGATCATTGTTTGTTTTCCATGATTTCCGGCTCCATGTTCCTTTTCCTTACTAGATCCTTAAGTAAACCATAAATTGCGGCATGTGTATAGATGATACATGTGTTCAGGTTTCGTGAAATTTAGGTTGAGAAAAGAAAAAACGAACTATATGGATGTTAATGTTGCAATAATCATATTATATATGATATATGTAAAATATGTTCTTTCATGTAAACAAATTTTTAACAATAGATAAAATCTTTAGAAGCTCATTGTTTTTCTAAATTAGGTTCGTTACGGGATGTAAGTAATTGTCATAATTACATCTGTATTATATTCACTAGTGCAAACCCCGTGCAAAGCACGGGGGAGAAAGTGGTCCAATAGCATCTAAAATGTTTAATCTTGCAATAACATCTAAAATGTGTAAGTAATTATTACAGATTAAATTATCTAATAAAAATTTAGATTGATTACTATAATCACAATTTATTTATAAATATAATCATATTAGTCTCTATATCCATACCCACGTCAACAGAAAAATAAGTACTTGTAATATTGACCTTATATGTTGCCACTAAAATAAATAATTCATACACATCCATTTAAAAGTGGATACAATAGCATAAGAATGAATTAGATTGGTGTTTGATTGAATTTGTGAATATATGTTATTTAGTATGTAAAAAGATCATCTTGAATTTTAAAAATATTATTATTATTTTTATAATTTAGTATATATAACACGATCATCCAAAAAATATGTAGTAGGGAACAAGCGCATAGCACGAGAAGGAAATTTTAAAAAGGAAATTATTATTATTATTCATATATTTTATTTAAATCACTCCAATGTTAGACCTAGAAGCAGAGAAATCAAAATTGAAATAGAAAATATACTCAATGTGATCATCAATTACATCTAATATAAGACATTTGACGACATGTAAATAGAATTAAACCTCAGAATTGGTCTTTTATGTACATAAATAGAAGAACATGTGTCCGTAGATATATTTAATGAAGAGTGAGCACATTTAGATATTGACTTGTGTACTTTTTGACCTATCAATCAGCTATTTGAAAATCTCTCACACCCCACATTTTTGTTTCACATAGAATCGGAATTATGGGAAGTTTCATGCATGCTCCTTCGTAGCAACCAACCAAGAACACGGATATATTGTAAAGAAACTATTGAGTTGTGTTTATTCATATCTCCAAAGTTTAGTCTTATACAATATAACTATATATAGTACTATATACTGTAATATGCTTATAATAATCATAGAAAATACAATTATTATGTTTAACTATATATAATATAGTGTTATATATCCTATACGACCATAATAGATAATTTATTTCATTATTTTCCTCCCTCAATATTGATTATTGCAATAATAGTATATTTGTATATTGACCAATATCTAACGTTCACTTATATACTAATACCAATATCTATATATCGGCATTCATATAATCCATGGAATAATTATTCCATGGGTTATACGAATCATATTCCTATACATATAGGAGATAACAATAATATTGTCATGATCAAATTGGTTATTAACAATAACAAAAGTGATTATATCTCCTCATATATTTCCATTTTTCCTAGTTCCAATCATTTTAACTATTGTAATCTTGTGGATTCAAACTTAAGATTGGGAAGCCATCTGCTCCACTTGATACTATTTCTTTGTTTTGATTTCACTTGCATTGTAAGAATAGGTCTTGTAATCTCAATCTGGATTTGTAGATGAATTTCTTTAGAAGATTGAGCCAAAATGGATATCGTAACCCAAAGATTAAAAATGTTGTATTAAATTGGAGTTTCCCTACTTGATTGGAAATGATAGGTTGTAGAATTGTGACTTTAAAGATCACCTTGTCTTAATCAGACAAGAAAGGAAATATGACAAAGTTTTGATATTCGACAGCAAAGTCTTAATGCATATAAAGATTAATATGAAGTTGATGTAGAATGGAAAATTTTTAAATTTGAATGGAAGTTTTTTAAAATGTTATAAATTAATGTGATAAGATTAACCACGTTAGGTTAGTTAGATAAAAGATAGTTTCTATAAAAAAAATCACAAAGCAATGCTTTCTCTTGTAAAGTACTACTTTATATCGTTTATATAGGCTATTCCATTACAGATGAGTTAGGGTATAATCCAATCCAAAGAAAAAATCAGATTCTAAAAAAAGTTTGGGGTGATGTTGTTACATAAGGGGCTTTGCCCAAAATCCTGAAGAAGATGGCTGAACAACTCTACAAACAGCGGGGTTAAGATTCGAAGAATCTGAGCTCTTGTCACGGCTCTCCTTGAAGCAATTTTATCGGTTGTACGGTTCCCATTGAAGCAATTGTTCGTGGTTCCCATTGGAGGTAGTTATCGCTCCCATCGGTATCGTCTCCTCTCGAGTACCAGATATTGGGGATATGAACTTAGTCATATTCCCAATATGACTATAAATAAAATACAACCCAACTACTATTAAGATTAGGAATTCAATCCCGTTAGTATTCTCAATCCTAATATGACTCTAATCCTAACAATGGCATGCTTAAATGGGATTATAACTAATACACATGTAGTGTAGGAAGGAGTTGCTGCTTATTAAAGTAATTCCTGTAAATAATATGAGTACTTTATAACATAAAGCTGTTACTTAATCCATATCAAGGAATGAGAAGGGCCATGAAGGGTTTTAGGGTTTTAGCAAGTAGGAATGTCTAAGTTCTTATATAATATAATTATTTAATAGATTTAATGGGACTACCTGACGACCTAAGGGCCTGTTTGGTTGCAGGGTTGGGAAGGGTTGGACCAACCCAACCCTTCTCAACCCTCCAACCAAACAGCCCAATCCTCCTCACAGTTTACTATTCACAGGGGTACCCCTGCCCAACCCAACCCTGCCCAACCCTTCAACCAAACAGGCCCTAAGAGTCAACTTAGCTACTCCTTTATTTATTAAGATATTTTTTGAAAACACTTAAGGGTATTTAGATCACTATATGATATCATGTCCTCGTTCAAATTTTGATAAAATCATCGACTCCTATCACATCCATAAAGATTGTCAAATTTTAACGGTATCAGATTTGTTGAAATTGACTCCTTTTATATGGGTGGGTTAAGAATGTCTGATTTACAGAAATTTGAATGACAACATGTCCTCATCTAGTGGACTAAATCCTCAAAGGTATTTTTAAAAAATACCTTAAGGAACAAAAAAATAAGAGTGAGGGTATCCATTTGATTCCGCTCTAGGGGTCTATTTGATAACTGTGTTGGGTTGGGTTGGAGGTATCCTCCTGTGAATAGCAGTTGTTTTGAATCTTTGGATGGTTATGGGGGTTGAAAATGGTTGGAATGATAAATGGGATTTACATGATTATATTTTATATTAACTTTTTAATGACTATAATATATTTTTGTGTTAATTTTTTATTTAAACATGGTTAAAACTATTATAACAAAACAATTCAACTCATGAATGCGGGGATAGAGCAGGAGGTATGCTAGATTATCCCGAGTAACCTGGCAACCAAACAGGCCCCAAGTAGGGATGGGCATTGGGCTGGGCCAACCCGACCCAGCCCGAAGCCCAGCTCGAAAAACCTGGCCCAGCCTAAGCCCAAATGGATAATGGGTCGGGCTTGAGCCAAAGTATTGGGCCCGAATTGTTTTGGGCTGGGCTCGGGCTTGGCTCGGTCCAGCCCGATCCAGCCCGAGGGTCCGACCCTATATTAGCTCGTTGCCTAGCCCAAACCAATCCCCATGCCTTGTACCTAAGTTCCTTTTGATTAGACGAAAAGTTTATTGTTGGTTGGCATTCCTACATATAGGTGGTATTTAGATGGATTTTTTAGTTGGGTAAAGTGATGTCCGCATTCTAGTATGATTTTTCATAAGAAAGCTTCTTCTATTGCAACCCTCGGGATTAAGAAATGTAAAATTTGTATAAATAGGGAAAAATCAAAAGGAAAACATGAATTGTGTTACAGAACAATTGCTAATAAAGGATTACATAAATTGCTAATCCACCAATGAGTCTACCGAGGGTTCAAGTTGTCATCTAGCTTAAAGATGGGAAAGGTGAATGCATCGATGTTTTCTAGAAAGTTATATTTGCTAATGGACAACCATTTGGTGTCTAATTAAGCAGAAAATGTGAGGTTTTCAGTGAAGAAGGGTTTTTTTTTCCTTTTTAGAGAACTTAGTTGTAAGATAACCGGATATAAGAACGTAGAAATATTGAAATTTCGTCTCTCGTAAGAGAAGATTGTGGTCAAATATGAAGATTGTGTACCAGCTTGACCTAGCACCAATAGATGGGTCGGCTGGGCCTGGGTTTTGGCCGAGCCAAAAATTTTTTTTGCAGACCTAAGTCCGACCCAAGGCCCGAAGTTTTTAAATAGACTTGGACCTGGGCCCTTCAGGGCCCGGCCCAGCCTGGCCCATGCCCATCCCTAACCCCAAGGATAGTAGCCTCATTAAATCCTTATTTAATATATGGCTCATAAAGTTAGCTCTTTCCATACATGAAGCTTTGTGTTACAATGTTAGAAAGATTTCTATATTGAACAAGTTCTGCTTGTGAAATTAGTTATGGCAGAAAAATATTATATGCAAAATTTGGATCTGGAAAATAAAC
Source organism: Ottelia alismoides (assembly GCA_037367405.1). Taxonomy (NCBI): domain Eukaryota; kingdom Viridiplantae; phylum Streptophyta; class Magnoliopsida; order Alismatales; family Hydrocharitaceae; genus Ottelia; species Ottelia alismoides. The sequence continues at coordinate 311,670 of JAZKJV010011570.1, forward strand.
TAGTTGTACAGGTATCGGTACGTTTAGTTGTATTGGTAATATTGTGACAATAGAACTTTGTGGTCAATATCCTATGGTTAGCCTCATGGAAGGCCGTATCCCGATATATTAGCGATATATCGCCGATATATCAATATCGACATGGGACCGATATCGAAATCGATATATCGATATATCGATATATCCGATTTCAAACATTTTCTTCAGAAAGATTCCTAGATATAGCGATATATCGGCGATATAACGGCGATATATCGATATCGACACGATATCTTAACGATATCGATATCGATATGTCCTTCCATGGTTAGCCATGCAGTATGTATCTGGTCATGAGTCGAATACAAAAGTTGATATGATATTCGTAGTACGATACAGGGAAGTCGATACTGTTGTACAATTACAGTTAAGCCACACTTAATATATATGATGATAATTAGCCGAGTCAAATGAATTTTAAACAAGTTGTCAACTTTGATTTTGCTTGTAGTTATTATTGTTACTATTATTATTATTATGGGTGAGAAGGAATCGCATTAGTCTTTGTTACTTGAGACATTACCATCAAATTGGGGCGGGTTTATATTACTTGGGGTTGGGGACTAGGATGAAAACGATCGGATACATATATGAATATAGGTATAATTATATCATTATCCACTTTAAAATACGAATATGAATGCGGATACGAATATTACGAATGTGAAAATGTGTTACCATATCCTTAAAAACGAATATGAATGTAAAACGGATACGAATCGGATACGAATTATAATAGAAATATTTTATAGGTTAACTAAAATATACTTGTTTAGGATGGTTTAAACATAAAATTGATCTACTAGATATTGTAATTTCATAACAATTATGTCAACAATAGTGAATGCAATCATAACATATTGTTACGTACATTTATAAATAAATCTATTATTACTTATATTCGAAAAACAAATATGCGAATGTGAATATTAACGAAATCCATATCCGCATCTATCCTAAAAAGAAGAAGATAGTGGATCGGATACGAATATATTCACATTCATTTTCATCCCTTTTGGGGAGTATGCACCAAGGTGTGCCACAAACGTCTATTTTTCGATTTTTTTGAGTCATTGAAAGATTTAGAGCGCAATATATCACCGTGTTTCCTCTAAATTTCAACTTAATTCGAGACGTCTGACTTTTCCATCAAGACGGTCAATTTTTTACTATCTCAGAATTACTGAAATCGTCCCCTTCAGATGGAAATACAATGAATGTTTGTTTTATATGAAATTTGAAAAACACAATCCGTAAGTAAATTCTCCAAGAGTTCATAAAAAATAAAAAAAATGGACGGTTGTGACATCTCTTACGCATACCATGTCATGCATTGCAGCGGCATACACACGTATATGCAGATATAAAAGATTGAATAATTGAAGGATTGCGGTTGTATTCCTCGTGGAATTAGATTCATACTCATAAATTTATAGCAGGCTATGATGTTAAGTGTTGGCCAATTGAAGAGTATCAACTAACTATACTTGTCGTCAAGGTTGAGAAAGCGGTGGTCGGTACTTGGTCGGCGAAGTCATTGACTAAGGATTAATCGGCAGTCGGTCGGACGATTAATCGGATTTAGTCAACCATTAGTCGATTTTGATTTTTTTAATTATTTTAAATATATAAATCATTTTTATACATAGATTTGTACATTTTTAGCGAAAATTTTTAAAATATATATAAGACCTTGCTGTAAAAGTCGAGCGATCAGTCGGCCGACTAGGCCTAGTCGAATCAGCCCCCCTCCACCCCCAACTCCCGACTCGATTAGTCAGGCCGACTTTCATCGTTGAGTTTTATTGACATAAAAAGGAGAGCTACAGTTAGTTACCTTTTTTAATCTAATTGCTACTCCTGGATGCCCCTTGAACTCAAGGAATGGTATGATGATAGTGCAGTGTGCTTACACTTTAAAAGATTGATCCGGGTTCCAATCCTGAGAGGGACAATCCGGACCCCCGAAATTGCCTCTTAAATGACCCTTAAACTGATTAACTGTTATAAGAAAATAAATATGGATCTTATTGATATACAAATATAATTCAGTTATAAGTTATAAAAATGATCATACTTAGATGAGTCTTCATCCATGCATAGGCTTTTTGAATATATATTGCCATGTTCTAGTTTTAGAGGATTTACAAATTAAGACGAAAATACTGTTTTGATTAGAGGTAAGATTACATTAGTGAGATAAGTTACTAGGATTATCTTATACAAATGATAATCGATTTAGAAAATATCTAATTCTCTTAGATATATTTCAAAAGATTCATAGCATGGAGTGAGGATGTGGTGACTATGGTTGGAAAGTTATGGTCGAGCGTTTATACATGATTTACATGCAATGATCGTTAAATAAATATGTTACCAAACGGATTGAGACCATAATAATCATCATCATGCGAACACATACAATGAGTATGTCAAATAATTCAACTCCTAACATGTCATTCATTGAGCTGCAATGAGTATAGTTTTGTTGATCATCAAGTTAGCTAGATTTCATGATAAACAAGTAGGTGAGGTTACATGTTCGCAAGGGTTTGGGGCATACATCCTTGGGCCCCAAGTATATATCCTAAAGACCGCAATTTCAACGAACGAGTTGGGACTTGGGTGGCGTGTTGCACTTAGTAGTCTAATTGTATTCGAAGTCACTCGATAGAGTAGGCGGGTGGCATGGTTGGCATATTCTTGTTTGTGTGAAATAAATTGAATACAAATATTTGAAATTAGACACCGAAATGACTCTAACCCACAGGAGGAAATCCTAAGATAACTATGGTAGTCTTCTCAATGAATATTAAATTAATAAATAAAAATAATGTTGAAAACCACTTTATCAATATTTGAGGCTTTTGTTGTGTCTAGAGAAGTTATTATACCCGAGAGTATGGTACAAACCTCGTGTCCCCGGTGAGTCCTAGATGGAGTATTAGTTCTAGTTATGTGGGCATGACGGTGTGCTATGTGACTTTGTCAGTTGAGCCTTATGCTACGACTACAATCAGTATGTCTACATCCTTAGTACGACATTTGTCAAAGACTCGTGCTTTGTCATAAGGGTGTATCCGGTGCGGTCGTGTTTGACCATGGTGTACTCGTTCTTGGGTATTCCTCTTGTGACGGGTAAGCAAAAGGGATGGGTTGAAGTTGGAATTGGAGTTTGTTGGCTTGGTTGCTCTAGTGCTCGTGCCATGACTGTTGAGATTTTATTATTAATGTTTGAACTCAATAACTATATGAATGGAAAGATGTCCTGAATATACCTATGTCATATACGTATATGATAGACGAGCTCATTTATGGATGATAATACTAGCACTTGTAGAGTACAAGTAGTAGATTGTATGCAATTCATGATAAAACATTTTACAGATGGTTGAGATAGTGAACACTGACTACGATAATTACAATATAACATGAACATCCATCTCTTTAGTTTTTACGCTTCTGTTAGCGGATAGTGTTGTTAGTTAGTTTTAGTTGTACTGAGCTTTTTGCTCATGTGTACTTCCTTGGGAACCCATCTAAGTTTGTAGGTTGTTAAGCAACAGTAGTGACTTGAGTTTATGCACTGTGTACTAGACTTCAGGATACATTTCCACTCGTAAAATTGTACTATTTACTATTATACTTCCGTAGCTTATGTGGTTTCAATTTTCTAGTCATTTACATGATATAACTATGGACTTGTGTAGAATTGTGGATTTTTGGGAACCATGAATATATAATGTTGTTGGAGCATTTTATTATTTCCTTTTCCTGCATTGCATTCTGAATATTGATTATGATGTATGAATGTGACTATTGTTACGTATCTGCATCCTAGTGAGATTTTAAGTTCAAAGCTACTCCCACGGGTGGGGGGCGTCACAGTTGTCGTTGGCCACGTGTTAATGTAAGTTGTTGCCAGAGGCAACAACTAGGGCTAGAACCTTGGATGATGCATCTCGCCCCTGAGCCAACCCCCCCCCCCCCCCCCCACGCACAAATCATTCCCCCTCACCCTCACTCACGGTCATTTCTTCTGCTCACAACTGACTTCGTTGACCACCACCCTCGTCTGTATGCTCCCCCACCCCAACCAACCACTCCTCTTTCACTGGCGACCTAATGATCAACCTGCCTCGTTGTTTTCATCCTCCTCCCAAGGTGTTTAGAGTTTGCACTCCTCTCTCGATCTAGTGTAGTGTGCATGTGTGTTTTTATAATGTAACTAATTTGCTCCGATGCTTAACCTTGTAGTGTCCATCTAGTGTAGTAAGCACTCCTTTTTTAGTATTCTTTAATAAGTTATGTGTTCATGTATTCGAAGTGAAGATGGTATCTGAAATATATTATTTTTATCGTGCATGGGACACGATCTTGAGAGTGGGGAAGGATACATGTATATTTTGCGGACATATTCTGATGATGTTTCTTGTGGTTATGTGTAACACCCTAACTCCGAACATAGTATCACATGGAAAACTCACAAAGTGTGGGTGTGGTATATAAGTGGTGGGAATTACTACTTGTCAACTTGACTTAAGCATTTTGGGTAGTTGTCAACGGGTCCATTTGGACCTGAACCCAACAAGTTGTCAGGGTCAGTTTTCCTCGATAACGGACCGGGGACCTAAGCCCGGGACGTTACAAATGGTATCAGAGCCAAATTCTCTCTGATAGTGGAAAGGTACCCGAGAGGTGGAGCCGCCCCTACAAAGAGGTTGGAGGAAATGGCTACCCGGAGCGTGCAGCCGCCACTATCACTGAGAATAAGTGATGGACCATGTCGCAACGAGGATGTTGCGAATATAAGTGGGAGAGGTTGTAACACCCTAACCCCGAACATAGTATCACATGGAAAACTCACAAAGTGTGGGTGTGGTATATAAGTGGTGGGAATTACTACTTGTCAACTTGAGCTTAAGCATTTTGGGTGGTTGTCAACGGGTCCATTTGGACCTGAACCCAACAAGTTGTCAGGGTCAGTTTTCCTCGATAACGGACCGGGGACCTAAGCCCGGGACGTTACATTATGTGCATTTTTTTAACATTGATGTATGCATATATAATGGAATGTTAATGAGAATGAATGCAATACTTCTTTCTTTACTTTGTTTATTCTCCAGTTGCTTGCACATTTTGAATGTGGATCAGACGTGAATGAGAAAGGTTGTTGTGTATCTAGATCCAACAAGGATTCGTACCGGTTCAGTGGCTCCATGAAAAATCGGCAAGGCACCGCGGATTTATCAAATTTGTATGGCAAGGTTTGAAATTTTTCCTCAATAATAACTTGCATGTTTCATCGAATACCCTACATTATACATCAACACAATCTTTTTCAACCATAAAAATTTAGATCATTTCTTATAACATATATCTTACATCATCCTCTATCACTGAGTAATTATACTCATAATCTTCGCTGTTTTTATTTACTCCTTTATTTCATATAATGGAACATTATTGAGTGCACAATACACTTCGTTGTCAACTCATACTTGATTATTGAAATGCATTCAACAACATAATTACGAGAGATAACATATAAACACTATTATAATGGAAGGTCGTGTCGGTATCGATATTGTTTCGAAATCGCGTCGACATGAAATTCGACGATATATCAACGATATATCGCCGAAATATCACCCATATCGATGCACTTTTTGTGAAGGAAATACCTGAAAAGGAGAATATATCGTCATATCGATACCAATATCGGTCTCGTCTCTATATCGATATATCACGATATTTCCTTTCATCTGAAGATGGTCAACATAATCCTTTTGAACTCATGCATAATCAACCATTGAAATGCATTTATCTACATCTAAAAAATCAAGAGAATAATGCTTAGGGGTACACTCCAAAGCCTTAGCACTTATGATCAATTTTATCGAGGCATACTTTCCAAATTATTATCGTAGTTAATATACCATTGCCATCCATGTCATCTTCTACGATGCCAAAATATGTTCAGATTCATTCCCATAAATTGAAAAAAAAAATATAATGTGATGTTTTTTTATTCGGTATATTCTTTTATTGACCTTGAATTTACAACTTATAGAATCAATCAAATCCACAGAGGATGCTTTTGGAGTAACCTTGAGACTCTTAAAGATTAGTAGATCAGAACTAATTATGATCATTTAAAAAATATGAAATATATACGACATGTTCAAAAAGAGCTAAACAAACATGAAGGTGGATCTATCATAATAGCATTGATAAAAAAACATTGGCCTTTATAATAAAACAAATGTAAAATGAATTGAAGTTTAATCTAAATATGTACACACTCACAAGGAAAATATCATATGAGCGTGCGTATTAGGCATTGGTTTTATGCATCCCGCACAGACAACGGTTGATCTGGATCCGCTACAAATAATAAACTTAGACAAGCACATCGTTATGTAGCACTTTCAATCACAAGATAATCAATCAAACTACAATGAACTAAGTGGAAACCCTCTTGGGTAAAACCATGACATGAGTCTATTGATTTATGCTTTCAACCTGACTAACACGAGTCTTACCACTAAACCCGAGTTGCTTATGCAGGCAACCCAATCATTTACCCTGAGTTGATTACGCGACCAACTCAACCATATAGATGAAATAATCCTAACAACCGCAATATAAGAGTAGATATGCAATAAAGAATACGAGGTAAAAACTAAAATGATATTACAGAGCGAGTAGCGTGCTCGTAAGAATCAAACATAGAGAGCTATAGCTGTCGGAATGAAGAACGAAGTAGAAAATAGCTCTTCGATCTTTCACTCGAAATATAGAGTGGAAAGCAAAGAGTATGGAGCATATTGCTCTTATTGAGTGTTGTAGAATGAGGTATGTGATCCTATTTATAAGTAGTAGATCCCATGAACGTCGGCTCTCAAAAAGTAACCGTTATGAACAAATCAGGAATGAAATCACCTTCAAAAATCTTAATAAAATGGAATATGATCAATCATGATACAAAGATGATTGATTATAATCAAATAATCAATCATGAGGATTTATGTAATCGATTCAAAATCAAATGGTGATCGATAAAGGATCAAAATTGATGTTCAGAAATATACTCGTTGCAATTCCAATAATGATCGATCATGAAAGCGAGGTTGATCGATCAGGTGTGATCGATCATGTCGGAATGGTTGATCAATCGGCTTGACTCTTTAACCAAAAAGTCAAAGTCAAAGGCTGAAATGCAATATGCATGATTTGAGGACTTTTACTTTTTAAGATAATTACAGAATACATGACTCAATAAAAGAAAAGACTCCCTCTTCTTGTTGAAACTTGAGATCCTTCCTTGGCCCTTTAGTTGGAGTTCCATAGACTTGAACTTCTTTTGAGCTTCTTCTTCACTTAACATGGGGCTCTTTAGCTCGAGCTTCTTCCTAGTCTAGTAGCTATCCTACTCTTGACCTAGCTACAAGCTTTGCACACAAGTTTTCTTATCACAAATATGCATGCTTATGTACTAACAATTTCCCACCTCATGCATGCACTCACAATATCCTCTTTTTAGATGATGCCAAAATATTTTAAGTGTGTGCAAATAGTAATGTATGAGTGTGAACAAATATTTTTTGTAAATAATTCTCTCCCCCTTTTCAACATAATAAAAAATATCAAAACTGATATTAAAAGTAAAGTACTAATTAATGGATAAAGAGATGACTAAGGAATCTCCCCTCCCCCTTTTGAAAACATGCTTTATAATTCGATCTCCCCCTAAACTGGAGTTCCCCATTAATCTTTGATTAAATGCCCTCCTTTAAATATAAGAGCGAGGTCTTATTGCCAATGCACGGTATGCATGATCAACTTAATAAAAGGGATAAGAGGACACGCAGGGTCCTTGATGTCGGACTTCTCCAGTCTTGAAAAAAATCTCCATGGTGATGTTGTCTATCCATAGTTCTGAAAGTCGTTCGGCCTTGACGAGGTCCACTTTATTGATGTGGCATCCTCCATTTTCTTTGTCCTTTGATGCATGAAAACTATTTGTTGGGTACCCTTTCTTTTTCAGGTCCTTCGGGATTAGGCTGCATAGTTCCCTTCTCTCTTCAAACTTATTTTCTTTTCTAAAAAGAACTAGATCTAGAAGCACGATTTTCTACCTTTCCTTTTCCTTTTATAAAAGAATGTACAAAAGTAAATTCATTTTTGAGCTCGTCAATTTATTTTTCTTAACATGTAATTTTTACTTTAAAACTATTTAAATCATGTTTTAGCGTCTCATTCTCTTTCTTTAAAACATCTAAGTCATCAAGGAAGAGTGATTTATCTTCTACTAACTTCTTGTTAACATTTTCAAGCTTCATAATTTCTCTAATCAGATCTTGAGAGGCATTATAAAGTTACCTCGTTTTCTAAATCGAGGTAGGATTTGACTGTCCCAACGAATCTCAAGCATACGCTTTCTTCTTCGCTACTGCTTAAGTCGTTGTCGCATGATGCTTGCATAGCTTTCTTGCTGGATATGTTCCCAAACTTCTTTTCTCGACTGAAGTTCTTCTGTAGTTGAGGGTAATCATTTTTCGCGTCCCCACTTTGTTGCATTGAAAGCATTTACCTTCTCTTTCTCTCCTTTTATTCTCAAGAAATGTATTGAATGGTCGATCATTAGTGCGATATCACCATCGCCATCAGAACCTTCGATTGATTCCTTCTTAATTGCTATGCTAGACTTTTCTGCGACTTTTCATCATCTCTTTTATACTCCTTTTTTTCGATCCATAGGCAAGAAGGTTGCCTATGATATCTTTTAATGAGGTCGTGTTGAAGTTTGTAGACTCTTCAATAGCCGTGATTTTGCGTTCCCAATCATCTGATAGAGAGATGATAATTTTGCTGGGAAGTTCTACAGGTATAAAAGTTCTTCCAAGATTCCTCAATTGAATCATTGTGGTAATTAGTGTCCTTGATAGTCTCTACTTTCGTCACGACCCCAATTCTGCATCGTCGGATCCTCCCATATCCAGATATGGTTACTTAGTAATAATTTATTCAACATTCACAACTAACATTTAGAAATAGACTACAATTTAAAATACTAAGAAGGAAGGAAGTATTTCAATACTTTTTCCATTCACAAAATAAAGTGTACATGGTACATTGTCCTACTATAACTATTACATGTACATCAGCTGGAAAGGAAATACACAACAAGATTATCAACTACCTTATAGAGTAAAGCTAGTGTGTCTAGTTGGATGGCTATTATTGTTAGCTGTATGGATTATTAAAGTCCTTGTGATGGCTCATCGACATCTGATTCGTTTTCAAGGATGAAGGTTAACGAGTGTTAAGTAGCAAAGAAGAGAAAAGTAAACAAGTAATGTAGTTTAGCAAAACTTATTACCAGAAAGTTTCATTTCTTCTCATTAGTTTAAGTCCTATTGGTTCTATTCCACGTCAGGGATTAGTCTAGGGGAAACCTCACCACTCATGGAATCCGAAGTTGTGGACACTTCGGGATTGGAGATTGCTTTGATCCGGTGAGCTTATGCCACTGCACGTCGCCTCAACCAATCCTCCAATACTACCTTGACAATTTCCTTTCCTTTTATAATGTAGGGTTTCAAATCCTCAGCCTGATAAACAAAGAAGCACACCATCTCAAGGAACCAGTAACTTAAAACCACAGGCTGACCTTTAATCACATATATATTAGCGGTTTTAAATACATGTTATCATGAACCAGTCGCTACCCAATCACTCTTTTCTTCACATGGCACGGCCACATCTTCAGTCAGTCAATTCCCCTAATGACCTCCGGGTACGATGTGTTGCAGATAATTTATTTTGCATGCTCAACATATCCGGGCAACCATGTGCTGCCTAGATTTGGCATGCTGATGAACGCAGATTTCTGCCTCTTTAATGATCAATAATTGTAGTGTAGGAGACGAAATTTGATTCTATAAAAATCACAATCTTTTAATGTTGTGGAATATTTATACTTGGCAAGTCTATCGAGGTCAAACATAGGAACACGAGCTCCTTTAATCTATTTATCGAATTTGTCAATTAATGAGTGATTATCTTCTTATTTTCATATCTTTGTGTAGATGTGCATGTAATAAAATGCAGATTAGACAACACAAAAATGTTGCATGAATTTTTATTTTGATTTTTCAATGCATTTTTAAGAGGATGCATGTTCAAAATGAATGAATGAATGCAAGGGAAAAACATGTAACTAATGGATTACAAATATGCCCGAGCGAAAATGAGCATGAAACATGATTCAGATTCGGAGTCAATTTGAACATAAAATTACGAGCAAACACCTATTTAATGGCAAGGCAATTGAGCAAGGGATACTATATAACATAAATTTTCTTTATATTTCATTTGGTGTCAAATGAGAAAATTAACTATGTCATTAGATAGATAATGAAATAAGGAACAAAATGACAAAGAAATCATGCAACTTAAATCTACGATGCTCAAGTTATGAAAAAAATAATGCAGGAGCATAAATACAATAAAAAATACAAGGAAATAAAAGATAAATAATCACAAATAGGTCCCCAGAGGGACCTATTTGCAATTAGCAAAACTACTTGGGGCCCTTTGTAAATTTTCCATACACACGAGGGCATTTCTGTAATTTATGAAAGCTGTGAGGGCCTCCTTGTAAAATGTCCAGGAGTGCACGTGACGTACACGCCTGGAGTACCAAAATGTAATATCCAAATGCTCCCGAGTGATTAGTGCAAATTACCTAGCCCCTCATGTGTTGTGCACGTGAGGGAGCCAGGCTCAGAGGCACAGCAGCTTCGACGGCGACGCGGCTGGTTCGGGTGGCTCGGGAGAATGGCTCAGGTGCCCGAGCCTGCAGCTTCGGAGATTCATCGTGGCTTGATCAAGTCCGTTGGATGGCCGCCATGGGGGTGTCGTCCAATGGCATCTACTCTTCGTTACAATCAGAGGAGGAGATGGAGTAGATGGAGCTCTGACATGGTCGCTAGAGCTCCTCCATGATCCTTCGTGCACGCTAGAGGTCCGGAGACCTCCATTACCATCTGATGAAGATGGCGACAGGTCAACAGAGCGGTAAGGGTAGCTGTAGATGTTAGACCGGAGGCATCATCGAAAGTGGAACAACAGATCGAAGATGAGTGCGAATGCCCGACCATTGAAGATTGGAGCACCTTCAGATGTTAGAAATCTAGCCGAAGTGTGCGAGTGTGCGAGGTAAATGGAGTGGGGGCCTCATCGAGCAAAGGAGGTGGAGTCCCTTGGCTTCTTCTCCATTGAGTTTGAGAAGAAGGAGGGTCGGAGTGGAGGAGGCTTCTGGAGAAGGGAAGTGGCAAATGAAGGGGTTGGAGAGGATGACGGAGGTTCACTGAAGCTCGTAAGATGGTCAGATGGCGGTGATAGGTGTGGTGTGCGGTAAGAAAAATCGAAGAAAACGGGATAAAAATAAGTAAAAGATACCTTGTCGGAGTAAGGCGATTGGTGGAGGGATTTTGGCTTGGGCTAAGCTCTGTTGGAGCTTCGGATCGTCGCACTACTCGCCCAACCTATTACGAGGTACTCAGCGGCACACGGGGCAGCCGCAACATGGTCTGATGACTATGGATCGTACAAAGGGAAAACGATCGTCATCGCCTCGAAATTGCCACCCTCTGCTGTCACCGGAGGGTGGAAAAAGCTAGGTCGTTGCCTATTGGATGGTGGATGGGGGTGTATGGTGGCAGAGCGGGGGTTTTGTAGGAGGAGGGGGGGTCGGTTACCGGAGAGGGAGCGTGGGTTTTGCAACTGTTGGATTGAAGACTGGGAGTGAAGGCGGTGGGAGGTGGAGGTTACTCGAGGGAGTAGGAGGGAACAACTTTGAGGAGGTGTCGTTATGGAGCGAGGAGGTGACCGGAGGAGAGCTCCAAAAATGGAAGGGGTGGCTTGGCTGTGAGTCGTAACACCTGGAAGGGGAGACCTCTGAGGTAGGAGATGAGTTTTTGATCGTTGGATCTTGCACTCCAACAGCTCAGATGGAGGCACTGACGGAGGGCTACGATTGGATCAGATCAGATCTGGTGGCTAGGATATGGGAAGAGGCGAGCGGTGTAGATGAGAGGGAAGGTCCCATCCAACGGTTGTGAGTGGAGAGGTGACGTGGACAAGGGAGAGCCGCTAGATGGAAAGGGAATCGAGCAGATGAGATTTAGGCGGAGAAGAGTGACTGAGATCTGCTCAGAGATCAGATCCAGTGGCTGGAGATGAGACCGAGATCAATGGATGAGATGGAACATAGCCAGTGGCATCCAGCAGCCAGGAGAGGTGACATGTGGCGAGAGTGGAGGCGGGCTACATGGGCAGCCCAGAGGGCGCCACATGACCCAATCAGAAAATTCAAAAAATTAAAAACAAAGATAAATATAAAAGAAATGGTTAGAGGCAAAATCAGAAAAAAAAGTCAAAACATGAAAGTTGTAGATCTCAATGAGACGAGTTTCATGTTGGACAAAATGCCAAAAGATGTCATTTGTACAAAAGGTATTTGGGGGGAGGGGGTATTTTTAAAGGGATAAAAACACCGATTTTGGGTTTTGATATTTTTGTATTTTGTATCTTTTTAAAGGTCAGTACCATTATAGACCATTAATTAACCTAATTTTTATGGATTTTTATAAGAAAATAGTTACGATAAATAGAGTTAGATATTTAAAGGTATTTTTATGCACATAATTTGTATAATATAATACAAGATAATAATAAGGATAAGGAATTTTATTGAATTATTTGAGCTAGGAGATTAATAATTATTTTTTAACATGATGAATACAAGATTCATAACTTGCCAATACAGATGTTCTTTTGACAAACCTAGGTTTCATGCCCGACATGTAGTTCTATTCCCAATCATTCTTAACGTAACAGTCGATCCTTTTCAGGATCCAGATCAATGCACATAAATTCTCATGATGTAATTCTTTCATTACCCATCGATTTGCATATTCATCAATACTACGTATAGATTTACATATATACTAATTCCTATGTATATATACTCATTTTTACACTTATTTTACTCCCAAACCCTAACTTTCCAAGCCACTGCATCAACTCGATGCTTAGACATTATTTTAGTGGGACACACAAAGTAAATTTCTCATATTTTCTCAAAAATACCCAAACTAAGGTTCTTCATAGCGAAAACATGAAATCAGGACTCAATGATCTCATATGAAAACCCAACAATAAAGGTAGGATTCATCACCTAATCGAGTTCTCGTGTTCCGAAAGGGTGATTTACAGCTCCTGAAACATTCAAATTTCACTTTCGTATCAACAACACTAAGAACATGTCAAGAATGCGAAGGGCAAATAAAGAACACGAAGAATGCAAAGAATGGACTAAAAACACAAAGAATGCGAAGACCATATCTTCTCTTATAATTTTAGCAGAAGGTTTCCTTATATGGGGTAATATTCTAGGAAAATTTTGGCAGGGTTTCTCCTTATATCAGAATATATTTCTATGAAAATTTCAATAGAGGGTCCCCTTATATCGGGACATATTTCAAAATAAAAATGGAAAGGGTTTTCTCTATAAAATCACCAAGAGGATAACAACGAACCAAAAGAATATAATCGAACTGGAAGCGATGGAGAGTCGGTAGACACAATGTGTTTTAGGTGAGTGATGGAGTAACGAATCACATGTTTCACTGATGTGCATAGCCATCCACACCTAAGTAGGGTGTTACACATATTTCTCCATCGAAACAACTATAAAAGAGAAATCGAAAGAATATAATATAACTGTAAGTGATGGAGAATCGGTAAACACAATACGTCTTAGGTGAGTGAAGGTGTGACGAATCACGGGGTTCACTGATGTGCATACCCTCCCATGCCAAGTAGGGTGTTACACATAATTGTCCTCAAATCACAACACATAATGAATTGGAAAGGAAGATAAATCAGTAACCTAGCTCAAGTTTGAGCTACTTGCCTCTTACACTAAGTCAACTAGGAGAGGAGTGTACCATCCTCCTCCTCTTCGTCCTTCCAACAATGCTTCGCTAGCGCTACTTCCCACCTCCCTCTCCTCCCAACCTCACAACTCTAGCCCTCAGGATTGTGATGGCAGTGGAAATCATAGAGAATGAATGGGTGGGGTGAAGGGGGCTATTTACGTGCTTCAGAAAACCGCTAACCATGGTTATTAAACCATAGTTTAACCCTTAACTGCGGTTAGCGTCCCATGGTTTTGACCAGATCTTATTCAAAACTTAAGGCTTAAGTTAGACCTTTCTAGAATATTCTAGATTCGCAAATGACGCTTAATTAGCGCTAATCATGATTACCTTTTACCAATCACGATTTGACTTTCACAACTAGTGCTTATTTTTTACTGACCTTTGATTAGTGTTCTCTAATGGTCATGAGTGCTCATCAATCTATCATTAGTTTCTTTAATCATGTTTAATTAGTCTTAGTGATGACCATTAAAAGTTAATGGCATCTTAAGTTTCCTTATTTCCATTTCTTCCGAAAATCATAACAATTTGAAATGAAGTTCGATTTAAATGAAATAAATTACGTTGGTTTCCTCTTAATGAGCTGGATCTTATGATACATGATCCGAGAAGAGTCTATTTCAAGGCTCTATAACTTCATGCATCTTGAAAGTTTCATATTCAAGGGTAATCATTTTAGCGAGATTCTTTTACCTTGGTTGTGCCTTCATGGGTTGTCTCTAGATGCGAGACCTGATCAAAATCGAGTTTTGATAAGGCACAATATAATAGAACTTATCACCTTTGAGATGAGGGTCATGTGAACCAATTCAATGACAGTGTATCACGTCACCTTTTCTCGATAAATTTGAATTCCCCCCTTGTAATATTCTAGATTGAGAAGTATGGTGACTGTAGTATGATCATCATCTTTGTCTTCCAACTAGAGTAATTCATCCCATTAAAGAAGGGGTGACGAGTTACAGAGCTTCCCTCCAACCGTGATTTTGAAATGTCGGTCATGTGTGCTTCTGAAAGTTACTTATTCGACACGGATGGGGCTCTGACACCAAATGTTGGTTTTATGTATCCCACGCAGACATTGGTTGATGGGTGCGGGTGGATCAGACAGTATGAATTGGGATCATTGCAGATAATAAACTTAAACAAGAAAAGTATTATGCAACACTTCAATCACAAGATAATCAATCAAACCACAAAGATTTAAAAACACTCCTGGATAAAAAAACCACAACCTGAGTCTCCTGGCCCTTCTTTTCAACCTGACCCACACAAGTCTTACCATTAAACTCAAGTTGCTTACGTAGGCAACCCAACCATTTATAACCGGATTTGATCACGTAATCAACTTAACTGTATACATGAAATAATCCCAACAACCTCAACATAAAAGTAAAAACGCAATAAAGAATATGTGATAAGAACTAAAACGATCTAATCGATCAAGGAACGTGGTCGTAAAAATCAAACGCAGAGAACTAAAGCTATCGGAATGAAGAACGAAGCAAAAATAACTCTTCGATCTTTCTCTCAAAGTATAGAGTGAAAAGCCAGGAGTAGAGAGCTTGTTACCCTTGTTGTGTATTTGTAGAGTGAGGTATATGGTCGTGTTTAGAGGGCTTAGGATCCCATAGATGCTGGCACTCAAAAAGTAGCCCTTATGAACAAATCATGAATTAAATCGTCTTAAAAAATCTTCTTGAAATTTAATATGATCGATCAGGATACGAAGATGATTGATTGGAATCAAATGGTCAATCACAAAGATTTAAATGATCCATCAAAATCAAAAGATGATCGATTAATAGATCAAAATTGTTCGATCAAAGATATAATGGTTGCAATTAAAGTAATGATCGATCATGAAAGTAAGGTTGGTCGGTCATGTGTGATCGATCATATCAGAATGGTTGGTTAGTCAGCTTGACTTTTTGACCTGAAAGTCAAAGTCAAAGAGCTGAAATTCATTGTGCATGATTTGATGTCTTTAACATTATAAGACAAATACAAAAGTGTGACTCAATAAAAGAAAAGACCACATATTCTTCTCAAGCTTGAGATTCTTCCTTGACCTTGGAGTTCCATATCCTCGAACTCCTTCGAGCTTCTTCCTCACTTAAGCTTATGCTCCTCAACTGGAGCTTCTTCCTGGTTCGTCCTGTTCCTGACTTAGCTACAAGATTTGCATAAAGTTTTGTTATCATCAAAATATACATGCTTATGTACTAAAAATTTCCCCACCTCATGCATGCACTCGCACTAGGATGAGAACATGTAATGCTTGGATGAGAACATGTAGAAGAAAAGAGATGGTGGGGGAATCTGTGTTGGCAAGGACAGCAAGAGGAAACATCTGCTATAGGTTGGAACATGACATGCCTAAATGACATCAAACTTTATTTTTTGTTTTGTTTAAAGTAGTATTATATCTGCATGGAGAAGGATGTCAAGCCTTCTCATGAATCACATTGTCGTTTAAATCCATCAATAAGTGGTTAAGTTGCAGTGAAGTGGCTCGATATGGGCATAATACACATCACATCTTACATGATATTGATTGAGCCTAACGCAAGCCATTCCTCAAAAGTCCAAAGTCATAATCGTCATATCCGATTCACGTGAGTTCATCCCTCACATTTACTGGATGGAGCGTTTTTATAAGTTATAGAAAACTTCACGTCGCCATTCCAACCAAACAAAACCCACTGCTCTTTACCGACCATGGAGAAACTTGCACAGTAACAATATCATTATTTTCTCAATGGATATTCTGATTATAATCAAATAGCCATGATGGCCTTAGCTCGGGAAAAAACAACCTTCACTTGTTCATACCACATTTGCATAATTGAAAATGTCAATTTTGCATTGCTTACTCGCGTTAGGAAGAGTGTTTTTTTGTGGTATTGAAAAGTCAAATATGCTCTAAACTGAGTTTTGATCCATGACTAATGGGACGAACAATTGGTTGCCTCTACACCAACATATAATTCTCGTATTTCTTGCTTACATCAGAGTGTGATCGAACATTGACAACCAACAGGATCGACAAAAGGCATGAATGAGGTAAAGGAACACATGAATTTGGTTATTAGAACAATTACACATATAACATCTTTACATTAAGATGTGTATGTCGCCTTTATTCTTTCTTCCGTGAAAGAATATATGTGTGTGTATATAGGGTTAAATGGGGCTGCTCCCTGGGGGGAGCTAACTCGGCTCCCCTCGCCCCATTTCGCCCTTTCTTTCTATCTTTTCTGAAAAATTCTTCTGTGAATATTCATCCCTATATCCCTATATTATGTTATTAAAATTTCGTGTGAAACAGAGACTCCTACGGCCTCCATCCAGACAATCAGTTTTTAACTGTAACAGAATTGCTAAAAACGACCCATCTGGATGGATGCCGTGGGGGTTTCTATTTCACGCAAAATTTGAATGACATAATATAGAGATATATTGATGAAAATCCATGGACGAAATTTAAAAAAATAAAAAAGTGGGGGGAAATAGCGCGGGAGGAGCCAAGTTAGCTCCCCCCATGGGGGCATCCCCATTTTACCCATATTGTGTGTGTGTGTGTATAGAGGAGTGATCCTATGAGAGCAAAAAACTGTGAGAGCATGAGAGGGGTGATTCTGGACCACATGATTCACCCTGGAGAGAGAAGATCAGGAGAGAGAAAATAGAATCATGTGGTCCAGAATCATTCCTCTCATGCTCTCGCAACTTTTTGCTCTCATAGGATCACTCCTCTATATATATAGGAGTGAGTGATCCTATGAGAGCAAAAAGTTGCGAGAGCATGAGAGGAATGATTCTGGACCACATGATTCCGTTCTCTCTCATTATCTTCTCTCTCCTGGGTGAATCATGTGGTCCAGAATCATCCATCTTATGCTCTCACAATTTTTTGCTCTCATAGGATCACTCATCTCTCTCTCTTTCTCTCTATATATGAGATTAGTGGGGCTGCCCCTGCGTCATTTTTGACATTTTTTTTTTCAAAAAATATCACCATGTATAATCATCCCTATATCCCTCCTATATGCCATTCGAATTTCGTCAGAAACAAAGATTCCTGTGGCCTCCATCCAGACAATCATTTTTTAACGGTAACATGATTTTTTAAATCGACACCATCTCGATGGAGGCCGTAGGAGTCTCTGTTTCTGACGAAATTCGAAGGGCATATATGAGGGATATAGGGATGAACATACATGGTGATATTTTATCAAAAAAATATAAAAAAATAACGAAATAAGGGGGGTGGGGCAACCATGTTGGCTGCCCCCAGGGGACAACCCCAATAAATCCTATATATATATATTTCGATCTCCAGAAGGCATAGACAACGCTTATATATATATATATATATATATATATATATTCTGATCTCCAGAAAGCATA
The DNA here is from genome assembly GCA_037367405.1 of Ottelia alismoides. NCBI lineage: Eukaryota > Viridiplantae > Streptophyta > Magnoliopsida > Alismatales > Hydrocharitaceae > Ottelia > Ottelia alismoides. The sequence goes on from JAZKJV010011570.1 coordinate 330,137, forward strand.
GACAATGCCTGCCCCTGGAAAGAAGAAAGAGCGTTGACAAGCCTCTTCTCCGCTTCTAACATCATTTAAAAGCCTTTCGGGCAACCGTGGAATTGATGAGCCTTCAAATCGATTTTTCATATCTAATTCGACCGAGCTCTATCAGAGCCTAGTTCAAAAGGAGTATGCACATATGAATGTTGTAATTAAGATTTTTTTCTATAAATCAATAAAAAAACGAATGCCTCCTTAACTTCTCTTTGGATAACCTTGACAAGAAGAAAAAAAACGAGAAACAACATAAAAAAAACTTTTCCTCCCTTGTCTTGAAAAAAGTGAAGTAAAGCCCTGTTCCTTCCTCTTCTTGGCGCTCTTTTCCTCATCTCCTCCCATCATAAGGGGGCGACCTCCACAGGAATACTCCCACTCTCCTAAATTTCCCTCCCCTCGAACTCCCCAACAACAACACATCTAAAACCCTCGTCATTCGATCCCCCACAAACTCCTCACATGGCGTCCGAGCATCAGCGGGAGCTCATCAAGGTACCCCCTTTTCGCCCTCAGCTGTGTCGATTCGCTCCCATTTGTCCCATCTCCGATCGCGTCGATCGAGGTGAAAGCTGGCCTTTTCGAGGTTTTGCAGGGCGCGAAGGTGCTGATGGTTGGGGCGGGCGGCATCGGCTGCGAGCTTCTCAAGACGCTCGCTTTGTCGGGGTTCCGAGACATCCACATCGTGAGTGTTTTTATTTGCATCCGGTTTCTCGGATCCAATCACAACCTTGGAACGTGGGTGTGAATGTTTTTTATGCAAAGTGATGTTTGAAATACAGTTGTTGTTCTTTTACTTTGGAGGGGCGGATTGTTGTTCTCTCAAGTAGAACGTGGAGTAGTAACAAGTGTGTTTTATCGAAGACATCATTTAGGAATGCTATGTCTTGGGCTTAGGTCTCTGGCCTCTTAAATAACAATGAGAGTTGATCTTGACAACTCGTTGGGTTAAGATGTAAGATCCAGCCAATCTTGAGGGATTGGGAAGTTCTATCTACATACTCCTTTCGAAAAAGGGTAAAGCACATCGAAAGACAGGACTTTTCCTAAAATCATATGTTTTCAAAATCAACATGCGAGCTTCCCGTATCTCCGGCCTCCCACTTTATACGCGTCTTTGATGCCCTAAATGACTACCAGATCTTCCCGTGCTTTCTAGTAATTAGTTCTGCTCATAGGAGACAACCACCTAAAATGTTTAAGCCCAAGTTGCTAAGTAGTACTAGTAATCCTCAACACTTATAACCTACTCTAACACTTTATGAGTTTTCAATGTGGGACTATGTTTGAGTTGATGAGTTACAACCTTTTTCACTTATATTCACAATGTTCTCATTGCAACATGGCCCGTCACTTATTCCCAGTGACAGTGGCGGCTACGTGCTTCCTGCTTAGGTCATTTCGAGCAACTTTTTCCACTATCAGAAGGAGCTTGCTCTGATACCATCTGTAACGTCCCATGCTTAGGTTCTCAGTCCGTTAATGGAGAGAACTAACCTTGATAACTTGTTGGGTCCAGGTGACTGCTACATCATCAACATCCCTTTGCTCCACTGAGTCTTGCGCTGCCTCAAGCTCCGCCACTGCAAAGGATCATGACCAACGATGGTGCTTCATGACTGCCACCAAATTTGGGGAATAAGAAAAGGTTTGAAAGGTCCTTCTGTGAATAGTTCTTTTTTCTAGACGTAATTGTAATTTTTTTAAATACTGAATGATGTTACCAGGACTTTCTCAATTGGGGGCATTTTCGTCTGTAAGTTTGAAAAGATATTAGTATTAAGGTGTTTCTGTTAGGCAAGGTCCACATTGTTACATATTTAATAGATATTGTACCCCATTGTTACTTTTTAAAGTTTAGGTATGACATTGAAATTGGGTGTACTGTTTAAGGACCGTTGTGTAACTTACATTTATAAAATTGACATTGACAAGTCGAGGTTAAGGGGAGATTGGAAACCATCATGAGATGCTTCTTTTGGGCCTCTTATGGCAAGAAAAGGGGCATGCCTTTGGTGGGTTGTACCACGCCGACACTTGCGAAGAAAGATGGTGGGCTAGAGATATGAAGCATGGAGACACTGAGTCACACACTATTGGCAAAATGGGTGACATGGATTTGGGGAGGAGGTTCTGAATTGCTATGTGTTGAGATAATTGTATCTCGCTGTATCACTTTTATATTTTATGTTTTCTTTGAGTATCACTTATGTAATTAACCCATGGCTTTTCTCCTTTATAAGAGAGCCCTGAGATCTCTTCTATGATATGAATAATTTTTATCCCAACATGGTATCAGAGCAACGATCCTAGACCGAGTTCTCTACCACCCAATACCCTAACCCTATACCCCCCCCGGTGCTGCCGCACGCTACAGGGATCCAACGGCCCTCCCGTGCCCCACTCGCGAAACTCCACCGGTCCTCCTGAGCCCCAACAGCCCTCCCACGATGCCCCATCGACCTTCTTGATCCCCAACGGCTCTTCCACACCCATGGACTCCAACGTCGCACGGTCCAGGGACTCCAACGCCGCCACCGGAGGCTCCCAGCCCTCCTGCGTGGCTGTCGGGCACCCTTCGTTGCGACGCCCTGCCACCCTAGGTCCCGCCCTGCCTCCCTCGGTCCTGCCCTATCACCGGCTATGTTGTAGACACCCCTTGCTGCTCCAGGGGGTTGTTGCAAGGTATTTTAGAGCCGCTCTGAGGTCTGACCTGATTCGCGAACAGTGATATACTTTGCTTTCTACCTTGTTGTGCGACCGTAGACCTTGAACGAAGAACTAGGGATGGGTGTATAAGTCTACAGATACAACTCATCCCTTCTATGATGTTGTAGACAAGTCTATTTGTGATTTGTTCCCCACTTATTTTGTGTCTTGGTTTATTGGAAAATATCAGAAAATAAGGGTGATGTGTTCTCTTCTTCCAGTGCCTTCAAGCCTTCAAGGGCCCGACACCTATCGTGAAGATGGATGAGACCAACTACGAGTTATGGTTCATGCAGTTTCATACCCTAATGCAATGTCACAACAAGGAGCATATTCTAACTGACTTGGAGCCGACGGACAAGATTGGGGCCAATGCATCATGGAAGCAAGATGATGCCTATGCTCGTATTTGGCTCTCAGGGACACTTACCGCTAAGATCGCTAATAATGTTGTCAATCAGCCAACTGCAAAGGCTATGTGGATATACTGGCATCCGCATATGGATAGGTGAAAAATGAAAGCAAAATTCTTCAATTGTAGTTCGACATTTTTCTCGACCAAGCAGAATGATGGACCTCACCATGCACATTTCTCTCATCTGAGAAGCATATTTTAACGACTCTACAGTTTCTTGCCTATTACTACCAGCACTCAACAGGCGTGTTGGAATGCCACTATGATAGGAGTTTTCTTGTCATCACTTGACTCAGAATACGATGCAGCTCGTACTCAACTTCTGACTGGCGAGACCATTCCACCGATGGAGGAGGTCTACAAGCGACTGAGCAGGATTACTACTACGCTACAAACGACTTCCTCGGCTATAGCAGCCTCTCGGGGCCATGGAAGTTCGTCCCAGTTTCGTGGCCGTGGACCTCGTGGCCGGGGTGGCAGATGTCAACGTAGCCCATGTTCCTATTGCCGTCGTCCTGGTCACTAGGAGGAGACATGCTTTTAGAAGCATGGATATCCAACGTCTGCACGTGTTGCTGAGCAGACTGACTCTTCTTCTACACCTACTACAGATGTACGTTTTGATGATCTTGTCTCGAGACTTCGAGAGATGGTGATCACGCATACGACTCCGACTGCAGGTCCATCAGATGCAGCGGCCACCGCCTGAGCATTATCCAGTTCATCAGGTATTCTTAATGTACTTACCAGTAGCAACAGTTCTGATGTGACATATTGGATTATGGACTTTGGGGCTTCTCATCATATGTGTGGAGATTGGACACAGTTTACCTCTTATAGGCCTATCCCTCATGGGCGGTTTGTAGTCATAGCCATGGAAGGCCCTTTCGCGACATATTGGCGATATATCGGCGATATATTGGTATCGACAGGTCACCGATATATCGCCGATATGGTCGATATTTGGCCTTCCAAGGCCATTTTATTCACAATCTCGGTTCGATGTTGGCGATATGGCGTCGATATATCGTATCGACATGGTACCGATATCGATATTTCCTTCCATGGTCATAGCCAATGGAGTTCGGCTACCCATTGTTGGTCCAGGGGAGATTGTTTTAGCCCGGTCTATACGTCTTCAGAATGTCTTACATGCTCCTGATTTTCAAACGAATCTTTTGTCTATTAGTCAAATTACAAAAGATTTACATTGCTGTGTCATCTTTGATCCCTCTTCTCTTGTGTTTCAGGACATACTAACTGCCAAGATGATTGGTCATGGCTGTGAGCAGAGAGGATTGTATAAACTTGACATTCCATCATGTGCTGGGGTGGCTTCTTTTCCTTCCGGACCTGTTTTTCCTTTCATGTGGCATCTTCGGTTTGGCCACTTTCCTCTTCAGAAGATGATTCGTGTTCTCCCGCAGATATCTACTCGTAATGCATTGGACTGTGAAGCATGTCAACTTGGGAAACACCATTGCTTTTCGTTTCTGAGTCGTCCGAGTTGTCATAGTAGTCAGTCTTTCGAGTTGTTTCATTTCGACATTTGGGGTCCGAGTCGTGTTCCTTATCATCGGGGGCATCGTTTTTATATGGTTGTTGTGGATGATTATTCTAGACTATCTTGGGTATTCTTGTTAAAACATAAGTCTGAAGCATGTGCTATCATTAAGGCCTTTCTCATTGAAGTTAATAATATCTTCTCTGCTAATGTCAAATTCATTCGTATTGATAACGCTGTGGAATTTACTACATTAGACTTAGCGGAATTTCTCTGGTCTCTTGGTATAGTTCATCAGACGTCCTGCAATTATACATCACAACAAAATGGTGTGGCAGAATGTAAACATCGTCACCTTCTTGACGTCACCGGACTTTGTTGATTCACAATCGTACACCTCATTCTTTCTGGGGGGATGTGGTTCTCACCGACTGTTACTTGGTGAATCGCATGCCATCCACTATTCTTGGAGAGAAGATTCGCTTCTTGATTGCGTTTCCCGAGAAGGAACTATTCTCTTACTCCCAGAGTCTTTGGATCGGTGGCCTTTGTCCACAACTTCACTCCTGGCCGTGACAAGCTCTCACCTAGAGCTGTCAAGTGTGTCTTTGTTGGTTATTCTCGTACCCAAAAAAGGTATAGATGTTTTGATCCTGTTGGGCGAAAATACTATGTGAGCGCTGACGTTACATTTTTTGAGTCTATTATGTACTTTTCTCCTACAAGTGATAGGTTGTCTAATGCTGGTTCTAGAGAAGGCATTGTGGTTCCTCCACCTCCATCTTCTCCTTCTCATATCCCTTGTGATGCTCCTCGGTCTTCATGACATCCACCACTGCCTCCACCACCACCTCCACCATCATCTCCACATCCTACCACCGAATCCACGTTTTTACCCCATGTTTATACTCGCAGGTCTACTACTCGCCCCTCTGCTCATGCGCCATCCACATCATCCATCATGCCTCAGGTATGTCATGAACATATTATTTCTACTGATGACACTGGAGATTTGAATAATATACCGGAATAGTTGATTCCAGAGGACAATGCGGCTGATGACCTGGAGATACCTACTGCGCTAAGGAAGTCTCGTCGCTAATGTGCCACATACCCTCTTACTGCACATGTTTCCTTGGATCATTTTTCAGCGGAATACATGAAGTTTGTAGTGGGACTATCTGCTGTTACTATCCCACAGACGTATCAGGAGGCGCTTCAGGACAGTAGGTGATGACTTGCAATGGAAGAGAAGATGGCGGCTCTACGATCATGTGGCACATGGAGCATTGTCTCAGCTCCGCCTGGAGCTTCCATTGTGAGCTGCAAATGGATATTCACGGTTAAGCAGAGGGCAAATGGCAGTGTGGTCCGCTTTAAAGCAAGGCTTGTGGCTCGGGGGTTTATCCAAACCTATGGGGTGGACTATCAGGACACCTTCTCTCCAGTAACAAGACACTCGACACTACGCATTCTTCTATCTGTTGTTATTTCACGGGATTGGCCTCTCTACCAGCTTGATGTGAAGAATGCATTTCTCTATGGGGATCTACAAGAGGAAGTATATATGCAACATCCACCAGGATTTGCTACTGAGGGGGAGTCTCAAAAGGTGTGCAGACTTCATAAGGCAATTTATGGCCTGAAGCAGCGTCCGAGAGCTTGGTATCAAAAGCTATCGGAGTTGATCGAGCAACAGGGGTTTGCACGGTCTACTGCGGACCACTCACTGTTTGTTCAGAGGACACAGAGAGGTACTGTGGCTATTCTTGTTTATGTGGATGATATTGTCATTATAGGAGATGATGAGCAGGGCATTCTTACTGCCAAGGAGTTCCTAGGTCAACAGTTTGTGACTAAGGACCTTGGCAATCCTCGTTACTTCCTTGGGTTGGAGTTCGCCAGGAACAAGCATGGCCTTGTAATGACTCAGAGGAAGTTGTTATGGATCTTCTCTCTGAGACAGGTATGACAGGGTGCAAACCTGCTACTACCTCTATGGATGCAAGCATGAGATTGTATGATGAGAACACTGAAGAAGTTGACAGGAGGAGATATAGAGATCTTGTTGGGAAGCTATTATACGCCACCATCACCAGGCCGGATATTGCCTTTGCAGTAAGCAAAGTCAGTCAGTTCATGGAGCAGCCCAAGAAGGTGCATATAGATGCCGTCCATATGATCTTGAGGTACTTGAAGACTTCACCAGGTTCATGCCTTATATTCAACATGGATACATCTCTTGAGGTGACAGCATGTGCAGATGCAGCTTATGCTGGTTGTCCTAGGGACAGAAAGTCCACTTCTGGTTTTGCTATCTTTGTAGGTAGCTCACTAGTTTCATGGAAAAGCAAGAAGCAGACGGTGGTGACCAGATCTAGTGCAGAATCTGAATACAGGGCCATGGCACAAGGATGTGCATAGATGACGTGGGTTAGATCGATATTGATCGTCCTTACTATTGAGGTTTCTCTTCCTATGAAGCTTTTATGTGATAATCAATCAGCTTTGTTTATTGCTAATAACCCTACTTTTCATGAGTGGACAAAGCATATCGAGGTGGATTGTCATTACAGTAGAGATATGATCCAGAAAGGTCTTATATCCATTTCTCATGTTTCCACAGGAGATCAGACAACAAACATCTTCACCAAGGCCCTGACTAGAGGTTCATTTCAGAAGTGTTGTTCCAAGCTGAGCGTGATTGATATTTATGCTCCAGCTTGAGGGGGAGTGTTGAAATAATTGTATCTTGCTGTATTGCTTTTATATTTTATGTTTTCTTTGAGTATCACTTATGTAATTAACCCATGAATTTTCTCCTATATAAGTGAGCCCTGGGATCTCTTCTATGATATGAATAGTTTTTATCCCAACACTATGCAAGATGTTGCGTTCCTCTACGGTAGCGCTTCCCTTCTTATTTATGCAAGGGGATATGTTTGATGCTGCTGCATGTTGCTTCGCTTATAAAGCTTGTCTTAGGTGATGGATATGTTTTTTGTTTCCGGGGTGATCATTGGACCGGTAAGGACCTTTGTGAGATCGTTTTCCGTGTCTGTTTTCCTTGGATGCTAGCATAGAGTGTTCCTCCAGAGATTGCAGGGTGGGTGAGAGCTGGATGCCATGATTTCATACTGAGTTGTCAGATCAACGTTTCACGGAGCTTTTGCAGTTGCTAGAGGCATTACTGGTTGGGGGCGGAATGAATGACGTTGTTGACATTGGTCATGGTCTGAGGGACGGTTCATTGTGTGGAAGGTGTATAAGGCTTTCTATCGTATGGGGATTTTGGACCCGATGCTTGCTTCTGATCAGCTTACTGACTTCTGAAGTTGGAAGGTATCATTGAGGGTCCATCTGTTTATTTAGCCGATGAGGAGGGACTACCTTTTGATGGATGAGAGAAGATCTTTCTTCTTTCCTGGATATGTTAGATCACTGTTCGGGAGAGGAGGGGAGCGTAGATCATTTATTCTTTAGATGCCTTGCTGCTAAGGAAGTCTGGGCTGCGACACATGTGGAGAGGGTGTCGACATGGGATTGGGATGATTTTTGGGTCTCTCGTGGCGCTCTTGACCAAGAGAATAGACCCACCAAAGTTAGTGTGATTGCTATTTTGTTGTCCTTGTGGATTGCTCAAAATGGATGCATTTTTCGAGGCGAAAGAGTATACATGGAAAATATAATTGAGCTTGCCAATAGCTTAAAATCCTTTTGGGCTTTGTAACTCCTTTTTACTTATTGTGAATATATAGAATTTCTTGGGTAGGCGTCTTCTCGATGTCGTACCCTCTTTTCCCTTAAAAAACTGCAACGAAATCCTCGTGCCTCACTAGCCACAAGAAGATCTTAATTCGAAGGGGCACCTTAGACTCCGGATCAGCTTGCAATTGCTTTGCAACCTCCTTGGATAAAAAATAGTGGTGGGAAACAGTTACCATGTAGACTAAAAGCCACCACCATTCTAGTATCAGTGTTCCTTCCCAACCGAGGTACCTGCAATAAATCAAAGCTTCTCAAACAAAATCAAGAAGTCTTGCAACCTATAATAAAAAAACTATAGTAAAATGTGGGGCGGCATGTGCCATCCACCCATTTTCACCACAGCTTGCCCACAATTCAGTGCTGAAGTAAGAAACCTCAAGATATAATCAATGATCAAACCATCCTGGTCCAATCATCGATCCAAAATTGAAAGAACCCATCACCCAACACAAGTTGAAAGCTACTTGAAATATTTGGAAGCACATAACACAAACTCCACCAAAATGAAGTAGGAGTGCGAATAACCTCAGAGTCATCAAATGGAACAATGGAGACACCATAGATGCTAGATACCCACTTCCAAAGAGGAGCACCATCCTTCCATTGAGCTCAGGTACCGACTTTGCAAGGAAAGCCTTGTTCATCATCTTACCTCTTTCAAAGTCTTTGATAAGCTAGGGTTAGTTGGACGATCCTCCCCTTCCTAGCTAAAAAAAGAAAGGTGCATCACTGCATAAGGCATGCATGCCTATGTTAGGTTACTGAATACACATATGCAGTTGCTATGGTCGTATTTCCGAATGCTGTTGGCTTTATTGGTCGTTGTTTCCTTCTAGCCATTTTATGGAAATATTTTGTGCTACCATCTCCTTCATAGAGCTATGTTGCAAATAAAAAATTCTAAAGGTAGAAAAAATAATTTTGACAATTGAAATTTATTCGATGGAAGAATTTTGGAGGGGGGAAGAGAAGATGCATCAGTTGCACATGGGAGGAGAAACACTGAGATCATGTGGAGGCAGAAGGGAGAGTTATAAATGAGAAATCTCAATCAACTTCAACTGATAAAAATAATGGACTGCCACCCCCTTTATATAGGAGGGTGGGATAAAAAATAAAAAGAGAATCAAATCCTAACATATCTTACTTAGACTTTAATTGTCTCTAACAGACAAACTAATTGATCTAACCATTTAACTAATTAATTGGAGATCACAAAAGATATTATTTTAAATAGAAATAAAATTTTCAATGGACTCAATAACTGTAAATAAAATTAACTTGACCCTAATTTAATTAGGCTCTATTAACGGACTAAAAACCTTAGTAAAAAAATGGATGGGAAAATGTCCTAATTATGCCATAATTTTGGATTTGACGCTGCATCAACTCTCTGTCGCTTTGTAAAATTCGTCTCCTGATAATTATGTGATCTACGGTTTCGGCATTGGAAAATTCTATTTGAAATCGTTTGTTAGATCTTCCCAATTTTTCTTCTTTTCAATGTTATAATTTCTTTCCACCGAGGGTTATTATTGCAAAATTTGTTCCCCTTCAACTAAAATAACTATAACCCTTATCTTTCTCTTAAATTTAACCATTTCAAAAATGATTTTTTGGATGGGGGACTTGTGTATAATTTTGCTAAGCAATTTTAGTACCCCTTAATTTAAGGGATTCGAATCTCCCTGGAGACATCTCCCCGACTTTCATTAGGGTTTTTTCTCCCCAAGTGAACTGCCGTAGACGTCGGCATTGGGATTTCGAGCTATGGTTCTGCCAAGGGCATTCTATCTCACGATGACAGCGACGATTGCACAATCGATGAAGACAGTGCTGGTGGATGGTGCTCCGCTGACGGTGCTTCCAAAGTGCGTGGTGATAAAGATGAGCATGTCGACGATGATTGCATGATTTGGCGACAATGCTTGTTGGACATCCCGTATACACCCTTGAGAATAGGCTGATGATGGGAGGAAATTGAGCCTTGACAATGACAATATGGGTGCAGGGGTGTTGTTGGGGCTAGGCATCGAACAATGAGGGTGTGGATGATTTGTCATAGAAGCGGAGGTTGGGGTGACGATGGTGCAATGATAGTGGTGGTCCGGATGGAGTTGGAAGTAGGTGGTGTTGGTGGTGATGTGGGTGGGGGTGGTATTGGTGCGGCCGTAGGCAACGACTGTGATGGTGGTGGTGATGTGAGTTCGGTGGGTGATATGTGACCGTGGAGGGAGGTGGCGGGGGATGACAGGGTTGGGGGGAGGGTTGACGATTAGATGGTTGGAAATGGGTTGATGAAGGAGATTTTAGCATCGAAAATATTGGTGGTGGTTTGTGAATCTCCTGGACAGCGGGTTTGTGGAGTGAAGGCGACAACTCGATGACTTCTTCGACATTAGGGGGTTGTTCTCCCACAAAGATATCTAATTGGACCACAAATTCAGCCACTGTTGTACTTTGACGCTTGAAGGAGACGATGTTTGTACCTCTACTCTCGTGAACGTGACCCATGGTGACGACTTAAATTGAGCGAAATCCTCTAAAATCGATAGGATCTTTTGGCTTGCCCAATATGCTTTCCACGGATGGATCGCCAACAGATCGTGAGGACGATCTGTTGACCATACTCCGATAGCAATTGATGCATTCAGAAAATTGAAAGAGGAGAGAGGAGAGAAGAAGATGCGACACACGACACACGCCTCGCAGGATGATGGTGGATGAGCACTCCAAAATTACAAATCAAATTTGAATTTATAATATGATTTGACTTACAATGACTACTGCCCCATTTACACAGGTGTTAGAATACTCAGATGAATTTATTCTATAGAGCCCTCGGGTCTCTTATATAGGGAGAGAGCCCTTGGGTAAATTACATGAGAGGTACATAAAGAAACTGAAATAACATAAAAGACGGACAACTTATCTCTACAGTCACCCTCAAGATGGAGCATAGATATCTATCATGCTCAGCTTGGAAGAACATCTCTGGAAGGGTCCTCTGAGCAATGGCTTAGTAAATATGTCCGCTGTCTGATCCTCTGAACTGACGTGAGACGTGGAGATGAAGCCCTTCTGAATCATGTCTCTAGTGTAATGACAATCCACCTCTATGTGTTTGGTTCTTTCATGGAAGGCTGGATTGTTGGCAATAAATAATGCTGCCTGATTATCACATTGAAGGTTCATAGGCAAGGGAACGTCAACATTCAGATCTTCTAAGACTGCTTTAACCCACATCATTTCTGCGCTTGCCTGTGCCATGGCTCTATACTCGGACTCGGCACTGGATCTCGCCACAACAGTTTGCTTCTTGCTTTTCCAAGAGACTAAAGAGCTTCCTATGAAGATAGCAAATCCAGAAGTAGACTTACGTCCCCTTGGACATCCTGCATAATCTGCATCTGCACAAGCTGAAATAGACAGATCTGTATCTTTCTTGAATAGCAACCCTGTGCCTGGAGAAGACTTCAGATATCTCAATATCATGTATAAGGCATCCATATGTACTTGCCTCGGCTGCTCAACGAACTGACTCACCCGATTTACTGCAAGGGCAATATCCGGTCGAGTTATAGTGATGTATAGGAGCTTACCCACCATTTCTCTGTACCTTCTCTTGTCCACCTCCTCGGTATCATCATCATACAGCTTCATACTCGGGTCCATAGGTGTACTTGAAGGTCTGCATCCAGTCATTCCTGTTTTCGACTAGCAAATCTGTAACGTATTTTCTTTGAGTCATCACCATTCCTTGTGCATTTCTTGCAAATTCTATCCCAGAAAATATCGTATTGTGCCTAGATCCTTTGTAATGAACTGGCTGCCCAACATAGACTTGGTGATCTCAACTCCCTGTGCATCATCTCCCGTAAACCAATATGTCATCAACATATACCATAACAACAATGGTACCTCTAGGGGTCTTCCGGACGAACAGTGAGTGGTCCGCATTAGATCTTCTGAACCCCTGTCGTTCAATAAGCTGAGAGAGCTTCTGGAACCATGCACGGGGACTCTGTTTAAGGCCATAGATAGCCTTATGAAGTCTGCACACCTTCTGAGTCTCCCCCTCAGCAGCAAACCCGGGTGGCTGCTGCATGTAGACTTCTTCCTGTAGATCACCATACAAGAAAGCATTTTTAACATCAGCTGGAATATGGGCCACTCACGTACCACTGCAACCGATAGGAGGATGCGAAGGGTAGAATGTCTCGCCACCGGTGAAAAAAGTGTCCAAGTAATCTACTCCATATGTCTGTGTAAACCCTCGTGCTACAAGCCTGGCCTTGTATCTGTCAAGACGACCATCTGCATGATATTTGACCGTAAAAACCCACTTGCAGCTCACCATAGACGCACCTGGAGGAATAGGGACTAGAGACCAAGTCCCTCCTGGATTGCAATGCACGCATCTCCTCTTCCATTGCTAAACGCCAGCATTCATTCTTCATGGCATCCTGATATGTCCGTGGAATCTCAACTGACGATACAGCAGCGACAAACTTCTGGAAATCCCCAGTGAGACGATGAAAGGAGACATGAGAGGCTAGGGGATATGAGGCACACTGTCTTCGCTGTTTCCTATGAGCAATAGGCCGGTCCAAGTCATCCAAAACAGTGCTGACCGGTTGGTCCTCCTCCTGTGGTAAAAACTCCTGCACATGTGCATTATTTAACCCATCATTAATATCAGAACATACCTGAGGCGTGCTGGATGGTTGAGATGTAGCTTGAGCAGGGCCCGTGCGTCTCGTGTAGAACTTAGTGAAAGGAACAACTTGGGGGTGGTGGTGATGGTGGTGGCGGAGGTGGTGGTGGTGGTGTTGATATTTGGGACGCTGGAGTAGAGGACGGACCCAGGCTTGGAGGTGGTGGAACATAGACTTGGGAGTCTGATGATGTGGAGGAGACCAATCTGTCACCTGCAGGGGAGAAGTACATGACAGGTTCGAAAAATGTAACATCTGCACTCACATAGTACATTGTCATTGACAGGATCATAGCAACGGTACCCCTTCTGCGTCCTGGAGTAGCCCACGAAAAACACACTTGATAGCCCTAGGGGATAGCTTATCAAGCCCCGGAGATAAGCGGTGAACAAAAGCGACAGTGCCAAAAACCCGAGGTGTCAATGTAAACAAGTCTCTGTCAGGAAAGAGAACTGAGATTGGAGACTTTTCCCCAAGAACAGTTGTAGGCATTCGATTGACCAGATAACACGCAGTAAGTATAGCATCACCCCAAAAGGTTAATGGAGCACAACTCTGAATAAGTAAAGTGCGAGCAATGTCAAGAAAATGTCGATGTTTCGTTCGGCAACCCCATTTTGTTGAGAGGTGTAGGCACATGTGGTTTGGTGGACAATGCCTTTAGATGAAAGGAAGCTAGCAAGAGAGCGAGTGCAGAACTCCAATGCATTGTCAGTATGCACATACTTAACAGAAGATGAAAAACATTCTGAACTTCATTAATTAGATTTTGAAGAACATTTCCTGCTTCAGATTTATTTTGAGAAGAAAAGTCCATGACACTCTGGAGAAATCATCAACCACAACTAGATAGAACCTGTGCCCCTGGTGATCCGGGACACGACTTGGACCCCAAATATCTATATGAAATAATTCAAACGGGGAGCTACTGCTCCGACTCTGACGACCAGGGAAGCTAGACCGTTGGTGCTTCCCTAACTGACATGCTTCACACCGAAAAGAAGGAACTCGGAGATATCTGAGCAGGAGGTGACGCATCTTTTGCAGCGGTAGATGACCGAACCGAAGATGCCAGGTGTACGGAGAACAGAGGTCTGGGTATGCAAGGAGACACCAGCGTAGGAGTTACGAACGAGACGATAAAGGCCATTGTGCTCAGAACCACAACCAATCACCCTGCCCGTCAGTATGTCCTGAAAAATAACAGACGATGGATCAAAAATAGCACGACAGTGCAAATCACGTGTAATCTGACTAATAGATAAAAGGTTCATAGAAAATGCTGGAGCATGTAGCACATTCTGTAAGTGCATAGAGGGTAGCAAAGCTGTCTCCCCCTGACCGATGATAGGAGACTGAGTGCCATCAGCAATGAGTACAGAGCGACCTGGCTGAACAGCTCTGTATGACTGCAGAATATCTTTCTCACGGCATAGATGATGGGTAGCTCCAGAGTCGACAATCCATCCTGTGAGGTCATGAGTATGAAATGAGGCTGAAGGACTACCTGAGGCACTGGCTGAGGCCGATGTACTGGCTGACGCCGAAGCCGCAACATCAGAACGTCTGCACCCTCTGATGAAGAAGATTGTGGCATAATATCCCGAAGTCGTGCCACCAACTCTTCGAACCTGTGATCTGGAGTAGATGCGGGTGGACCCTGAACATGATCAGCTACTCGTGCAGAAGGAGGAAAACCATGCTTGGAATAGCATGTATCCTCCGAATGACCAGTGCGGCGACAATATGAGCACGTAGAGCGTATGCGGCCTCCGCGGCCACGTCCACCACTTCCCCTGCCACGAAACGAGGACGAACCACCACGTCCCCTGGAAACTGCCATTGCTGACGGAGTCGCAGTCGCTGTACTGGATGGAACGGGTACACGACTGAGCCTCCTGTATACCTCTTCTATTGGTGGGATGGTGGCATCTGCCAGTATCTGAGCGCGTGCTGCCTCGTACTCCGGATCTAGGGCAGCGAGTAATACGCCAACATAGTGGCGTTGCGGAACGTCTTCTGCTGTTCCGCCTGGCTGTAAGCGGAATGGTGCTGTAGAGCTTCTCGAACATGCCACGAAGCGACGTGTACAGGGAATGAAGAGGCTTCCCATTCTGCTTCGTGGTAAATATATCATGCTGCAACTGGAGCATCTTCGTCTCATTACGGACCTGAGAGTACGTCATAGCCAAAATATCCCACATCGCCTTAGCGGTGGGCTAGTGAAGGACATCATTCGCTATCTCCGTCGTGAGCGTACCTGAGAGCCACACCTTGGCGTACGCATCATCTGCCTCCCATGAGGCATAGATTCCTGTCTTCTCCGGCGGTTCTTCTCGGTAAGAATATGCTTCTTACCACACGACTTCATGAGACCGAGGAACTGCATCGCCCACAGTTCGTAGTTCGTCCCGTCCATCTTGACGATTGGTGCCGAACCTTTGAAGGCACCTAGGGCGGGCATATCTAGCTTCTGATCTGACATGATGCCGGAGAAGAACAACTACTGATAGACCAAGAAATACTGTCTACCAAGACCTTGTAGGATCCAAGTGCATAGGTAGACGATTATGCACTTGAATCAAACATAACGCCGAGTCCTAGGAAGAACGCGGCACACCGGGACCGAGTAGAGGCCTTGGGAGCCTCTACTTGGCAAAGATGGCGGCTGGACAGCAGGTGGAGAGGCTCGACGTCGATTGTGGGCCCGACAGGGGCTGGCGGCGGGTAGAGGAGGGGCTCGGCGGCGGTGTGAGGGCCCGGCAGGGGCTGGCGGCGATGGTGGGAGGGGCCCGGTGAAGGAGAGAGGCCCCGGCGGCGGTGGTGGGAGGCTGGGATCCCCGGGGAGGGGAGGCGCGGCGAAACCCTAGAGAGAGGGGGGGGGCTGGCGGTGTAAAAAAACCCTAGGTTAGGGTCATGGCTCTGATACCATGTTAGAATACTCAGATGATTTATTTTATAGAGCCCTCGGGTCTCTTATATAGGGAGAGAGCCCTTGGGTAAATTACATGAGAGGTACATAAAGAAACTGAAATAACATAAAAGACGGACAACTATCTCTACAACAGGGATGGGGTCGGATTCACAAATATAAATCAAATAAAATTTGAAAATAAAATAGTTCTAACTGATTGTAATTGACTCATTAACTAATTTAATCTACCATAAATATTAAGGTTAAAATTAATCTCAATTCATTTAACGCAAATAAAATAGATGACTAATTTAAAACAACTATTTAAGGATGAGAATTCTTAATTTTAAAAAATCTCTAAATTTGTGATTACTTCAATCATGCTTGACTAGGGTTCAAATCCCCTGTGCGTGGGGCAATGTTCATGAATGCGAGCTGCACGATCGCATATGCGGTCACATATGGGTGTGTCGAGGCCTTAGCGCACCGCATTCCTTAAACCCCTCACTATGCGCGCCTTGCGTATATGCGGGTTGTGCGGTCGCATATGCGCATCGTGCGCCCGCTTCCAACTACAAAGGTGTTATGGTAATCGAATCCGGATCTTAAGATCC
Organism: Ottelia alismoides; assembly: GCA_037367405.1. NCBI lineage: Eukaryota > Viridiplantae > Streptophyta > Magnoliopsida > Alismatales > Hydrocharitaceae > Ottelia > Ottelia alismoides. Next base: position 346,806 of record JAZKJV010011570.1, read on the forward strand.
GGATATGATTTTAGGGCTTAGGCGACTCGATTTGGACTTGATATCTCTTTCAGATCCGATTTTTTGATTTTTGATTTTTGGGAGCCAAGTTAGGTTTACTGAATGATTTTTTATCTTATTCCATGCCAACTTATTCCAAGATCATGCCTATTCTTATGATTTTCTTATGCGAGCAACCAACTTATTCCAACTTAGGTTTGATTCTTGTGATTTTCTGCTCCAACTTAGGTCTGATTCTTGTGATTTTCTTATGCTAGCAACCAACTTCTTCCAACTTAGGTTTGATTCTTGTGATTTTCTTATGCCAGCCAACTTATTCCAACTTAGATTTGATACTTTAATTCTTGCGATTTCTATGAAGTGAACTGTAATGTATTTTGTACTAACAATGTTTAGGCATATAAAATGATTACTCCAAGATGATTATTTCTAACTTAAGTCTCTGTTATTTACTAACAATATTTAGACATATAAAATGAATATGTAACTAGGCTATCTTGAATGTTTATTTTTGTGAAAGAATTTAAGACATGATAATGTCTTTACTGTATTATATTTCGAAGTATAAAATGTTTATGCTAACATTCAACTTAGGCCTATTGAATGATTGATATTTTTTTTCAAAGAATTTAAGATATGATTATGTCTTAGTTCTATGAATTTAGTTCTTCTATTAGACCACAATTATACATAAATTTAGTTCAGTTGTAGTCACTTCTGTATATATGTAATTGTACTAAGCCTTCTCCCACTATAAGTAGGGTCGGCTACATGGATTCTCACTCAAATCCATGTTGAAAGATTCGACTATTTTTTACGCTGGCCGTCAACTACCTAATGCAACCCCTGCAAGAGTGGGATTTGAACCCTGGTCTTTTGTGTGGTATACACACATCTGTATATACATATATTTAAATAAAAAATAGGAAATCATGTGGAACCACATATACCCCGTATATACCCCCGCATACGGCTTAATCGCTATTCAATGACCTGTTCGAACGCATATGCATGCCGGTTTCCTGAACTTTGGTGCGAGGTTGTGTTAGGTAGTTAACAACTAGCGTACGAATACTCGAATCATTCAACATAGATTTAAGAAGAATCCATGTAATGTAGCCAACCCTACTTATAATAGGAGAAGGATTTGCTTCAATCCTGCTTGACCCCTCATATTGGGGTGGATTGCATCAATTATTGCATGATCTTCAGGCTCGAGACATCATGATTTCATTCCAACTTTCCCGATTACACGTTGAAAGAACAGTCACGTAGCATACATCAGGATCCATGTGTCCTTGAAACAGAGTTTGGCATCATCAATTTCATGTTGGAAAAGCATATATGGTGCAAAAGGCGGCGCCCACGTGGATATCGCTCCCCTGATACGGTGCTTGAATACTTGATTGGGGCAACTTCAGCTTGGGCATCGCGACCTTTGGAGAAAGCATCCCACCGGAGGCCCCTGAGGAATCTAGTGCCCTGCTCTTGGTCAAGAGAGAACCCGTCAAGCTCCACTGGTCCCCGAAGTCTTGGGAGATCTTCGTCTCCTACAGAAGAACCACACCCGCCTTTGCATCTGCAGACAGGTCTCGGATCACCATTCGCTCCTCCGACCTCTTCGTGCCCTTGACATTCCAGGAGAGAATATTCACGAGGGAACAAATTTTGCTTCCGTTGGTGGCATGACACCCAAACAATCCACCAAGATCTTGCCCACTCCCAAATTCTGCTGCTGTGCTCCGTTGCTATCAACCGACGCCTCTGGTTCCGCTGATCCATCTGCCTCACACATGTGACTGAACGCAGTTCCTGTTGTCCTATCAGCTTCCAGTGCCATCCCCGCCATAGGGACTCCATTGCTGTTGCCAATCGACCCCTCAAGGGCCACACGACCAATGCTACCTGTTGGCCAACACCTTCGCGACGATGAGATATATAGATTTTAGACACACAATATGGTGTAGATTCTCCACCCACCTCACCACGTCCTTCTTAGATAGAAGGAACAACATGGACTGATTTAGCAGCTTGAGCCCATGATTCGTCTGACGTAGCTCCACCAAATCCAGCATCTCCTGGCCCTCTAGGTCCCGAAACTCCCTGTCAAAAAAAGGAAACCATCCGTATAGGGGACCCATCATCATTCAGGTCAAAAGTTGCATGTTGAACCTTCGCAAGTAAAGTTATTGTCAACTCCTCGGACTATAACTTATTCAGCCTTGGGACATCTCTTTCATCCCATATGGCACTGCTACTAGGCACTTGTCGACAGAGCTCAAGGTAATGGCATCTCACTGCATCTCCAATGGTACAATTACTCACCACCTTCTCACCATCCACCTAAATAGAATGAATCAAATTATGTCTTCTACGTTTACTCGCTATCACATGAAAGAACCTCATGTTTGCATCTCCCTACTTCAGTCACTTTTGCTGCGAATATTCCTTTCGCTTAATCTCCCTTTTCCTGTCCTCGTTCAGAAGAAATCGGCTTCGCTTGCATCTCGCAACCTTCTCCTCCTTCAATAGCTCCCTAAAGTTCTCTAAGTGATAAACTCATACGATCTTTGCCTACACCAAATCTCTGTGCTGGCCCTTCTTAAATTGAATAAGCATGATGTAAAGGGTTCGGAATTTTTGGACCGTCCTTATCGAGGCGGACCCATTCCCAATCTTTTCTTACCAAGATCTTATTACGTATCTCTTTAACAACGAAGGCTCACACTACAACAAGGGAGTTGTATCAGGAGACAATGGTGGCAGTCCATCAAAGGACGGCAACGACGGTGAGGTCTGCGAGGAGGGAGATGCATCGACTTTGATCTTCTTGTCCATCCCGATAGTGATTGTCTTGGGGGATCCTTGGTGGTTGCGTTACTTGTGAGAAGGGGTGGAGGTGGAAGTAGTTTGGCGATGGGTTTGATCTTCTTTGCCACAAACATAGTTCAAGTGACATGGCAGCACTAGTTAGTGCATCCAACGTTACAACATGGCCATCAACAAGGTTCAGAAAGTCGGCCCATGCGGCCGCATATGCGGCCGCATATGCGCATGCGGGCACCCAGCCGAACCGCATATCCTATATGCAGTTGTATGCGGCCCAAGCGCACAATCGGGGCGCATAAACCGCATATGCGCCCGTTCATGCGGTCGTTCATGCGGCTGATCCATTTAAGGATCCGACTGAGATACCGATTAATCAAAACTCTCGTTCCCTATTTCGACTCCCCTCCCCGTTTCGACTCCCCTCCCCCTTTCTTCCCTTTCGACTCCCCTGCCCGACAAAGCCACCACCCACCACCGTGCTTCTGCCTTTGGACTCGACGATACCCTCAACCTCCGGTCCTCCTCCTTCCGCCTCGAAGCCTCCACCGCCTGCGCTGCGCTGCCGCCACTGCGCCTTCCGCCTGCGCTGCGCTGCGCCTTCCGCCTCAAAGCCTCCAACGCTGGTAACTCTCTGATCCTTCTACTTCTTCTTGGTTTCTCCTCTCGTGTTGGTTCTTCTGCTCTTTGATGTGTAACAGAGGTTGCAAGTTGGTACTTGGAAGCTGGTTTTTAATTTACACAATAATGTTATGCCCCTTGAGAGTAGCCAGATGATTTGATATATGAGATTTCACATCCCATATGCCATTTTTGATATCATGTTTGTCTTAGTTAGGGGGCACAAAGAGATTAGAAAAAAATTCATCTCAGGCCTTTTGAGAGGACCTCATCTGCTCTCAATGCTATGTTGCCCTTCAAGCAGTCCTTGGACATTTTCTTCGTATTGTTTAGAGAAGCTTTCCTGAAACATGGGACTTGCCTGTTGTTTTATAGTGCCAATTTCTTACCTCCATTGCAATCCTTTTTCCATAGAAAGAAACCTTGTTTTCCTTGTTTCTTTCTTAGAATTCTTCAGAAAGAACAGATGCATACATTTTGTTTTATTTTTCATTCAATATTTAGTACATACACTGTTGTTGACTTACATGTTTTTACTGTAAGATGCTGAATTTGATTTATTTGTTTTTATAGGTTTATAACATAACCTTGTTTTATCTGTAAATTTGATTTTATTTATGAGTGACTCAGAAGGCGATGATGATGATGACATTCCAACAATCAATTTTGAAGATGATTTAGATTAGAATTAGAAGCCGGTTTATAACTTTATATATTTGAACATTCTACATTCAGAAACATATTTTGATATCTAAATGAACTATGTAGCTTTTTATTGTGGTGCCTTTTTTATTTTTAAAAGTATGTTTTTGTAGGAATCTAATGGAAACATGTACTTTTTTGTCTCTGACATCACAATTAAGAGCATATCTTTAATATTTTTTAATGCAAACCGCATAATCCGCATATACTTCCGCATATACTTCCGCATATCCGCTTACTCGCTCGGGACCGCCTGACCGAACAAATACCGCATACCGACTTTCTGAACCTTGGCCATCAACGACACTGGTATGTGAACACATCCTTCTTACAGGTTCTACGGTGGTGGTAGCAATGCGAAGATGGTGGTCAACATTAGCGGAGGTGATGACGACAATGGTGTTGGAGTAGGGATGATGATTGGTGGTGCTGAAGCCGTGACATATGTGGTGGTAGCAAGCATGAAATCCCATGGACAACCTGGGATGCAATCAGAATGTCTATGATGCATCTTTTTTGATTTCTTCTTTGTTGCCCTTTACGTCGGTATTGTGGTGGTTTAGCGATTGTAGAAGCCTTAGATCTCGTGCTAGATTCAATGTATCTTGTAACTTTGATCACATGTCGAGCATTATTGAAAATGAATTTTCCATCTCTACAAACATTTAATGATATTTTGAAAGCCACTCTCTTGTATGTGCTTTCGAGAACGCGTGGAAGGATCGTCTGATCGTAAGAACCACCTGTACAACATGCTTTGATACAACTTGCTGTAGAAGGGAATTTAGGTTGGGGAAGAATTAGGAAGGAGGGAGATGAAGAGGGTAGAAATGCACCGTTTGCATCGGATTTGGGAGAAGTGCGGAGATGAAGGGAAGATGGGGGAGGAGATTTAAGGGGGAGGAGAAAGCAGATAACTTCAATTCTCGTCGATCCGTCCTTAAACAGTTCCTACCATCCCCTTTATGTAGGAAATGCGGAACTACAAAATAAATAAAAAGAAACTACATATTTTAACAAACCATAATTTGATTCCAATATTGCTCAACTCGACAACTAACTAGAGATCGCATGCAATCTCATTATTTAAATAAAAAAGAAATTATGATAGACTCAAGTTAGATAAAATTCACAACTAACCTTAACCCTATTTAATTTGTGACTTTAATTGTGCATACTTTGAATGATGACAAACCTTAATTTTCCCTAGTTCCCATATTCTCTCTGCACCCCCTCCCAACCACCTAATAGAACATCCATGTTGGACCCTATTGCGGAGTCCACTACAGTTTTGATGGGTTTACACTGCTCCCTTTGAACCATTCATAACAATGCTTGCACGTTGCACTCACCCCAAGTAGTTTCTTGAGGAATGCAACCTCCTAACATGAATGGATAGGTTGTGAGGCTAGCATTCTTGCTGACCTTCCTCAGGCTATGAAAACACAGCTCTCCCCACTTTAAAATCAATGTAGTTTGGGACGCACGCACTCTGCAAATGATGCTTACCATGGCGTTGAGGGATGTGTCTTGCACTAGGTCATTTGAGATTATGGGATCCACCTCGAGGATACCTGATGAAACCCCTTTAATGGCGTTGAAATGGTGGTTCGCAGTGGGAGCCCTGTCATTGCAAAGATCGAATGTCTTAATGGGGGTGGAGCCATCTTGGAGAAGTGTGCATCACCGGATTAAACGCCACCACTATTTTTGTTACTAATCAAGACAAGGTGTTCTCGTTCTGCTTCTACCCGCAAATGCATGCTAAGTAATCATCCAGAAGCACCACATCACCAAAAAAGCTCATCCCAAGGATCTCCCTGATTGTTGACGTAATGCCCCACATGCATTTTGGTTTACCAGAGGACTCCACTAGCATTGTCAAAAGAATATTAAGGTGTCTGACCTTGGATGGGGAGATCATTGCCTTTCAGGATAAGCCATCCAACGATGCTCACTTCACCACAAAGAAAACACTACACTAGGTCCCTTACAGGGAAGCACGGTGGCCAAAATCACCACACCTTAGGCATAAATCATCAAAGGAGATAGATGAGAATCGAGTTTCTTCCCTTTCACGAGAGAAACTGCCATGGCAAGGTGCGATGGTGCCCTGGTAGCCAACACTCTCCTCATTCTGCTAACCTTCTTCCAGCCATCAATGTTGCAGTTGAACCCTGCTTGGACACCCCTTTCTTCTGCCTTTGGCAACCACTGTTGGTTCCTCTCAGCTCTGGGAATACCATCTGGTTGGGGCCTCACAAATGCTGTAGTTGATGGTTGAGGAAGTGAGGGCAGTTGACGCTCAGGGAGAGCAATCATTTGGTTAAACACATTGCTTTGCTCGATACTGAATGGTGTGCGGTTATGGTAGAATGACAAGTGGTTACCTACTGGAAGATGAAGATGAAAAGTATGACTGCTGGGTCACCACTGAGGGATACCTAATGGAATGAGGCATGGTGGGAGAGGGGGGGGGGGGAGCTTGTGCAGATTGACCGATGATGGTTGTAGCCAAGGCTAGGCAATGCCACCCTTCCTATTGGTCCATAATTACATCCATATACCACAGAAAGTTGGAATGATTTATGAATTTAGACAATTTGGGCTTATTCTTTTGGAAATTTCCTTTTGGATTCCGTCAATCTCTTCTGTCCTTTGTTCCACATGCAGTGTCTTCCTAGCAGGGCTTCAAATTTCGATTTCGGTGACCGGCCGAAACGAAATTTCGATCGAAATTCGACCAAAATTTCGGTATGTTTTTGAACTGCCCCCCCCCCCCCCCCCCCCACCCAAATTCGGTCGATATAGGCCATTCAGCCAAATTTCGGTCACCTACCGAAAACCGAAATATGAAATTCGGCAAAATTTGATCCTAATGTTTCCGAGGACTGGTTCCAATACACTTGCCTCAGAAAAAAGCCTTGAGGAAAAATTTGGAATCGCTAGTGTAATTGTTATGAAGAATCGAATATGTAGCGTAGGCAGACATGATGTTTTGTACGGGTTGATTACACTTGTACTTGACATTCATCATATATTGGTTTGATTCCTGCATACAATTTCTATACCCTTGTTTGAAAAGACATCTCTGGATTGTACCATATCTTATTATAGTGTATGTTATAGCTTATTTATAATTTTAATGCTTTATTGCAGATTGACATGGACACTATTGAAGTTAGTAACTTGAATAGACAGTTTTTGTTTCGTCAGATGCATGTTGGACAGTCCAAAGCTAAGGTTGTCTGAGCTATATTTCTTTTTCGGGGAAATGTTGCATGTTTGCCTGAACTTCACCTTGGATGTGTATTTTGGTTTTCAGGTTGCTCGGGATGCTGTCTTAAGATTTAGGCCCCATATACATATTGCACCCTATCATGCTAATGTCAAGGACTCTGAGTTTAATGTGGATTTCTTTAAGCAGTTCAGTGTCGTTTTGAATGGCCTTGATAATCTGGATGCTAGGCGGCATGTCAATCGTCTTTGTTTAGCTGCTGAAGTTCCTCTTGTTGAGAGTGGGACTACCGGGTTTCTGGGGCAGGTATTGGATTTGTAATGGGAATCATGTTAAAACATGTTTTTATGCATTCTCTCGAGGGACATTATTTATGACTTTTACAACCATTTACCTTGCAATACGGTCTATTTTGTTCTATACAACTTTTACAACTCAACTTCTTTGATATTCTTACTTTTTTTACGTATATAAAAAAAATGAAAATCCTCATGTTCTGCTCTGCATAATTTTCATTTATTAAGATGAATGCTGGCTCTTGATGCATTCATGATAAAACCTTATAAAACCAAATCCATAAACATGGATAAATGCTTGCTAAATTTCAGACATTACCAGGTCCTATTCACTTGAGGAGTGAAGGTTGTAATATATCAGATCTTATATATGCATTCTGCAATTCATGATTGCCATGAGCTCACGTGTAATGCAATTCCAGTGCTGAATTGTTATTTGTTGAATCTGATATAATTTTGCTGACTAAAATATTTTCTACATGTTATTGTAGTAACCTGTTATATTAACTGACAATTTACGTGTTCTGTAGCAAAAATAAAACCAAGCATGATCTTTTAACACCTTTAAAAAACGATCTTTTAACATAAGTGCTTACGGAATTTTCGGTACTTGTTACAATAAATGGCTTTATGCTCTCTTCTGGAAGCACAATTCATGCATTATAGTGGAGATGTTGAATACTGCCCGTGGGTTAAGTGCTAGATTGCCCAAATTTGAGGTTAATGCAATCACGAATTACATACAAGTAATTGTCCTATACATCATCTGCAAAGAATCACACTGGTAAGGGATATGGAAAGGATGGTAAATAGCAGTTAGTATTTTAATACATGAAATGATATGATATATATGGAACATCGTCTTAAAAAACAAGACAATGATCTCACTAATTACCAATGAAATGATTTCAATAAATATTGTCAAACAAACATCACCATAAAAGTTGTATGCGGTAAGATCTTAGAGATAATTCTGGATGCTTGCATGGTTGCACTACTATCATATGAAATGATCATTGGGTAAAATCAAATTTAAATTGTTAGAAAATGCATTTGTTCTTCTATTATAACCCCACAGGGGTATTTCCGTATTTTTCCATTGTACTGCACTCTCTAAGGTTTCTAGGATTTTCCTACATAAGGACTCCTAGACCCATGGAATGATACACGAAAGTTTACATTTCTCAACATGGTATCAGAGCACTAGGTCAATGACCTAGGGATCCGTGCCGCTTCCCCCTCCCTCTCTCAGCCTCGATTGGAGCGCCGCCTTCCTTCTCTGCGGTTCTCCATCACCCTCGACGGCGCCGCTCTTCGTTCTCTACACCCTTGCCGCCGTCGCCCCCACGCCCCCTTTCGCCCGACGCCATCGCCCCCACACCCCTTTCGCCCATGTCGCCCCACGCCCCACGACCCTGTCGCCCTAAACGCCATCGCCAACCCCCGACGCCATCCCCGCACCCCTGTTCCCCCATTCCCACGTCATCGCCATCGCCATCGCCGCGCCCCCATCCCCACGACTCTGCGGCCCCCCCATCCCCGCGCCCCCATCCCCATCCCCACGCCCTCTTCCCAGCGCCGCCATCCTCGCGCCCTCATCCCCTTCCCCGCGCCCCCATCCCCATCCCCGCGCCCTCTTCCCAGCACCGCCCGATCGACCTCCACCTCTCCCGCAGGCCTCCACTCCTCCCGCCAGGCCTCCACTTCTCCGCCCAGCGCCTACTCCTGCCCCTGCCGATCCTTCTGCGCCTACTTCTGCGCGCGCCTGGCCTCCCTGCCGATCGCCTACAGGCGCCCCCTGCTCCTGCCAGGCTCCTCCTCGTCAGGACCCTGCCCCTCGCCCTCGATGGCGCCCGTCCATGTCAGGCCCCTCGTCTACAGGAGCTCCTCCTCAAGGCCTCTGCTTCTTCAAGGCCTCTGCCATTCCGTAAAGCATGCCCCTGCCCCTGACTCGCTGCGCTTCCCAGGCATCCTATGCTCCAACGGCCCGACCGAAGATTGATGGTTTGCTAATTGTGTATGACCTCTAATATCTCTACATACTAGGTCATCGTTTTTGACCACTATGGCCACCATGGCATCTGCTCCCGCGTCTTCGGACTCCAAGCCCTTATACCCTACCTCATCTATGATGATACAAGGCACCTCTATTAAACTAAAGGGATCGGAGAACTACGTACTATGGTCTCGATCCTTCAAAATATTCATTGGTGGCCAGCGCAAGATCTACATTCTCACTGCCAATCCGCCTGCCGAGACAGACACCAACTATGACACCTGGTACCAGTGTTGCAGAAGACGGTATTCGGTATTCAGTCGGAGGGGTCACTGAATAGAGAATAATCGGTATTCGGGCGACTATTCGGAATTATTCGGTTTTGTATTTTTTAATATAAAAATTATTTATAATACATATATTCTTATATTTTTATACATATATGGTCATTATTTAACATGAATCCAAGATAAAAGTACCCATCAATATAATAGATATATAGAATTTGACATTTGTGGTGATACCATGGTAAAACGTAACCCATAAAATTTGAAAATTGAAAATAAAAAAATAAAAAATATGAAAAGTCGAACTCCAGTCGGCCTCATAGTCGGTCCAGTCGGCCTCATAGTCGGTCCAGTCGGCCTCATAGTCGGTCCAGTCGGCCTCATAGTCGGTCCAGTCGGCCGAATAGTCGGCCGACTATTCGGTTGGGCCGACTATTGCCCGACTGGAGGTCTATTCAGTCGGGTAACCCCCCGCACCGCATAGTCGGACCGACTATTCGGTATAGTCGGCCGACTATTGCAACACTGCCTGGTACGTCGACAATTGTCAGGTAATCACTTGGATGACGAATAGTGTTGATCCTAATATTGCGTCAAATTTGCTCTACAAAACAACTGCAAAAGAAATGTGGGAGAGTCTTGAGAAAACATACTCCCAGAAAACAACCAAATCCAGGCTTTCTGACATTTACACAAGGATTTGGTCTGCAAATCAAGGAGAAACATCCTTAATAGAATATTATAGGCTCCTCACATGGTTATTTGAAGAACTGCTTATATTTCAACCTGCCTGCTGTGACAAGCAAATAGGTGAAAGAGCAGAATGGCAGGTGTACCGATTTCTCTCAGGTTTACACCCTCGATATAAACCTGTCAAAGAACAATTCTTGACGGCGGCTGCCCTACCGTCCCTTGAAACTATTTTTGGCAGACTACAGGAGCTGGAGACACTGAACCCAGCTCCCACTGCAGACACTACTGCTCACTTTGCAGGAGGACGCCCACCTTTCCAAGGAGGACAAGGCCGTATGTTTGGATGCGGTCGAGGACGAGAGCAGGGACGTGGACGTGACTCCGGACGCGGCCGTGGCCGTGACTTTTCTAATGCTCGTTACCCAGCATGAATTCATTGTGGCCGCTGGAACCATCCGTCTGACAAATGCTGGGTCACCTTTGGCATGCCCGAAGCCAATAATGCATATGAGGCAACACCTTCTGACAACAGTTATGATACTATGGAGACCTCTCAGGCTCAGTCTCCCACATATGCTCCAATAACTTTTACTACTACAGAATATGCTCGTCTTGGCTAACTCCTTCAGAACCCAGTTGTCGACACTATAACTTCAGGGCCTACTGCGACTCTCGCAGCTACCACAGGTACGATTGCCAGTTCTGCCTCTACCTCTAGCACTACTTCTACCTAGATCATCGACTCGGGCGCCTCAACCCACCTCACAGGCGACTGTAGTCTCCTCACCTCTCCCCGGGAACCCTCTACAGTGAAGCATGTTCGTGTGGCCAATGGCGCCTACTCACCTATCACTAGTGTGGGGACCATGGAATTTAACCCCAAACTTAAGCTAACGGATGTTCACTGTGCTCCTGCTTTTCCCCCAGTCTACTGTCTGTTCACAAATTATGCACAGAACTCAATTGCCGTGTGATATTTGATGATTTATGCTGTTATTTTCAGGACATCCGGACGAGACAGATCTTTGGTGGGGGACATGAGAAGAACGGTTTATATTATCTTGATATCCCTTCCAACTCTTGTTTCGCTGGCGCAACTTCCATCTCTGCTGATCCTCTTCTGTAGCATCTTCGTCTGGGTCACCCCTCTGCTAAAGCTCTTTCCTTAATGTTCCCTGAACTGTCCATGCTTAAACCCTTCGAGTGTGAGGCTTGTCAGTTCGGAAAACATCACCGTGCATCTTTTCCTGCTAGGACTGAACCCCGTCGTACTATGTCTTTCTCATTAATTCATTGTGATGTTTGCGGACCTTCTCCTGTCCGAACCATTGGTGGACACCGCTATTTTGTTGTCTTTGTGGATGATTATAGCATATCATCCTGTGTCTATCTTCTTAAAGAACGCTCAGAAATCAATAAAATTGTCAAAAGTTTCTTTGCTTATGTCAAAAATCATTTTTCATCTAATATTCAGATCTTCCGCTCTGACAATGCCTTGGAGTTTACTCAATGAGATCTGTCTGATTTCTTTGCTTCCAATGGGACAATACATCAAACCTCTTGTCCTTATACCTCTCAGCAGAATGGGGTTGCTGAACGCAAGCTTCGTCATCTCTTAAACATTGCCCGTTCCCTTCTCACCCAGATGAAAGTTCCCAAAACATACTGGGGTGATGCTATTCTCACTTCAGTACATATTATCAACAGGATTCCCTCCCTTACTCTCAAAGGCTCCACACCATTCTCTTTACTTCACCCTAATGATATTCCCTTTCCTTTGCCTCTACGGATATTTGGATGTGTCTCCTTCGTCCACAATTTTCACACCAAGGACAAACTATCCCCTCGTGCCATCAAATGTGTTTTCCTTGGTTACTCCTACACTCAAAAAGGTTACAGATGTTATGATCCTATTGACAATCGATACTACATCTCTGCAGATGTAACTTTCTTTGAGCAAACCAGCTTCTTCACACAACCGGTCACCGATGTCCCTCTAGATCTTCCTCCACCACCAATCATCTCCACCCGTCGATCTCATACCTCAACACCAGATGTCCCTTTACCCATACCTCTGCCTCAGGATGATATGCCATCTTCAACAGTCCCCTCCACTACTGTCCCGGATGATCCAGAAGACCTACCGATTGCATTACGGAAGCAAAAGAGAAAGTGTACCTCTTATTCTATGTCTAACTTCACTACTACGGCTGGACTTTCTTCCACTGACAAACAATATGCAGATGCCCTAATGACTATTTCCATTCCCAAAGATCATCACAGTGCCTTCCAAGATGCAGGTTGGCGGCATGCCATGAATGAAGAAATGGATGCACTCACTTCCAGGGGCACATGGGATCTTGTGCCATGTCCTACAGGCATCAAGCCTGTTGCTTGCAGATGGGTCTTTACGATCAAAATCTCCAGATGGCTCTATTGACAGACTTAAGGCCAGACTTGTGGCAAAAGGATTCACTCAGACATATGGAGTCGATTACTTTGAGACCTTCTCTCCTGTTGCTAGGATGGGTTCCATTCGCACAATACTCTCTGTTGCAGCTAACAAGAATTGGCCAATTTTCCAACTGGATGTAAAGAATGCCTTCCTATACGGTGATCTCGAAGAGGAGGTCTATATGATGCAGCCACCGGGTTACTTAGTCGAGGGGGAGTATGTGTGCCGACTTCGCAAGGCCATCTATGGCCTAAAGCAGAGTCCTCGAGCCTGGTTCGACAGGCTTACCACTGAAATTAGCTCTCTTTGCTTTCATAAGACAACATCTGATTATTCTGTATTTATTAGACGACGATCCACTGGAACTGTGATACTTGCTGTCTATGTTGATGATATGGTGGTCACTGGTGACGATGACAATGGAATTCTAGAGACCAAGGCCTTCCTTCAGAAGGTGTTTGTCACCAAGGACCTTGGACAACTCCGGTACTTTCTTGGTATTGAGGTGATACGCACTGCTGAAGGGTTACATCTATCACAACGGAAATACTGCTTGGATATTTTTACGGAAGTCGGTTTACTTGGATGCAAACCATCTGGCATCCCTGCAGAGGTACGAAAGCACGGTACTTCCGACGATTCTGAGTTTGAAGACACTACGCGATACAAAAGCCTCGTGGGTAAACTAATCTACCTCACCGTTTCTAGGCCTGATATATCTTATGCTGTAAGCAGAGCCTACCGCCACATGGAAAGGCCTCATTACAGTCATTGGCAGGATGTCCTTCTGATCCTTCGATACTTAAAGGAATCACCAGGACGAGGACTCATCTATAGGGTCAACGGTCATACTGATATCACTGCTTATGCATATACTGATTACGCCAGTTCTCCTGAGGACAGACGATCCATTACTCGCTATACTATGTTTGTTGGTGGTAACCTTGTTACATGGCGAAGCAAGAAGCAAACCGTGGTCTCCAGATCAAGTGCAGAGGCGGAATATAGGGCAATGACCCATGCTGTTTGTGAGATTACGTGGCTTGTATCTTTTCTACGAGACCTTGGGTTTCCTGCTACTACTCCAACACCGCTATACTGTGATAACAAGTCTGCTACATACATTGCCACCAATCCAGTATTTCATGAACGGACGAAGCACATTGAAGTTGACTGCCACTTCATTCAAGATGCAATACGCGGAGGGCAGATCGTCACACCACATATCTCTACAGATCTTCAACTTGCAGACATATTTACTAAAGCACTACCAAAGAAGCGCCTTTTATGGATAACTTCCAAGTTGGGCATGATTGATGGATATGCGCCAACTTGAGGGGGAGTGTTAGAAAATGCATTTGTTCTTCTATTATAACCCCACAGGGGTATTTCCGTATTTTGCCAATGTACTGCACTCTCTAGGGTTTCTAGGGTTTTCGTATATAAGGACCCCTAGACCCATTGGAATGATACACTAAAGTTTACATTTCTCAACATAAATAACTGAAATTAATCTTTCCATATAATGCTGGATTTAAGGTTCTTAAGTTTCATCATTGATATATCTTTTTTTCTCAATGTTGTTGTAGTTTTTGCAAAATATGTGTTTTTATATATCAAGAATTCTTGTAGCCGACCCTACTTAAAGAGGGGGAAGGCTTCGCCATTTTTTTGTGTTTCTATTGTAACGTTTTTGCTTGCATTTTATCAGGTCACAGTTCACGTGAAGGGCAAAACTGAGTGCTATGAATGCCAGCCAAAGCCATTTCCCAAAACCTATCCCGTTTGCACCATCACCAGTACTCCTTCAAAGGTAAATGCTACATTAATTAAATAATCTGAAGTATCTATTCTGGATTTGTTTCTTCATACGTATTCATTTTTCTCATAGAAGCTACCACCTTAGTTTTTTGCTATCTTTGGATATGGTGACACAACCCCTTTGTAAATTTGGTTGATATGGTGACTCAACCCATTTGTAAATTTGGTTTACTTTATTTCATCTGTATTTTTCTATTAACTCAAAAATAGAGAAACACATGTGGATATCTGCCCCAGAAATTGAATTAATAAGAAAAAAACATTTCAGGAGACAGGTCTCGATGAGAGTCTTAGCTCTGCATGGAACACATTCTCTACATAAAAATCCTTTGCTCGAAAGACTACACCATCACAAACGAGCCACAGGGCCCAGATGATAACTATTAGCAACACTTTTTCAGTGTATGGATGAACCTGTGCTGTGAAAAGGGACTCCCAAAAGTGCCCCAAGTTATCACTTTCCATCCATGAAATGCCTACCTCGGCCCAGATGGCCTTTGTTTTTGTTGGTAGCTGATTCCGGTCACCGCATAAGTGATGGGTAGCGCAAGAATCCATAATCCAGTCAGAAATCACAGAACCATGACATGATGTGGTAGCGAAGGTACTACCTGAGGTACTGGCAGTGGCAGACGCACTCACAGACGCTGAGGCAACAACATCAGAATGACTTCCAGGAGACGAGGTGGAGGCAGGAGACATGATACTCCGGGTCGAGGGCTGCTAGGAAGACGCCGACCATAGTAGCATTCATGTACGTCTTCTGTTGCTCTGGAGTCGCAGTAAGAGGCATGAAACTGTGAAGTTTCTCAAACATCCCTCGTAGGGATGTATACAAAGAGTGGAGGGGATGACCATTCTGCTTCACTGTAAATATATTATGCTGTAGGTGGAGAATCTTCGTCTCATTCCTTGCTTGAGAGTACGTAGCCGCAAGAATGTCCCACATCGCCTTCGCCGTAGGTTGGTGTAACACATCATCGACGATCTCAGTTGTTAATGTGCCAGAGAGCCATACTTTGGCATAAGCATCGTCTGCCTCCCAAGAGGCATGCACTCCAGTCTTCTCCAACGGTTCTTCTTCGATAAGAATATGCTTCTTACCACTCGACTTCATGAGACTCATGAACTGCATAGCCCAGAGCTCATAATTAGTTCCATCCATTTTAACAATAGGCGCCAGACCTCTGAAGGCGCCAGTGGAGGGACATCAACCTTGCTCTCTGACATGATGTCGATGGAGAAAGACGAAACGAAATGAGGATTTGCAAAAACAAGTGTCTACACAGACATGACTGGATTTGGTTGCGCGTGTAGACTTAGGCCTCAACCAAATCCATCACAAAGAAGAAGACATGCAAGAAGGGCTGAGCGAGGGGCTACGCGTGCCTTGACGGTGCTAGGGGCGCACACCCAAGGCAGCAGGGAGCGGTGGTACAGTACCACCGGACCTCGGGATGCGTGGCGGAGGTCCAACGGATAGGGAAGCGGGGCCCGAAGGCTGTCGGCGGCACTACTGGGGGGGGGGGGGGGGCTGGCGGCGCTGAGGGGGGGTGCTGCGGAGGGGCTGGCGGCGCTGGGAGGTTGCCGCGGGGGTTGGCGACGTCGGGGGGTTGGCGCGGAGGGGCTGGCGGCTCTGGAGGAAAGAAGAGGAAAGGGGGCTGGCGGTGGGGTTAGGGCTAGGGCACGAGAGCTCCGGTCTAGGACCGCCGCTCTGATACCATGTTGGTGGAAAAATGATAAATCTATTATTCATGAGAACCCTAGACTCTCTTATATAGAGGAGAGGCCTAAGGGTAAATTACGTAAGACAAACAAAGGAAAATAGAAATAACAGAAACAATACATAAGATACGGAAATGTCCAGTGTTGCAATAGTCGGCCGACTATCTCGAATAGTCGGTCCGACTATGCGGTGCGATGGGGTACCCGACTGAACAGACTTCCATTCAGGCAATAGTCGGCCCGACCGAATAGTCGGCCGACTATTCGGCCGACTGGCCCGACTATGAGGCCGACTGGAGTTTGACTCTTCATATTTTTATTTTTTTATTTTCAAATTTCGATATTTATGGGTTACATTTTACCACGGTATCGCCACAAATGTCAAATTCTATATGTCTATTATATTGATTGGTACTTTTATCTTGGATTCATGTTAAATAATGACCATATATGTATAAAAATATAAGAATATATGTATTATAAATAATTTTTATAATAAAAAATACAAAACCGAATAAATCCGAATAGTCGTCCGAATACCGATTATTCTCTATTCAGTGACCCCTCCGACTGAATACCGAATACCGTGTTCTGCAACACTGGAAATGTCTCAACAGTTTTCTCATAGATATGGAACATGTGCTCCACCTTCCCCCCCTCCATCTCACAAAGGCACAACAACTGTTGATGCCCCAGCAAAGTCTCATCCACCTTTCTTTATCCATTCATATTTTGTGCCTTAGTAACCATAGAAAGATTTTGATTCGTTGGGGAATGTGCATGTACCAAATGACATTGTAATAACGAAACAGTTCTCCATTCATTTGACCTACATGCTTATCCAATGCTCGATACACGTGCTTCACTAAGAAGACTTCATCCCGCCACACCCAATGGTCCCGACCATCAGAGGTGCCCTTAGAAGAGTTGAGTGCCTCAAACATCTCCCGAAACTCCTGAAATCGTTGTTTAGCATGGAATGTTGGCAGCCAATAAGTGCTTTCGAGATCGACATGTTGTGCTTCAAAGATAATGCGAAATGACATAAGAAGCATTCCACCAAAGACCCCCCACCCATCTAGTCGTCCTTCCAAAAAGCGAAGGAGCACTCATCTCCCATCACTGGATGAGAGATCATGGGGACTTGTGGCAATATAGAGCAAATCCTCTTCCAGAAGGCTGAAGCGTAGGCATAATGCTGCTGATGGGGCACCAAATCCTGCTTGGCATATAACAACAACAACAAAGCCATCTCCCACATTAAGTACGGTCGGCTACATGGATTCTTTGCATCCACTCGAACTTATTTGGGTCATTCTTGGACTTAGATCCAAATAACTAAGGTCCCTTCGAATAGTCTCTTTCCAACACTTCTTGGGCCTTCCACACCCTCTCTTAATAGTATCAGAATCCCAAATTCACATCTTTATAGTCATGCTTGGCATGTATCCCATAAATTATGGTGGTGCAGGCAGAGAGTGTGGGCTGGAGCATGAGCGATGGGAGAGAGTGGGAGGGAGATCTTTGATTTCGATAAGCAGTGGGCCACCGTAATAAGAGAGAGTAGCATGGAGGTACGAGTAGGCGAGGGGGAGGATGTCGATGGTACTGTCATGGAGGAGTTGGCGAGAGAGGGTCCGTGGAGCACTGCGAAGAACAACGGAAGGGGTGGCCAGCTTAAGCAGAAGGACGATGTGACCTCATGGTGCTACTGATGCACGCGGGGAATCACTTCTCCAAGACTTGTGCGGCGGCAGAGCCATTATGCTTCCGATGTGGTTGTTCGAGCCATCTACGACGAGAATGTATGACAAAGGACTCTTGATCGAAGAAGAAGGCACCTCTGGTGCACCCAAATTCCAATGATGCTGATGTGGCTCTTGAGGGCCATCGGGAGAAACAATCGGAAGCGGGTTTCGTCAACATATTCATGTGCTTGTATGAGGGAGCAACCATCGAACATCCGCTTGATGGAGTCCTGATCAGGGAAGGTGAGGAGAAGTCTATGCGGAAGATTCAAGATGGGCTATCAAAGACGACAGTGATCGGCGTATGGGGTTGATATGCTTCGTCTTCTAGGAGGGCTGCACTATTTGAGGGGCTTATTGTAGCATCCGGTTTCCAATCAAACCCGAAGTCGTCCGATTTTGGGTCTAATGAACCCAAAAACGTTGTTGGTCAATACCAAACAACCTAAAACGGTCAATTGATCATGAATCAAAAGTCGTTCGGACGAAATCGATCAAAATCGGTCCCTTCGTAATGCGCGCCGCGAAAAGCCGCGACGCGAATTCAGAAACCGTAAAACAAACCAAGACCGCCATGAGATCCGATTCGACGACACAAAACCAACGGAATCGACCGTTCGTCAATCGGAGGTCGTTTGATATTTTAAAACCATAAAATTTAACCTTAAACAAAATCCGTATCCGAAAATTTCGGGGGTTCAAAACCCAACCGAAAGTATATCAATATTATACTCATATTGATCGTCATTTAGAGACGGTCAGAACAAGATATTTCACGTCAAAATCGGGTGCTCGAGGCGTGAGTATGGTTAACCTTAAGTTTGACAAATAAGTAAAATTTTGGGATATATATATATGTATATATATTCCTGAAATTTCTGTAGTTGTAGCAGACTGCTACGGTTTCTTTTAAAAAAAAATTAATTAATTATTATATTGTTAATTCTAACAAGGATAATTACAAGTAGATTATATATACACGTGTACACCCCTTTTTCTCTAATCCTTCCACGACAACCTTCTCTTCTCTTTAAATCTAAACGCCAAACTCCCTTTCCTATGCATCTCTTCTTCGACTCTCAAATTCCACCTCAAAAATTTCTTTTCCCCAAACAGAGAGCTGAATCCAGTTGCTCCTATCTCCAAAATTTTTTTCCAGCCGCGTAGAAGCCTTGCCTTATCTTCCAATCTCCTGTAGGCTGTAGCAACTGACGACCTTCTCCAAAGTCGTATTCTCCATTTCTAGGTCATAAAGGTACCTTCTCTTCCCCTTATTGCTGCCTGCATGTTAATTACATGTTGTTGTAGTCGTTTCTTACATAACACATGAAACTGGTGGGGGTTCAGTTGTGTGTCATGAAAATCCTGAAATCTGATAAGTGAATTGATTTTTTTTTAGATCAGAAATTTTCATCGAAAGAATTGAAAATTTGGATTATGATGTTAAATCACCCTTTCCAGGATTATGTACACTTTGATGGACTTCACTTTATTATTATTCTACTTGTTAATCTTTGCAAAGTTACCTTGTCCAAAGATTCGTATCATTCATTAGTGAATGATATTCTAATTAATAGAATTCTGTTCCTCTTTTAATGTGTATTTGAATGGCTTGTTTTCACCAAAATAATAAAATTCTGCGCTTCTGTTGTACAGTAAATTGATTTTTTATCAACGTGACAACCTTATTAATTCCCTGTACTTATTTCATCATCCCTGTTTATAATAAGTTATTCTATTAAAGTTGAAGCCTTTGCCATCCTGGAACTTTTGTTGCTTCATACATGCTAGTGGTATCCTAATAAAATCTCATGTGATATTGAATCAATTTCTTGCTCTGCATTTTCAGAAATTTAAGATCACTGCTACTACTCTATACCCATGGTAGAGTTTTCCAGAGTCATAAATCTATATCTTTAAAATACAAGAAATATCTAAATCCTTATAATTGTAGCTGGTTTGCTCTTAAACTGACTATTAGAAAAGGAGTTTCTCCTTAAAGCATATACTACATATCTTATTTTCCACAAATCAACGAATCGGACTGGATTTAAAGATCTCTTTAATTCATCCATAATCCATTTTTTTTTCTGGGAATGTGAACTTGGAGATGCTGGGGTAGATCTGAGTCAATGTTCAGATCTGTGTGAATTGCTCCTTTTTCGTGTTATGATGTTTAAAAAAATTGGGGGAATGCTATATTGTTTGGTAAGACCCAAATAGTGAGGTGGAAGTTATCATTAGAAGGCAAATAGGATGATGCATATGATCACTTTTCTTATTTAGATTTTTAATAGTTACTATGTTTCGAAAATTGAAGAATCAGATAGCACAATCAAGATCAAGATGATTTTAAAGTAGATCTCATAATTTCTAAAGACAATAACTGGCATATTAGGTATGGGGTTCACAAATATGACCGAATGAGCTGTTGGATAAGGATGATGTGACTATTATGTATAGCTCACAAAGAGATATAAAAATCAGAGGAATCACGTGTGCTATTATGGCGATCCATATTGAAGTGAGGCAGATTGGAATGCCATCTCGTTAATAAATCAAAATCAGTTGCAATATCTAATAATTAATATTGCCGGTCATGGTGATCTTTACACCTGACCGTGCGAGGGCGCGGTGACCCTCAACTGGGCGGGAGAATAGGAAGCCCAGATTGGGCAGCGGCCGCCAAGTGCGCGGGTCTAGGATCCCAGTCCCTTTTCGGTTTTACGCGAGCTCGCAGTGTTTTTACGCCTCGTTGGGATCCAGACTTTAGACCAGTTCCGCTGACCCTGACTTTTAGGATGCCCAGGCGGGGGATCCTGGTTTTACAGCTTTACGTACGAGCTCGGTTGCCCGTACTAGTCGGGCTGTTTTCTCTAGAGCGACTTTTCTAGGGAGTCTCTCTCACCCGTCTCAGTGGCGTAGTTGAAGAATAGACCTATCCCTCTATTGGACCGCGCTTCCAATTAGAGGGCGAGACGGAAGAGCCATTTGTAGGCTTCTTCACCGCTTGAGTTACTTCGCCAACAGACATGGCGATTCTATATCTAGATCATTCATATCTGCATCTACACCATCTGGAGTTATATCTGAAACATTGGAATTAAGAGTTGAGAAGTTACGATCAAAATTAGGGTTAGTAGGAAATGACCATTCTCTCTACCCAATGATTTAAATAAATTAATAGATCCTTCCAATCATAACTTTTCCATTTTCACTCAACAACATGATCTATGAATAGTTATGTGCTTACATTCAGATACTCATGAATACTCAAGTACTATAAAATATGTCACATATGGGGAATGCCGGGGTATGAGACAAACATGGAAATGCTTACAAGTAGCCTGAAAAACCTTTTTATTGCAAGTAGAAATAAAGTTTAATTTAAGTTGTTCTTGCCTCTCTACTTGCTTTCTTTTGTAAATAATAAATGCCTGTTATTTTATTTAAGTTTTTGGGAGGTACCAGCAACCGCTGACGCCTTTTCGTTCCTAACATGTTTGGCAGGCAAACAGCCTGCAGCTCAGTAGCTATCCATGCGTCCTGGAGACAGAGTTTATACTCGACGGTATGAATTACTTTGTCTCAGTTTTGGTCCAGATAATGATGTAATTGTTATCTCTTTTGTATCACATTTTGGGATATATGTTGTAACATGGAAAATGCTTGTACATGTTGTCAATGGATATGAATATTAATGAAAAGAATTTTGGTGCCATATTGTCTCTTTTACTTGTGGTCAGATATTGAGAATGAATGTCATAGTTGTGAAGAAAAAAAAAATTTTTCCCTGTATTTTTGCGACTTGTGCGATCAAATTGTGAATGAAATATAGCGAATTGCGCGTCTTTTCGCGGCGCGCATTACGAAGGGACCGATTTTTGATCGATTTCGTCCGAACGACTTTTGATTCATGATCAATTGACCGTTTTAGGTTGTTTGGTATTGACCAACAACGTTTTTGGGTTCATTAGACCCAAAATCGGACGACTTCGGGTTTGATTGGAAACCGGATGCTACACTTATCGTCATCATATACAGAGGAGGTGATGAAGGGGGCATTGGTGGGTTGCTTGCCACTGGAATCCCGGGGGCTATCAGGTGGCGAAGATCGTGATTTCTAGATAGGACGTTGATGGATGGTGAAGAGGCTTGGATGGTGAAGGTTCTGGACATCCCACTGAGATGATAGAAGGTTTAGGTCCTTTGCGAGGCATTGCTACATGTAGGAAATGTCAAGAAGATCTATTGCTCCGATATGCGATCGGGTGAGGAGCAAGAGGTGGTCATTCTTATGTGAGGATATAGACCACTGAATCCGACGAGGCAATCTGACTTGTGCCTCTGGACGAAAATCCCCATGGTAGCGGAGTGGCGGTGATGGCGTTAATGGTAGCCGCAGAAAATTGAGCAATGACTTTTATGTAGGGAATTTTGGAAATGGCATGATTTGGGGAAGGTGAATCAGAGGCATTGATCGAAAGCCCTAATGTCGTTGCCATTAGAGCACGATTCTAACATGCGTAGAAATGAAGGGCTTGATTTCGGGTAACCTACTCAGCCCGATTAAATCTGGTCTTCCAATAAACTCGATTGAATCGGGTCAACCCTTGCACTCGATTAGCTAGGAGGGTTACATGGATCCCGTGACTCCACTTAATATGCATTTCAGACCACAACTTGGTGCTTAACTTGGATGCGAGATTCGGATCTAATATATCAGATCTGGATGAGTTTTTTGATCCGATGGAGGTTTCGTTGAATGCAGAACGTGGAGTGGAGAACCTGTTGGTGTTCGAAGATCACATTGTAACAACAATGCTCCTTTTGTCTGCATTGCGGGAGGATGCGGGGATGTCGGAGTTTGAAGGTGACCACTCGAAGGTTGATGGCATGATGAGCATCGACGAGTCAGAGGTTCTGTATATCGGCAATATATCGGTATCGACAGATCACCGATATATCGCTGATATGGTCAATATCGGTATCGACAGGCCATTTTATTCACAATCTTGGTTCGATGTCAGCGATATGGCGTCGATATATCGTCGATATATCGACGATATATCGTATCGACATGGTACCGATATCGATACTGATATCGATGTCCTTTCATGCTAGGAGCATTGTAGGAAGCAAGACCGCATCTTCGATGCTTCTCACGGAAGTGTTGATGTGCGGATACTCATGACTGGGAAATCACAAGACCAGAGTGCATGCATGAAGAGGGTTGTTCTTTGGATTCTGGAATAGAGGGCAACGAGCTAGAAGAAGAAAATATGGGATTAGGGATGAAGTGGGTTTCAGGAAAGGGGGAGGATGGAAGCTACTGAGATTACTACGGAGGGAAATATGATAAAAGTTTCTTCGGTGGAGGCCGTGGAGGACTCGGTGAGGTTATTTGAGCTAGAAGTTGTGTAAAGGGTGGGGGTATAGATGGTTGGGACTGTCCCCTCAGTTTCCCAATGAAAATCCTATCATGGAATGCATGGGGACTCGACCAACCTGAGAAGAGGTTGGCAATCAGCTCCATGATGGTAACATGGAAGATCGATGTAGCTTGTCTGCAGGAAACAAAAATAGATTCGTTGGACTCTGTGAGATGGAGCTCCACCTCAAGCCCTCTTCTCACGGAGTTTTGAGCGGTGTTAGCAATCAGAAGTTGGGGGGGGGGGTTGATGAATCCCTATTCATCACTCTTTATTCCTTTATTTTAGCTAAAAATCTTTGCAAAACACCATGTAAATATTTGTAAATATCCTAATTTGTCAAACTGCATGCTTTGTGTAAATAGCCATAATTAGCATGTTTTTGTGCAAAAATAAAGGAATAAAGAAATAAAGAAAAAAATGGAAATATTTAGAATAAATGTTGAGTGACTCGAACCCAAGGGAGGGCCAATCATTGGCCTGACCGCAAAATAAAACAAGTAGAGAGAGATAGGGCCATTCATCACTGTACAAATATTCCCCCTTTTATGCATATATTTTATTTTCATAAAATAAAAATATATATGCGTTCCTCTTAATTTGTATATATTTATAAAAATAAAATAAAAATGAGAAAAATAAAATAAAAAACAAAAATAAATTCTCTCACCCTTGTATATACCATGTATATATGTACATATACCTATTTATTTTACCCTTGTAAATAAACAATAAAAATAAAATAAAAATTATTTTATATCCCACATTTTATGCTGTAAATAAATAAAATATAAAATGGGGATAATTGTACAAAAATAAACTAATAAAAATAAAAATAAAAAATACCTCGGTATTTATACCTATATATATTAATATATTATGTATATACATTAATTTATTTTTCAAAAAAATAAATAAAAATCACTAAAAAATAATTTGAAAAATAAGAAACATTTTTTATTTAGAAAATATTTTGAAATAAAATCATTTACTATTTTTAAATCTATTTTCAAATAATTTTGAAATGGTGCATTCTGATTGGTCCACGGGGGATGTTGACCCCCGGTCAACTCCCCCCCAGGACCACCTCTTCGCGGATCCGTGTCGCCGACCCGATTTCTCTGGTTTTTCCAGATGCGATCCGCCTCCCATTCGATCAAACCCTGGGCTCCGATTGTTGATGCATGATTTATGACACACGCCCGACCTTCTTTGGGATCCGAGCCTCGCGATGCGCGCTACACTCCCATCTTATCGGACTGGCACCAGTATATAGCCTCGCCTCCAGCCGACTTCGCTCGCTCCTTTGGCCCCCGTCTTCGACCCCAGTGACCTCCACCTTCCTCGAGTGACAGCGAGTGAGCCAGCGTGTTGCAGCGAGAGTTTGGAGGCGAAGCCTTAGGTCTGACGACCATCATCGTCGAGCTCTGCCACCGGCGTAGCCCGAGCCTCTGGAGGCGTCGCTCCATCGAGGCGAAGACCTTAGGAGACTCAGCATCTCCCCCACAGACGATTCCGACCATCAGGTACTCCCTTTACCTTGTAGTTTCGCTTCAATTCCAATCTTTAGGTTTCGCGTCGCCAGCCTTCATCGGCCGATTCCCGATCATCCGTTCATCCTTTCGACCACACCCACACCTTCACGAGACCTCTTCGCACGTTCTTCACCCCTCCGATCATCCTGGTTCGCCCCGGAACCTGGACTTAGGTTCTCCTCCGCCGCCGCTCGTCGGAGAACCACGCAGCACCCCATCCGATCACCCCCTTCGCCCGTTAACGAGTCGAGGCAGTTTGTCCTCGTCCCTTCTTGCTTCCTGTGTAGGTACAAAGGCTAAGGAGCCTCATCTGAAGGCCCGATTACTCAGGAACAAGAGCCCCAGGTCCCCTTCGTCGCCGGAGCACCTCGGTCGCTCCCGGCTTCATCGGAGTTCCCCATCAGCTGCGGAGCACCTCCAGCTTCCTTTTCCCCTTTTCAGCAGCACCGGAGGAGGTCCCTAGCACGTACAGTCGCCGAACGAACCTCGCCGGCGAGCAGTTCTTCGAGGACCCTCCGGAGTCGTTCGATTGAGCCCCTCGCTCCAGATTAGATCTCGTCCACCCGTTCGCGCGAGGCTCGTGACCGTCAGATCCATCTGAGGATCAGATCCGAGGCGTCGATCGCCGAAGGGGCATCCGCAGTTCTCCACCGTCAGATCTGAGATGGAGCGCCTTCCAACCGTCGGATCATAATAAAGGGGTAAATGCCACTTAGGCCCCTCTTTCTGTAGCATTTATAGTTTAGTCCTATAATACATGTCGTAGTTGTTTTTATTTTGGAATAATTGCACTTTGGACCTGGTAGTTTTAATATTTGCATTTTAGTCCCCCAGTTGTGGTGCACGTGCTTCGACACATGATATTTTGGGATAATTGCATGTATTGGGTTGGGGTTTTATGAATGTGATGGAATGAAAGTTAAGTTTTGATATTTGCATATATGCCCCTGTGAGTGCTGATTTCGAACATATGCGGGATTTAGTGTGAAATTTACATTGCGCCCCCTGGGCTTTACGCACGGGTTTCATTTTAGCCCCTGAAACTTGTTTTTCTTGCGATTAGGTCCCTGTGTGCTGTGCCTTGTTTATTGGTTGAATAAAATATCAAATCAATTCCAAATCTTCTGAAATTTGGATACGTGGCTCCTGCCATTGTGTAAAAATTTCATTAATTTTTTGGAACATTTTTGCTTTGATTTTCTATTTTTAAAAATTCAAAAACCCTCATTTTTGTTACTGTTTGAATTAGAAAATCAACTAAAAATATTAAAAACCCTCGAAAAATTTTAAAAAATTTAGGTATTATTTGTTTTAGTGCCTTGTTGCTTCTATACAAATTTCGCTTGATTTGGATATATAAAACCCCTAAAAATTGAAAAACCCTAAAAACCTTGTAGAAATCATTAAAAATTCTGAAAAATTAAAAAAATGCAATTTCTTTTCCTCTAGTTTAGTTTTTACTTGTAGTTTCACATAAAATTGTCTTCAAATTTTTATAGGCTATTTATCTATTTTTAAATAGCCTTTCAAATCTGGTTGCACAATAGCTCTCTATTTTTGCTTTATTTCATTTTTATAACTAAAAATCATAAAATTCTGAGAAAATTAGCAAATACACTTAAACAAATATAAAACCCAAAAATATTTTTATTGGAATTTTCTGACCTTGTTTGTGTTATTAAATAAATTGTTGATTGTGTCCTTTTTAGCCTTTTTCTATATTTTCCTCATAATTAAAAATACAAAAAAAAAATTCATAAAATCCACCAAAAACATTTTATTCTTTTTATTTGCTTTTTAGACTACTTCGTAGGCCTTCGGCCAATTCGTGCTCCTTGTGTTCGACCCTGGTCGCTATACCAGGTTAAATAAATAGCGAGACCGCTATTTGGCTTTTTGTCTGATTATTCTATTTCGGTGGTCTGATTTTTCTTGTTGATCGACTTCCGAGATTCGGGTCGCAACGACCCTTGTTTTTACCTTTACCCGGATCTTGGGGGATTTTTCGGTCATCAGAATGGCGCCGTTGCCGGGGAGCATTGCTTAGTAGTCGCTTTTTGTTTTCGTGGCTTTTTCGCTGTTTTTTTCTATACTTGTAGATATTTGTCTTATCATTTTATTTGCATATTTTTATAACACTTCTTTTTATGTTTCTTGCGAGGGCCCGAGGATCGAGGCGACTTTCTTTGGAAGCCAACGCAACCACGGGATTCGGAGGCGGCTCCTTTCTGCATAGAGCTGCAGGAGAGCGCAGGGAGGTGAACGGGAGTGCAGGAGCCGTAGGATAGCCGTAGTGTAGCTTAGAATAGTTTTATTTTCCCGCAGAACCATTTTATTATAATAATACAGGGACACTTGGACTGTTTCAATGACTATAGGGGTCTGTTTCATCGAGCACCGGTGTGCTCAGGGACCTCACCGCGTTTTTCGCCAGTTTTGATTTCTTGTATTTTATTACTGCTTATCTGATTTACGCGGTTTTGGCATTACCTTAGAAATTTTCTTGATTGTGACGTAATTGATTAGGCCCCAATCCCTAATATTTGCTTGCACATATTGATCATAATTGGACCTAATTAATTAATCCACAAAGAAAAAGTCGGTTTAGTTAGACTCTTGTCCACGTGCCTTGAGGAGTCACATACAACGCATGCAGGATCCGTTGTGGCGGATACCGAGTGGCTCTCAAGATAGGACTCCAGACTTAGGTTTGATTACCGGCTACTGTTCTTCACGTATAGAATTGCTCTGTCTAAGGCCGATTTCTTGTGCATCATATCGGTAGTTTATTTCTATCTTTACATTTATGCGCGGATCACTTTGTATGTAGAGAGCTGGAGGAAAGGTACGCATTCTTACTCAGCATGCATCATTGATTTCATCGCGCATCGGCTTTTCGTCTTCTCCCCACTGTTTTCGGACTTAAATAATCAGAAGAACTGAAAAATTCGTTAGGCGCTGTTTGCTTGAAAAATATATAAAAAAAGAAAAACTATAAAATTGGAATTGCTAAACAAACTTGACCCTAGAAGACACTTCACCTAAAAATCTGTCTTGAGGAGAGCAACCCCCTCCTTATTTGGTTTGGATGAGCGAGAGAGCGACCCGTACACTAGGCTAGAGCCATATTCGATCTCTTATCAGACTACCGACCTTTTATACGGGACAGTCTGTTGGGAGTATTGGATTCCCATCAACTCGCGTAACCACTCTGATAGACTGAATTTATCACCTAAATAAAATTGACAAGATAATTGACCGAACCTTTACGGTCTTCAGTTCTGCGTTGCATAGGTGAATCGGGGGTTTGTTTGCTCATCTTGTGTGTTTCTAGATCTCATCCGACTGACTCACCAGATCAAAATGATGTGCAGGAGGTCCCTTAGGCAGCCTTTGGCTGCACCGCTTTTCAGCACTCCAACCCGTTCATCTAGGTTGGTTCGTGAGAGCCGAGACCCGCTCTCCGAACCCGAATTTGATTCCGCCCTGTTCCCCCTTGACCACCCTTCTACCAGTCCTGAGATGCCAGTGTCAGATCAGAGAGAGCAGCAATCAGCTGATTTATCGGCACCTGAGTTTGGGTCTTTTGTCTTTGTAGAGACCATGACGAACAATGAGGAGCGCACCGAGGGTCCCAGAGCCGAGACGACGACATATGTGTTGGACCAGGGTGCGATCAACAACACCCTGTTAGCTTCCCTTGAGACTATGCAACGCCAGATATGGGATCAGGGAGCTTTCATGGTTGAGATGCGGAGAGAGATGAAGAGGCTGAGGACAGAGCGAGATCAGTCGAGAGCCGCAGGAGAGGGAGATCCAGATCAGCCAGAGGAGCCGGTCCAGCCAGTACCAGCCAAACCGATGCGGGAGTTGCACAACCCCAGATCGATGCTTACACACAGGTGGATCGTTCTTCCAGCGATCGTGGGGGACTTCAAGTTCCCCCCGCAGACACTTCAACTTCTTCCCCGCTTCCACGGGCTCGCGACTGAGAAGCCCCATCTTCATCTCCAGGAGTTTGAGATGATCTGCATCACCGTCCACGATCGGCATGTGAACGAGGATACCTTTCGGATGATAGCTTTCCCTTTCTCCCTTGTTGACCGAGCAACCAACTGGCTGAAGCATTTGGGAAGATTTGTGACCAACTGGGAGCAGTTCCGCACCGAGTACTTGAACAAGTACTATCCACTCGGGCGGACGAATGCAGCGAGGGTCCTGATCAGCAACTTCTCCATGCTCCCCAACGAGCAATTCCATGAGGCATGTGAAAGGTTCCGAGAGCTTACAGATCGATGCCCGCACCATGATATCTCGAAACCGAACCTAGTTCAGAGCTTTTTATGCGGACTTACACCAGAGCTATAGGGCTTGGTGAATGCTTCTTGTGGTGGTTCCTACTTCGCCAAGGATGAGGATCATGTCTGGGCCATCTATGAGGAGATGGCCGAGAACTATACAGTGATGTCGCAGACCCGACTCTACACTCAGGGATGCCCCCAGCCACAGCCGTGCAGTTTCAGAGGATAGCATGGGTCGATGCCGGTCCTTCCACTTCGTCAGCGGCAGCCGCACAGGCAGAGTCCACAGTCGCAGACATGGGCATCATCAACGAGAAGTTGGACTAGACGAGTTGATAGAGAAGAAGCAGTGCCAGGGCATGACTCAGATCGATCAGATGGCATAGATGCTGAGTGACCTGAAGACCCAGATCATGTATTGTCATGAGGCACAGACGACTTCTCAGCCCCGTCTCAGGTCTCGGGCAGACATCGACAACAGCAGTTCGGCCCAGCCCTCCGCCCGGTACCGACAGGTCCACCATGTGCAGGCGGAGCACTACCATCCGCAACCGCAGCAGTACGTCCAGTCACCACCTCAGGATAGCCAGATGGTCGTGTATCAGCCGGACCAGCCCCTGACAGTACTCGTACCACCCACCTACGAGTAGGAGCCGTTGATGGATGTCAATGGGATTTGGTATAAACCGCCCCCAGCCCGGTATCCGACGAGACCATCCCGGATTCTGCTGGTCGGCCGGATGCACCAGTTCCCAACATCAGCCTCCAGTTCAGGGTGGCTAGTACGGCCAGCAGCGTAAGCTGTACCAGCAGCCCCAGCCCCCAGTACACCAGCAGCCTTCCCACAGAGAGCAGTATGGTCCTCGTCCCTATCAGCTGGGACAGTCTTGGAGGCAGCAACAACCTCAGCAACAGTATCATCCCCAGTACCCCTCTTACCTTCTCCAGCAGCAACAGCCTTATTACCAGCGAGGCCACCCGTCTGGTTCTCATGGGCCGACCTATGAGAACCCAACCTTGGATGACTTAGCCCGCCTCATGTCCGAGCAGTAAGCCAAATTCCGATGGGAGATGGACGAGTTTCGTCAGAAGATGAGGGAGATAGTGAGAGGGAAGGCCGCCATCCCTGCCCAGATCGAGCCGAACCCGAACAGGTTCAAGAGGAAGTCTGAGCAGGTAGAGTTCACTGAGGTTACCGCTCCTAGTGCTTCACTTGGTGATATGACTGCATACATGTTTGATGCTGATTTTGTTACACTTAGGAGCGGTAGGATGCCAGCAGGCGGCGCCTCGTCTGAGCGACGATCCCATGCCACTTCAGGAGCGTCAGGCGAGGAGGAGAGCAGTGCTGATGCCGCTAGAGATGATGACGGTGATGCTGTCACCACCATGGAGTTGATCCCACTGACGGTACTGAGGTCGTCGCTTCACCAGATGGAGGAGGTGGTACTGACGCCACCAGACCAGTTGCTGAGACAGAGCGCGGTACTGATGCTGCGAGTTCAGATGCCGAGGGTGGTACTGAGGCCACCATTTTCCGTTATGCTAGTCCTGTTGTCTTTCCTTCAGTGCATGTATCTCAGGACATTTCTGCAAATAAAGGAAATGGTTTATTGTTTTCGGATCCACTTGTGTTGCTTGATGATGTTTGCGTGGATTCTACTTTGCCTGAGCATTCCAGACCCTCTCCTAGTCCTTCATCTGAGAATGACCCAGTAGTCCCCTTTCTCCGAGCACTCCAGTTGGCTAAGGGGAAGAAAAAAGAAGATCATAAAAAGAACCAC
The DNA here is from genome assembly GCA_037367405.1 of Ottelia alismoides. Lineage (NCBI taxonomy): Eukaryota > Viridiplantae > Streptophyta > Magnoliopsida > Alismatales > Hydrocharitaceae > Ottelia > Ottelia alismoides. Next base: position 378,266 of record JAZKJV010011570.1, read on the forward strand.
AAGATAGAGTTCATCCAGCAGATGATGGACCGATTTCACATACAGCTGACTCAACAGGAGGCCTTGGAGCACATACCTCTAGGAGGAAGAGGCGGAACCACCAGTCAGAGATCCATGTGCTCACTCGCGCCACATGTTTTGCGATCCAGAACCGTCTGCCAGCCAAGAGGCCAGATGCAGGAGCCTCGTATGTCAAATGCCATATTCATGAGCAGAGGTTCGACCGCACTCTATTAGACAACGGTTCTTCGATTAACCTACTTCCGGTAGCCCTACTCGACTTCTTCGAGTTGGACCCTCCACGACAGAGTAGGACGGTCCATCAGTTTACTGATCGATCTGTCAAGAGGCCAAAGGAGTTGCTGAAGGACGTTGTCGTCACGATTCAGGGCCTGAAATTCCCCGTGGACTTCGTTGTGTTGGACATGGAGATCCCTGAGTCCGTGACCAATACCCTCATCATTTTAGGACGTCCATTCTTGGTCACAGCCAAGGCAGTGTCTGACCGTGATAGCGGGAAGGTGTACTTTCGCGTCGAGGGCGAGAGTATACAGATAGAGATGGTCGAGGAGACTAGAGCCAGGGATTCAGCTTGCTCAAAGCCGACTTCCGATTCAGAGCAGATGACAGAGGCAGGGCGAGACATCCAACATGACTGCGATTTTGTAATCATAGATGACGAGGCAGTTTGGGCAGACCCAGTAGCACAAGCCATCCTCTCACCTTCAGAGTTTGCTGATGCACAGATGATAGTAGAGGAGAGCTTGGAGAGCGCATTCCTGGTCCAGGATACATCTCAGGCAGCAGAGCCGGTTCCCTATCGTGAGGCAGTTTTCTCTTGTGATTCTGATACAGATCCCTCGGAGTCAGATTTAGACTGGGCAGAGTTTGATGATTTGATACCTTGTCTGACTTCCATGGAGCCTACAGTTAGGGAGGAGGCTGATCCAGTGTAGAGCAGGGACACACCAGCATAGCAACCTTCGCCAGATTCAGATTGCGAGCGAGAGTTCTCATTCTCCCGTGCAGATTTGGCTGCATTCACTCAGACTTTTCAGAGGCCAGATCCGCCAGCACCTACTTGTTCAGAGCTAAAGCCGCTACCGTCATCGCTTAAGTATAGGTTCCTTGCGGGTGAGGATGAAATGTACCCAGCCATTATCTCCACTGATTTGACTGGAGAGCAGGAATCCCCTCTGATGGTGGTTCTTGAAAAGAACCGCAAGGCGATACGATGGAGTGTAGCCGATCTCCTGGGGATAAGTCCGACTTTATGCTCCCACCATATCTATCTCAAGGAGGATGCGAAGCCGTCGCGTGAGTTCCAGCGGCGGTTGAACCCGAATCTTCGAGATGTTGTCATGAAGGAGATCTCGAAATGATGGAGCGCCGATTTTATCTACCCCATCTCCGACTCCAAATGGGTCAGTCTGTTACATGTGATGCCCAAGAAGACGGACATCACCACAGTTGTTAGTGAGTCTGAAGAGGAGATCGCTACCCGGATACCCACTTCTTGGCGGGTCTGTGTGTACTACAGACGATTGAACCAGGCCACCAAGAAGGATCATTTCCCTCTGCCTTTTATTGATCAGATTATAGAGAGGCTGGTAGGGAAGAGCCATTACTGTTTCTTGGACGGGTACTCCGGATACAATCAGGTGACCATTGCGCCCGAGGATCAAGATAAGACCACCTTCACTCGTCCCTTCGGGACATATGCTTTCAGACACATGCCATTTGGATTGTGCAACGCTCCGGCGACATTCTAAAGATGCATGCTGTCCATCTTTTCAGACATGGTGGGGGAGTGCTTGGAGGTCTTCATGGATGATTTTTCGGTCTACGACGACAGATTCGATTCTTGTCTTGACTGCCTAGACCGCGTCCTTCAGCGATGCATAGAGGTTCACCTTGTGTTGTCATGGGAGAAGAGTCACTTCATAGTGACTCAAAGGACGGTGCTTGGCCATATCATCTCCAACAGGGGCATGGAGGTTGATCCGGCCAAGGTGGATATCATTAGAAAACTCAATCCACCGTCCAACTTGCGACAATTACGGTCTTTTCTGGGGCACGTCGGTTTCTACCGACGATTCATTCATGATTTCAGCAGGATTGCCTAACCATTGACTGATCTGCTGACGAAAGACATCGAGTTTCTTGTTGATGATAAGTGTCTAGCGTCATTTGAGACTCTCAAGAGTCTAGTTGTAGAGGCTCCTGTTCTCCAGCCGCCTGATTGGTCTCTCCCATTCGAGATCATGTCAGATGCCTTCGATTTTACCGTGGGGGCCGTGCTGGGACAGAGGAGAGATGGAGTCCCCTTTGCTATTCACTACGCTAGCCGTACTTTGGATGTCGCTCAGCGGAACTACACCGTCACTGAGAAGGAGATGCTAGCCGTAGTATTCGCCCTAGATAAGTTCAGATCTTAAATCATTGGATCTAGAGTGACCATCTATACTGATCATACCGCCATCAGGTACCTCATGGCAAAGAAGGATGCCAAAGCCAGATTGACGAGATGGATCCTTCTACTCCAGGAGTTTGATATAGAGATTAAGGATAAGCCTGAAGTCAAGAATGTGGTGGCGGATCATCTCTCCTATTTGGAGTTTCTTGAGGATTCTGAGCAGACTAAGCCTATTTGTGAGACCTTCCCAAATGAGGCGATCCTTGCTATCGCTTCTCTCATGTTATGTCGATATTGTGAACTATCTTGTCGCCAAGAAAGTTCCACAAGATTGGCCCAGGCAGAAACTTGAGACCTTCCTTGCGAAGGCCAAGTTTTACCATTGGGAGGACTCAGTCCTTCATCATGAAGGAGGGGATAGCATCTGGCGTCGGTGCATTCCTCAGGAGGAGCACCATAGCATCCTCACCTACTGCCACAAGCTTGAGGCAGGAGGACATCACTCTGGGAGGACAACGACACAGAAAGTGCTCCAATCCGGCCTATGGTGGCCTACTCTCTTTAAGGACTCTGATGAGTTCGTGAAGAGGTGTATTGACTGTCAGAGGATGGGCACTTGTGGACAACGTGATATGATGTCGATACAACCCATTCACTTCTGTGAGGTTTTTGATGCATGGGGCATCGATTTCATGGTTCCATTCCCTAAGAGTTAGGGATTTGAGTACATTCTGTTGGCCGTGGATTATGTGAGTTGTTGGGTTGAGGCCATCCCCGCCCGAACCGCAAATGCTAGGACTGTTTGCCGATTTTTGAGGAAGAATATCATTTCACGGTTTGGGGTACCTCGAGTGTTGATTTCTGACGGAGGGTCTCATTTCGTCAACGACAAGGTAAAGGCCCTTGCTAGAGAGTTCAACATAGACCATCGAGCAGCCACTCCATACCACCCTCAGACGAATGGTCTTGCTGAAGTGTCGAACAAGGAGATCAAGACTATATTGCAGAAGGTCGTCCGCCCTGAACGAAAGGATTGGTCACAGCTTTTGGAATCGGTCTTGTGGGCATATAGGACGTCTTTCAAGACTCCTTTGGGTACATCTCCCTTTCGCCTCGTTTATGACAAGTCCTGCCATTTACCTGTTGAGCTGAGACATATGTCACTTTGGGATGTTACTGATATACTTTTGAATCCAGTGAGTGTAGGAGATCATAGGAGGGTAGAGTTAGCAGCCCTGGAGGAGCTTCGTGATACAACCTTTTCGAGTAGCCTACAGTACAAGGAGAGACTGAAGGAGTGGCATGATTCTCATATCAGCCACAAGCAGTTTGAGCCAGGACAGAGAGTATGGTTATTTGATGCTAGGCTTCGTTTAGTTCCAAGGAAGCTACAAAGCAAATGGAAGGGACCCTATCTGGTCGAAAGGTACATGACACTGGGAGTATTGATATATCTAAGTTGTCTTCTGATGCTACCTTTCGTGTTAACAGTCAACGGCTCAAACCATATCTAGATCATGAGCCACGGGTCGTTGACGTTGCCCCTATTCACTTTGCTTGAGATGTGGTCTCTTGACTCACATCTATTGCTTCTCACGCCTGATTATCACTGTTCTTCCGACTTGTATAGATCCAGTTGTCCATATCACTCCATTCTTTAGTCCCACACCCCTTCTCCATCTTATGATTCTGCTATACTTAGGGTGTACTTTACCCTAAGTATAGGGGGGGTGTAGGACTCTCGGGTATTCTATTGATTTTTTCTACCTCTGTTTTGCTGCCTATACTTAGGGATATTTTACCCTAAGTATAGGAGGGGTGGGGTAGACCCTGTACATCCTTCCACTCGGATTTCCCTTCATGTACAACTTGCTATACTTAAGATTACTTGATCCTAAGTATAGGGGGAAAACACCGAGTCCTCTTCATTCTATTCTTTCATTCGTCTTTGTATATACCATTCCTTTTCACTTCCCTATACTAAGCACGAGTTATGTCTTCTTCATCGCTCTTGATCACTTTGAAGACATCGTTCGAGCTAAGTATAGGGGGGTGTCGTATATATTTCATATATACTTTAGCCATAACTCGTACTTTGTGTGAGTGTGTAAATAAATAAAATGGCTAAAAATCCATAAAAATTTAAAAATTTTCCCTTGTACATAAAATTCTTCTTGCACATACATAGCTATTAAAAAATTATTTTTGTACAAATGATTGTAAAAATGATTTGTGTAAATAGTTTGTAAATATTTTGATATTAAAATTATGTATATAGTACAAAATTTTTGTAAAATATTTTGAAAAACAAAAAGTTTGCAAAAATCTTGCGTAAATTTTTTTTGACACTCAAAAGAGGGGGAGACACTCATAGGTGTTCGCCCCATATTATCTTGTGTAAATTTTTGTAAATATTTTGCAAAACTTTGCATTCATGCATACATCCATGTTTTCAAAATATTTTTCAAAAATTTTGCACATTTGTAAAAATTTGCATCTTTTGTAAATATTTGTACAATTTTTCCTGGTTGACATTTAAACTGGCCTGGAATTAAATTGAAAAATGGAGCTTGGTTAAGACCTTAATCCACCTAATGCTAAGAGGAACCTTATAGGGCTTAGGATTAAGACTTTTCAGATCCATTGGGACTTAATTCTTTGAGTCCACTAGGCTATGAGCATATGCCATCTTGATGAGCCTTAGTAGAACACTTAACAACGCACACATGACTCTCATAGACAATGGCTTTACTTGCACCAGCACTTTACACATAGCTCTCCACGGATGAGGTGGTGAGCAAGGTTGGAAAAAACGAAAAGCGGAACGAGGCGGTTACCCTAGAATCGAGGCGAGGCGTAGCCTCGAGGCGGTCGAGGCGTAAGCCTCAGTTTTTCCACCCAAATTATGTAATTTAATAAAGAATCTTGTAATAATATCAGTAAGACAATATTGTCTAATAAAATTCCAATGTTCCAAAGCAATTAAAGAATATTTGTAGTAACTTTTCGATACGAAGAGTAATAAACATGGCTGATAGATTACTTGGGCTAATGTAAAAGTCTAAAAATTCAAGACAAAATATTACAATGCTCAGAAAACACAATATAAGTTCGAATATTCTACTTCTAGTCCATCTCCAATAGTTCTAAAATGCAAAGAAATCCTAAAAGATGAAGCTTCAGAAAATTCTAATCATGGTTCCGAGCCTCCAAGCCCAACTGCAACATCTGCATAAAGATCATCATCTGAAGAACTGCTACTTGTTGGATCATCCAATGAGTCATCCATATACTTCAAATTTGCTTTATCTTCCCCTTCATCGCTAACTTCATCATCACCGTCATGAAACTCCTCATCATCGACGTCCACTACTGCTTTACCTAAATTAGATAATAATAATGTTACTTAACTTACTTCTATTGTGTTTAACATAAACAAAGATATTCGAGAATCAAAATAATAGGAAGCCATTACCTTTGTCCTTCCTCCTCTTCCGACGTGAATTGTCTTGTTGATCAGCTTCATCCTCGGCTTCTACAACCTCATCTTCAATGGGGGTATTTGCATCAAGTTCTTGATACGCCTCAAAGTCACAACTTTGGAGCTCTGACACCCATTCATCACTAGAATCCACATCATCCAAGCATAGTGGATCCTCCATTGTTTTTCTCCTTATCTCTCTCTGCTTCAACTTTAGGTTAAACATCACATAGACCAAATCATTCAATTTGGCTTGTGTGAGTCGATTCCTTCTCTTTGTGTGGATCTAGTGGTGGATTTCCAATATAAATCGTTAGATTAATCATAAATCTTGATATAATATAATTGTAAATATTATCGAAATATTACCTGATTAAAAGAACTCCAGTTCCGCTCGCAACCCGATGCACTACAAGTCAAACTCAAAACTCGGATGGCAAATTTTTGCAATTCGGGACATTCATCCCCAAATTGAGACCACCAATCCGCTGAAAATGTTATATTTCATGAACAAAATTAATGTTAGATATTTTATCAATTGAAAGAAAATAAATAACAAAATCAGATACATACTAACCAAGACTCCTCTTCTTTCGTGTACTTATTGCACTTTCCCATCCAAAGAAGCCTCTTGCATGCTTAAAAGCATCAATCTGTAGATCGATTTTCTCCCTTACAGATTGATCCTCTACTATCCTCGCTATGCAATCAAACAAACCCTTTTTTATCTTAAAATGTTTGGAGAAGGAAGGTTCGTATTGGCATTGAGGATTCAGAAAGTAGGCTGCCACATGCAAATTGGTATGGAGTTGGCGATCCCATCTGTCGTCCACAATATCCCACAATGTTCTGTACTTTGTTTCATCATTGCCCAATGCTTTTGCAATTTCTTGCTTAGCTCTATCCATGGCCTCATAGATGAAACCCATTGGTGGATATTTTTCGGAATCCCACCATGCACAAAACCATAACCAATGGCTTCGTCGTTCGTATCACATAGGAAACACCAGGCCAAAAAGTTTTGCTTCTCAAAATTGTTTGACTTACGCTTTTCCCTTGAGGCTTGGAAGCATAAGGACTCTTCTTCCATTTTCTAGAAGTAAAAAAAGACTCCAGAGGATCCTTCATGCTCATCAATTTTTGTAACGTGAGAAAAGCCGTAGCAAAACGTGTGACAGCTGGTTGCACCAAATCTCCTCCTATTTGCTTCCTTACCATGGCTAAAACCCATCCATGCGCATAGATGTAGTTAATGATCCTTTTTGCTTTCTTGAACACTGAAGCGGGTAGAGGCAATTTCAAGATATCCTCCAACATCAAGTCTATGCAGTGGGCTGCACATGGAGTCCAGTAAAGATGCTTCCTTTTCTCCATCAACAGTTGTCCAACCGCCTTGTAATTCGACGCATTATCTGTGATAACCTGCAAAACATTGCATTCGCCGACCTCCTCCACAATCTCATCCAATAGTTGAAAAAGCAAGGTTGCATTCTTTACTTTATCGGACGCATCGACAGACTTCAAGAACCAAGTACCTTTCGGATTGTTCACCAAGAAGTTTATTAAAGAACGACCTTTTACGTCTGTCCAACCATCCGACATTATGCTACAACCAGTTTCCGCCCAAGAAGCCCTTGCCTCACCCATAACATCCCAAATGCTCTTCGCTTCTTCTTTCAAAATCCAACTCTTTAGCTCGTAAGCCGATGGAGGCTTCAATCCTCTTCCAAAGGAGCCGACAGCATGAAGCATGGCCGAAAAGGAAGGGCTACTTGCACAATTGAATGGCAACCCATTCTCGAAGTAGAATCTGCCAATGGTACGACACACACGATTTCTCTCCTCTTTCTTCCATGTCTCGTTCAATGTAGTTTGATGACCACTCATCCCAATTGTAGTCGTTGGACTTGGACTTCCCAATGGTGATGGTCCGGCAAGAAAGACGTCCATAGGACCTCTTGCCCTCTTCATGTTGCTAGATCCAGATGGACTGATTGCTTGATTTTCACCACCACCAAAGGGATTTTGCACCTCAAAACTACCAGCTCTACACAATTCTTCCATCTCCATCATTGCTCTTTTACTTTTCTCTTCGTTGGAAGATAATATGGCCTTCATTTCATTCAACACCTCATCAGGAACTTGCGCGCAACCTTTCACATTTTTTCCGGTCTTCGCGAGATGATGCTTGAGTCTAGCGACTCCACCAGTAATTCTCTTGCCACAAAAATTGCATTGAACATACACATATCCTTTAGCTTTTTGACTCTCCTCCATCTCAAGTTGAACACAATATTTCCATGCAGGATCATTCCGGTTTCCTTCAGAAGTCTTGGGGCCTTTCCTTGACTTCGGCATCTCTATGATACATTGATAATATGATTTCAAGCAACAAAAATAAACAACAATCATATGATTTCATAAAATATATGAAATGCTAGTTGAATAACTAGAAGATAACATAATCAATTCCTATACATATGCAACAAACAATGTCAACTTTTCGCTTCTGGACGGTTGATTGGTCCGGAAAGGGCATCCTGAAGACCCTCTTTCCTCGCTTTTTCGCGATGGCCGGGGACAAGCTCGCTTCGGTGGCTTCCTGTTGGGGCAATGGCGTCTGGTGCCCTACCATTTTGGGCACCCTTTCTGACCAGCGTTTCTCTGACCTAACGGCTTTATTGACTCTTCTCGCGGACGCTCCTTCGCCTTCCTCGGGCCGTGATCATTTTGGGTGGATGGACGGGACTTTCACGTCTCGAAAGGCCTATCTCACTGTTATCCCACCGGTGTTAAATGCGGATGCTTCCCTTTCTCATCACTGCAAGTTTATTTGGAATCTCAAGATCCCGGAGAGGATTGGCGTCTTCCTTTGGATTCTCAGGCGTGGAAGACTTCTTACGCGGGACCGCTGCGCTTCCCTTCTTCCGAACATCTCCCCTTCCTGCGCTATTTGCGGCCTTGGCACTGAAACCTCCAGCCACCTTTTCTTCTTGTGCCCATTCGTGCAGGACATCTGGGCTGACGTCGATTGGATTGACCGGTCATCCATGATGGCCTTCTGGGAGAGCCTTGCTGCTGCCTCCTCCCGCCCCCGTTCAGTTAGAATCATCCCCGTTGCGCGTATTTGGAGCATTTGGTTGGGAAGAAACAATTTAATATTTGCTGGGCAGCGTTTCTACAAGGAAAATATCTGTATCGCTGCAAACAATTTTTGTACGGATTGACTAGCCATGTAGGTTGTCTTGGGTGGCGGATGGTATCTTGTGCACCATCCACCTCGACATTTTTATTTTATTTTCCCCGCTGTAAGTATATCATTCACCTTTCCTTAATAAATTGGGGCGAACACCTATGAGTGTATCCCCCTCTTTTGAGTGTCAAAAAAAAAATCCTAGTAGCCTTATAGGCTAGTACTAAAAATAACCAACCAAATAATTTTCGAAATAACATACCTAGGGTTGACCGTAGGCGCGCGAGGGGCCGAGGGGTTCCCAGCACACACGCAGGAGGCGCGGAATAGGGCGAAAACCCCCGCAGGCGGCGAGGGAACCGGCGATGGCGAGGCCTTTGGCAAGGCGGCGAGGGAACTGGCGTCCAGGTCTGGGGCTTTGAGGGTTCCTGTTTTGCGAGAAAGGGCTTCGGGGGCATCGGGGGCTCTGTTTTGAGAGAAATGAATAATAAGTGGGTCACGTGCGAAGCACGTGACCCACTAAAACCCCACGACGCCTCGCAGGTGCGCCTCGCCCCACGCCTCGCCTCGGAACGCCTCGCCTCGCAGATGCAGACCGAGGCGCACGCCTCTGAACGGTTTCTCACCGCCTCGCCTCGAGGCGTACGCCTCGTGCGCCTCGAGGCGCGTTTTTTTGAACCATGGTGGTGAGGAGGCAGTTTCCTTTGGCTTGGGGTAGCATATGAGGGTAGTACTTCTACGCGGAACCTCTCTTTTTCTTATAATGAAGGAAGCGCGTCTCAACTTGGTCTGGTGGTGATGAAGTCTAAAGACAAGAGTTGTGGGTTGCAATAAAGCTTCTAAAGAGGGATAGTCTACTGGCTCAAGAGGAAAAACTCCTTATGTATATATGTTGCACCATGTAGATATGTTGTACATATGCACATCAAAAAAATGTGCAAAGAAAGAAAAACTCCAAAAAAAAGAGTGGTGGGTCTGATTGAAAATAAAATACCCACCGGAGTGGATATAGTCAAATAAAGCAAAGCTTATGTTACACATGACCATCTCATGAAGCTTGCAGCGGGGGACTTAGCTACATTGGTTAGAGCTCCCAGGGTTACATGGCTATACTGGTCATGGTCCATTCTCTTCTTCCCCCTCTTCTTGAGCCGGTTGTACTTGAACTTAGAAGGGAATACCCCGTTCCCCGAGGAAAGAGTTGCTAGACTAAGGCATTAGAGTTACCTTGTTGAGGGAGGTTGTTTTTTTGTCATTTCTGAGGTGGTGAGCTACATATCACTTACACAGTACAAGGAAAGATTCATGGTCATTAGAGTTTGTGTATGTAGACTTGTTCTGATCTGGTTTATTGAGGAGTCTTGACCATAGATTGGTGGAACTTGGAGGCTGTTGAGTTTTAAGCTTAAGCCCAAATAAGGTTCCGAAAAATTAATAATCCAAAGGTCTGACTGAGCTCCATATTTCAATTTAATGAAGGAAAGTTTAATAATCAACCTTGATTTCCCATCGTTTTCTTTTTCTTTCTCTTTTGCACTTCTTTTTCAAATAAGTATTTGTTATGGGACTAGCAAAAGTAAAGTATAGGGGGGTGATGAATCCCCATTCATCACTCTTTATTCCTTTATTTTAGCTAAAAATCTTTGCAAAACACCATGTAATATTTATAAATATCCTAATTTGTCAAACTGCATGCTTTGTGTAAATAGCCATAATTAGCATGTTTTTGTGCAAAAATAAAGGAATAAAAAATAAAGAAAAAGAGGGAAATATTTAGAATAAATATTGAGTAACTCGAACCAAGGGAGGGTCAATCATTGGCCTGACCGCAAAATAAAACAAGTAAAGAGAGATAGGGCCATTCGTCACTGTACAAATATTCCCCCTTTTATGCATATATTTTATTTTCATAAAATAAAAATATATATATGTGTTCCTCTTAATTTGTATACATTTATAAAAATAAAATAAAAACAAAATAAATTCTCTCTCTCACCCTTGTATATACCATGTATATATGTACATATACCTATAAATTTTACCCTTGTAAATAAAAAATAAAAATAAAATAAAAATTATTTTATATCCCACATTTTATGTTGTAAATAAATAAAATATGAAATGAGGATAATTGTATAAAAATAAACTAATAAAAATAAAAAATACCTAGATATTTATACCTATATATATATTAATATATTATGTATATACATTAACTTATTTTTCAAAAAAATAAATAAAATTCACTAAACAATAATTTGAAAATAAGAAATATTTTTTATTTAGAAAATATTTTGAAATAAAATCATTTACTACTTTTAAATTAATTTTCAAATAATTTTGAAATGGCGCATTCTGATTGGTCCACGGGGGATGTTGACCCCCGGTCAACCCCCCCCCCCCGGACCACCTCGGATCCGTGTCGCCAACCCGATTTCTTTGATTTTTCCAGATGCGATCCGCCTCCCATTCGATCAAACCCCGGGCTCCGATTGTTGATGCATGATCCGTGACACACGCCCGACTTTCTTCTTAGGGATCCGAGCCTCGCGAAGCGCGCTGCACTCCCATCTTATCGGACCTGCACCATTATATAGCCTCGCCTCCAGTGGACTTCTCTCGCACCTTTGGCCCCCGTCTTCGACCCTAGTGACCTCCACCTTCCTCCTCGAGTGACAGCGAGTGAGCCAGCGTGTTGCAGCGAGAGTTTGGAGGTGAAGCCCTAGGTCCGGCGACCATCATCGCCAAGCTCCGCCACCGGCGTAGCCCGAGCCTCTGGAGGCGTCGCTCCATCAAGGCGAAGACCCTAAGAGACTCAGCATCTCCCTCACAGACGATTCCGACCATTAGGTACTCCCTTTACCCCGTATTTTCGCTTCAATTCCAATATTTAGGTTTCACGCGAAGGCTGATTCCCGATCATCCGTTCATCCTTTCGACCATCCGACCACACCCACACCTTCACGAGACCTCTCCGCACGTTCTTCACCCCTTCTATCATCCTGGTTCGCCCCGGAAGCCGGACTTAGGTTCTCCTCCACCGCCGCTCACTGGAGAACCATGCAGCACCCCATCCGATCACCCCCTTTGCCCGGTAACGGGTCGAGGCAGTTTTCCCTCGACCCCTCTTGATTCCTGTGCAGGTACAAAGGCTAAGGAGCCTCATCTGGAGGCCCGATTACTCATGAATAGGAGCCCCAGGTCCCCTTCGTCGCCGGAGCACCTCGATCGCTCCCGGCTTCATCGGAGATCCCCATCAGCTGCGGAGCACCTCCTGCTTCCTTTTCCCCTTTTCAACAGCACCGGAGGAGGTCCCTAGCGTGTACAGTCGCCGAACGAACATCGCCGGCGAGCAGTTCTTCGAGGACCCTCCGGAGTCGTTCGATCGAGCCCCTCGCTCCAGATTAGATCTCGTCCACCCGTTCGCATGAGGCTCGTGACCGTCAGATCCATCTGAGGATCAGATCTGAGGCGTCGATCGCCGAAGGGGCATCCGCAGTTCTCCACCGTCAGATCTGAGATGGAGTGCCTTCCAGTCGTCGGATCATAATAAAGGGGTAAATATCACTTAGGCCCCTCTTTCTTTAGCATTTATAGTTTAGTCCTGTAAATACGTGTCGTAGTTGTTTTTATTTTGGAATAATTGCACTTTGGACCTGCTAGTTTTAATATTTTCATTTTAGTTCCCCCAGTTGTGGTGCACGTGCTTCGATACGTGATATTTTGGGATAATTGCATGTATTGGGCTGGGGTTTTATGAATATGATGGAATGAAAGTTAAGTTTTGATATTTGCATATATGCCCCTGTGAGTGCTGATTTCGAACATGTGCGGGATTTAGTGTGAAATTTACATTGCATCCCCTAGGCTTTGCGCACGTGTTTCATTTTAGCCCCTGAAACTTGTTTTTCTTGCGATTAGGTCCCTGTGTGCTATGCCCTGTTTATTGGTTGAATAAAATATCAAATCAATTCCAAATCTTTTGAAATTTGGACACGTGGCTCCTGCCACAGTGTAAAAATTTCATTAATTTTTTGGAACATTTTTTCTTTGATTTTCTATTTTTAAAATTCAAAAACCCTCATTTTTGTTACTGTTTGAATTAGAAAATCATCTAAAAATATTAAAAACCCTCCAAAAATTCTAAAAAAATCTAAGTACTGTATGTTTTAGTGTCTTGTTGCTTCTATACGAATTTCACTTGATTTGGATATATAAAACCCCTAAAAATTGAAAAATCTTAAAAACCTTGTAAAAATCATTAAAAATTCTGAAAAATTAAAAAAAATGCAACTTCTTTTCCTGTAGTTTAATTTTTACTTGTAGTTTCATATAAAATTATCTTCAGATTTTTATAGCTTTTTATCTATTTTTAAATAACCTTTCAAATCTGGCTGCACAGTAGCTCCCTGTTTTTGCTTTATTTCATTTTTATAAAATCAACTAAAAATCATAAAATTCTGAGAAAATTACCAAAAATACTTAAAAAATATAAAACCCAAAAGTATTTTTATTGGAATTTTCTGACCTTGTTTGTGTTATTAAATAAATTGTTGATTGTGTCTTTTTACCCTTTTTCTATATTTTCCTCATAATTAAAAATACAAAAAAAATTAAAAATTCATAAAATCCACCAAAAACATTTTATTCTTTTTATTTGCTTTTTTGACTACTTCGTAGGCCTTCGGCCAATTCGTGATCCTTGTGTTCGACCCTGGTCCTCTATACCAGGTTAAATAAATAGCGAGACCGCTATTCGGCTTTTCGTTTGATTATTCTATTTTGGTGGTCTGATTTTTCTTATTGATCGATTTCCGAGATTCGGGTCGCAACGACCCTTGTTTTTACCTTTACCCGCATCTTGGGGGATTTTTCGGTCATCAGGGGTTTACGTGCAACAAGTATCTGTTCGATATGATTGATGAGGTGAAGCTAATTCATTCGGTTTCGATGCTCTTGGTAAGCAAGGCAGAACAATCTTGCCTCGTTGTCTCATTGGTATATGCCATTTCATGAGCATCTCCAAACGTGATACTGTGGGACGAACTATGAAACATTAGGGTTAGGTTCCTAGAGGCGACATGGGTGGTGACTTTAATGTCACGCTTTACGTGGAGGATAGGCATAGTGGGAGAGGTGTATATGATTCAGGCTCCAAACTTTAAATTTGGAGGTTCTTGACACGATGAACTGCAAATATTCATGGATAAGCTCATCTTCCAGGTCATGGATTGACCGGTTTCTCCTGTCGGCCGAGGCCTTGGAGATGTTTAGTTAGACGATAGTTTCTTCGCTTCCTAGATCGAGATCTGATCATACACGTATTTGGATATATGCAACGATAGATGGTCGTTGTCATACTTCAGATTCAAGCGGTGCTGGATGTTAGAGGAAGGGTTCCGCGACCTGATTGTATCTTTCTGGACAAGCTTGGAGGTGGAGGAATCATTGCTATGAGGTTAGCATTGAAGTTGGCAGCGCTGCGACACATGCTCTTAGATTTCAGGAGGGACACTAGGGCTGAGCGTGACTTGAGACAAAATCAGGCCCACGAAGAGTTGGCCAGACTGGATTCACTGGAGGATTACATGGAGCTGGATGAGGATTGCATTTTGAGCTGAGGGGTGGAACAAAATATCGTGGAGGAGGATGGGAAGAAGGAATTTGAGTGGAAGCAAAGGTCAAGGCGATATTGGTTGAAAGAGGGTGATGCAAATACTAGATTTTTTCATATTGTGGCAAATGATAGGAGGAACCTGATCCACTCGATCGAGGTTGGGGGTGTAGAAGTACACGGGGAGGTGAATGTGGCAAGGGCTGTTACGAATAATTTCAACAACATGAGTAGGCGAGCAACACACATCAGAGCAAGGTTGCTGGGTGTGGGGGTGAGCAACATTTCAGATTTTGATGCAGAGGAGCTGACGAGACCTTTTGGGCTACGGGAGGTTCGTAAGGCTCTGTTTGTGCTTAACCTGTACAGGTGCCCGGTCCGGATGGCTTTCTTGTATTTTTTACTGAGAATTTTGGGATCTCATTGTAGAGGATAATAAAGGTGGTGACGGAGTTTGTGGAGGGAAACCATGGTTTTGATAAAATCAATAGTTCCTTTTTTCTTGCTTTTCAAGAAAGATGTTGCTATATGGGTGGAGGATTACCGACCTATTGCCCTATTGAATACGATTTACCTGATTATGGCAAAGACGTTGGCAAACTGTTTGAGGGGGGTGCTAACAGCTAAATAAGATTGTATCACCGGTTCAAAGTGCATTCTTCTCAGGTAGACAACTTATGGACAATGTGGTTCTAACGTCAGAGATTGTGGCCAATTGACATAGGTGGAAAATAAAGGAAGTAATGTGCAAGGTGGATTTCTCTAAGGCATATGATTGCGTGGATTGGCCTTTCATATGGGCTTCACTTCATAGGCGCGGTTTTCCTGATAGGTGGATTGCTTGGATGAAGAGGTGTATCACGACCATGTCATGTGGGGTGCTTGTGAATGGTCAGCCAAGGGGGGGGGGGGTATTTCTAGCCGCAACGGGATGCCTTCCACGGACGTCCTTTGGCACCGCTCATCTTCTTTCTTACTAGTGATGCTCTGTCGGTTATGGTTGACCATGCAGTCAATGTGGGGGGGGGGGTCTACAATGGCTATTCAAAAGAGATCTCGATACTTATCCTTCAATATGCAGATGATACAATCGTTTTGCGGAGGGGTGCTCGATGAGTTGCAGAGGAGTGTTGGTTCTTGACATCTTCGGGACAATTTCGAGGTTGAGAATCAACATGGAGAAGTCCGAATTGTTACCTTTTGGCTTATATTTTTTTGAACCACCTTTTGGCTTAGATGAGGAGGATATTGTGAGATACGATGGTTGGTTGCACTTCCTGTGTGGCCAATTACTGCTGCATTACCAATGTGTTCCTCTGGTGTCAAGGAAGATGAATGTGGGAGATTCGCTTTTGGTGATTGAGAAGTTGGAACATAGATTGGTAGGGCGGACGTCACTCTACTTGTCTATAGGTGGTAGATTGGAGGTCTGTGCTATCCACGATTCCTATTTTTTTCTCTCTCATCTCGGTTACTCGTTGTTGGGGCGAGGAGGCTTGAGGGCATCTTGATGAGGTTTTTTTGGTCTTCCTCCGATCGAAGAAATGGTTTTTCTTTGGTTGACTGGAAGATAGTCACATGCTCAAAGGATGATGGGAGTCTTAGGGTGCACATCCTGAAAGTGATGAACAAGGCTATGCTAAGCAAGTGGATTGCATGAATTTGGGAGGAATGCAATAGTCTGGTTTGCATATTATCTGCAAGATCTATGGATCTGTAACTCCCTTCCCAGCTTCGAGGAGCTCGGGCTGGTACCTTCCTACTTATGAAGAGGCATTTGTGGCGTGGCGCTTGTGATCCATCCTTTACCAAAACCTGTGCTTGGGGAGGGAAATGGATTCGAGTTTTGGACTGATGATTGATGTGAAGGTGGGGCCTTGAGAGTGTGATTCCCACTGCTAATGGCATTGGCTACCAGTCAGTATGCTTCGCTAGCCGAGGTTTGGGACGACCACTCTTTCTTCCATCAATTTAGGTCTGAGCTCTCAGATTAACGATTAAGGGAGTTGTTGACGTTGATTGAGGAGTTGGAGAGCGTGGTCGTGCCCACTGATGGGCGGGACTGCTGGTGCTGGTGTGATGGTGTTCTCTCAGTAGGGAAGGCCTATGGAGCACTGAAGGGCCCTTTGATGGCATTGGCTACCAGTCAGTATGCTTCGCTAGCCGAGGTTTGGGACGACCACTCTTTCTTCCATCAATTTAGGTCTGAGCTCTCAGATTAACGATTAAGGGAGTTGTTGACGTTGATTAAGGAGTTGGAGAGCGTGGTCGTGCCCACTGATGGGCGGGACTGCTGGTGCTGGTGTGATGGTGTTCTCTCAGTAGGGAAGGCCTATGGAGCACTGAAGGCTCCTTTGATTTTTTCACCTTGGAGGATGCGAGGCGAACTATACGAGAATATGGAAATGGATTGCTCCAACTCGTGTGAAAATGTTTATGTAGATTTTTAGAAGGGTCAAACTCTTGGCTGGGGAATGTTTTGCGAGGTTCGTTCCGAATGCTATCCTACATGCTTGCGATGCCAAGAGGAAGTGGAGGATGCATACCATCTATTCTTCAAGTACAAGTGTACTTTGGAGGTCTGGAATCTGTTTGGGAATCATGCGGCTCGTACTGATTGTGTGTTGGGTTTTTGGGAATCCATTAGGTGGATGGAATGACACAGAGAAGGAGAGATCTAGGTACTTAGCAATGATTTGGGCAATTTGGATTGCCAGAAATGGCGTGGTCTTTCATCAGGACCATGTGTATGGGGAAAATGTGGTGGCACACTCTAGGGCGATGGTTGAGAGTTAGAGCTTACAATATCTTGCTTTCCTATTGCCTATCTTAGGCTTGTAACTTTTATTGAGGTGATAAATGATGAAGTTTTTGGGCACACACCTATATAGTGGAGGCCTTTTTTCTTTTAAAAAAATGTATCCCATAAATTTGAGGTAGAAGTATGCAACAAAGATCCTTAATATTTTCCCTAGATTCTTGCTACCCACTTCATCAAGGGCGCTCGATTTAGTCTCTAACTGATGGACACGGACCTAATTCCTCCTTCGGGAATATAATAATGTACTGATCCACTAAATATAACCCCTGGTTACTTTGATCAGTGGTTACCTAAAATAATCTTCTCATGATGTTTTTAAGATGATGGCGAATCGCTACTGGCAGAAGTTTGAAAGACATGAATAAAACGAGAATTTCCACGAAAACTGCCTTTACGAGCTCCAAATGACCATCTCATGAGAGCAAGACGCCTTCCAACCAGACAATTTCCTCTCTAGCTTTTGTGAAGAAAATGCCTGGAAATCAGGATATATCACCATATCGGTGCCCATGTCGGTCACATGTTGATATCGATATATTGGCGATATACCACCGATATTTCCTTCACTGATGCATCATGCCAGCTAGCCTACTTCTCTCTAACTTCTCAGTAACAAGAAATCACTCTGACTGCTAAAGCTTGTCGGCAACCAGAGGTAACCCAAGATAAGTGATAGGAAGAGCCCCTCGTTGTATTCGAAGGGTAGTCACAAGACGTCACCTCCTCCTCGACCATCCCCAAAGCGACTAAAACAGACTTGGCATGGTTAATCCGCATGCTTGATACTAACTCAAACAACTCAAGAACGGTGGATATGTTGTTTGTAATATCGATCTCTCCCTCCGTAAAGAAAATAGTACCATCTGGGTGCTAAAGGATGAGAACGGAAATCTATCACATGCTAATTCCTACCAGGAAAGCGCCGTCTCCATCCTTCGACACCATCTTGAACAGAGCATCTGCTAACACTAGAAATAATAGAAGAAAATGAGCTCCCCTGCCTAGCTCTGTGATGTGGCTCAAAGAAGCCACCCTCACGCACGTCGTTCACCAACACAATATAAGAAGCCGTCATCACACATCTCTTCATCCAACCAATCCAATAACTGAGAAAACCCCTGAGAGGAGGGGCACCCACAAGAAATGCCAATCTACATAGTCATACACCTTCAAAAAGTCTGTCTTCCAAAGAAGCCCCTTGGTTTTCTTCCTCCTCCACTCCACAACAATCTCGGACACCACACAACCCTATCCATCATGTGTTGACCTGGAATGAAAACCGTTTGAGCCGGATCAATAATATAGTCAAGAACCTCGCGAAGTCCGTTGACCAGCACCTTCACGACAATAAAATACATAGCATTAGACAATGCTATAAGGCACAAGTCATCCACGTGCATCACAACATCCTTCTTTAATAGATCGAAAAGAACAGAATGGTTAAGCCGCCCGAAACCACCATTCCTTTGATGCAACTCCTCCATCATGTCAAACATCTCCTGACCAACCAGTTCCCTGATCTCCTGAAAGAAGGATAATGGGATTCCATCCGATCTCGAGGATTCATCCATATTCAGATCAACAATTATCTGCTTGACCTCCGACAAAAACTGTCTCACCAACTTCATGGATGAACGCAGAACATCTCTACCTATCCATTGCTTGGCTCACACCTACTGATATCAAGGTAGTGTCTTCTCACTGCATCACCAATGGACCGATCCCCGGCAAGCACCTCCCCATCCACCTCGATCGAGTGGATTAGATTCCACATTCTACGATTGATGACCGCGCCAAGAAAAATCTAGTATTCGCATTCTCCTCCAACCGGTTCTACCTCAATCGCTGCTTCACATACAAACTTATCTTTCTACACCTTCCTACTCCCTCGAAGTTGGTTCTGTTTTGATTACCCTTGGTAAAGACCTATCTTTCGCATGATCTTCGCATTTCACTGGAGAAAAAACGAGCCAGAATTTATCGTCAAAGATGGCTAATTGACTAGAATCAACGCATTGGTAACTAACATTTTTGTTGTGTCAACTGCCTCTGCATCTGGTCTGAATACCTCAAGAAAAAAATGGAGAGGAGCAGGATCCAAAGCGGTGGCAACGACAAGAGTGGAATATTCTAATGCATTTTTGACTCGAAAAAGGGGAAGCACGCTTAGAATATTCTGATGCATTGGCTGATGAAAGAATTTGCATTAATTGTGCCACAATCGAGCATTTTTGCTCAATCACCACATAGGCAACAATAACAACAACAAAGCCTTTTCCCACGTTAAGTAGGGTCGACTACATGGATTCTTTGCCTCCATTCAAATCTATCTTGTGTAATTCTCGGGCTTGGATCCAAAAAACTAAGATTCCTTCAGATATTCTCCTTCCAACTATCACATAGAACGATAGAAGCTCCTCTCCACTTTAACAAACTTGTATTTAAACTATGAGTAACATCTCCATTGATTTCCCCATCATGTTGCAAAATATATCCCAAGTACCTAAAAGAATCTTTCTTCTGAATGTCATCGTCACCAATCTTTACCTCGATTCCTTCTTGGTCGTTGCATTAGGTTCTTTTTGGTTTAATATGGTACCCACCACTATGGCAACTTTTTCTGTTTGCCTATCTCCAATTAATTCTCGTTGACTACAACCTCTAGGAACCATGCTATCCACCGCTTTTAAGCCAGTTTGCATGAGTTTGTGCACAGATCGATGCTCAATACTACTAGGGGCTTTCACTTCTACACGTCTTCATTCGTGGTCGCCTAAAGATCCTCTGCTATCAATGCACACAACTTACCAAGGATTTTTCTGCGGGAAATCCACAATAGGCCCGAAAGAGGTAGCAAGATTTACGTGTCACAGTCACACCATCATACTCCACTGACCAACACCTCATGATTGGCTATGACTACCACCCTAAAAATACCTCATAATCAACTCCAGATGGCGCTAAATCCATACAGGAATGAGATGCATTATGAAGAAAACATGGGTCACTGAGTGGAGCACAAGTCACCCTCTTGAGAGACACATGATCTTTTACCCTGATAGTTTATACTCATCTTCTCAATTAGGTGAAGCAAGTTTTCTTGTTGCAACCAACCAATCGAAAGGGGAAGACCCATATGAGTGATGAGAAGTTCCTACACGACGTTGCATGCAACCACAATCAACCATCTCTGCCTCCAAAAGAGCAAAAGTGATGGAGTTGGACTTCAATCAATGTGTTTGATCGATGTGTTTCTGATATGAGCATGCATGATATTTTTAATCTAACTTTCAGCTTGAGGGGGAGTGTTGCGATAGCACTAAGTTTTGGTTTACTTTATTATACATTTATCAATATGTTATATTTTTATGTTTATGTTAATTAAAAAATGTTTTTATGTTTATGGGTCCTTGAACTTTTTTCCACCTCTGGGGCTGGCCTCTTATAATAAATAACTGATTTTCTTTCCCAATACTACCTTTTTATAAAACTCCTAGAAATGACGATGATAGTTCAGACGAGATGAGATACTTGCTCTCAAAACTAATATATACACCATCTTTGTATATTTTGCTTCTGTGAGAGTATTTATCACGTGTTCTGATTAAAAAAAGGATTCTTTTAATGTTTTCAAGGCATCGGTTCAAAATATGCAGTGTTCTGCATTGTATTCAGAAAAGGTATTAATCATTTTCTCCTTGAGAGGTTGGTGGATGGAGAACAATACTATTACTGGATGAAAACCTTTGAAGTGGTCATACACCTTTGTTCTTTATGGAAAGCAGCCAAGAATATTCCTGACCCAAGATGAACACAATCCTTTCTTCCATGAATGTAGCAAAAACAAAACCGGTTTCATGTAATTATTGCACATGGAAAGCAGATGTTCCCATCGTCATTCTCTGTCTTTGGGATATATTTTCCATTAATTGTTATGCATTTTAACTTAGGTTGTTCCGATATCTTTTTCTAGGATTCAATGCAGGCTATGCTTTGATCTTTTACGGGTTTTGCATCACTGATTTGCAGTTTATACATGCAGTTTGTTCATTGTATTGTCTGGGCAAAAGAATTGCTTTTTGCAAAGTTATTTGGCGACAAAAGTCAGAGTAATGACTTGAATGTACAATCTAATGAGGGTGGCAATTCCTTACAACCAGTAATTGATGTATCTGAACAAAATTCAGAAGATGCAGAGCAGTATGGCAGGAAAATTTATGATCATGTCTTCGGTCGCAATATCGAAGTTGCTTTAGCTAATGAAGAAACATGGAAAAACGGCAACAAGCCACGTCCCATATATGTTAAAGATATTTTGCCTCAGATGCCCATTCTGCATAATGGGAATTTGAATAACTGTGTATCTGATGGTGGGCCTATCTCAGCAATGTCGTCACTTGGCTTGAAGGATCCACAGGGGATTTGGAGCCTTGCTGAAAATACACAAATTTTTCTCGAGGCTTTGAGATTATTTCTTCAGAAAAGAGACAAGGTTTGTTACAGTTTCTGCTGAGCTGATTATTTGCCTACCAGCTTTCGTTTAGCATTTTTTTTGTATAAGATAGTAAGATCCTTTGAATGACAGAATGATTTATAAAGAATTCAAGGGCTTGAGAAATCTTAAAGTATTTTTTTCAGTTTCATTTTTATAGGAAAGAGATCTCCAGATACTC
The DNA here is from genome assembly GCA_037367405.1 of Ottelia alismoides. NCBI lineage: Eukaryota > Viridiplantae > Streptophyta > Magnoliopsida > Alismatales > Hydrocharitaceae > Ottelia > Ottelia alismoides. Next base: position 400,464 of record JAZKJV010011570.1, read on the forward strand.
AACTTTGGGAATAATGAATACTAATCATCATATAAAGCTTTCTGCTCGCAGATTTGGGATCAGGAGTTTTTTTTGGGCGAGGCATATTTTTTGGATAACTAACGTGTTCTATCTCAAGTCATGTTTGCGTTCACCTTTTATGCCCAGGAGATAGGCAATCTGGTTTTTGACAAGGATGACCAACTGGCTGTAGAATTTGTTACTGCAGCTGCCAATATCAGGGCTTCTTCTTTTGGTATTCCTCTTCACAGCCTTTTTGAAGCGAAAGGAATTGCTGGCAATATTGTGCACGCTGTTGCAACCACGAATGCTATTATTGCTGGTTTGATTGTCATTGAAGCGATAAAGGTTCTCCAGAATGACATTGATGATTATAGGTATATGCATTCGGATTATAAGTGTTCCTTTTGTTTGATATTTTTAACTTGTTGGAACTTGGAATAAATTAAGTTTCCAATAACTATTTGTAGAATAACAAAGGAGAATGATTTTACCTTTAATTTTGTAAAGAGTTCTAACTAATTTATATGATATTTTATTTCTATAATGTAAAAAAGAATTTGGGGTAGTTCATATTCAAGATTTGAAAAATGAAAGATGGAACAAGAACCTTTGAATTGAGGTCAGGCGTAACATTGAGATGCTTGATGCGTAAGCCTCAACATTTTAGTAAGATATAAATAGCGAAGCCTTCTACTTTAAGTATGGTCAGCTAAATGAATTCTTGCTCAAATTCATGTTGAACGATCCGACTATTTTTTACATTAGCTATCGGCTACTTAATGCAACCCTCACAAGGAGGGATTTGAACTCTGATCTTTTGGGTGGTAGGCACAATGCACGACTGCCGGACCATTGAAGTGGGTACTAAGAAATATTGTAATTTAACAAAAGAATATTGTATTGACTATTGATATTAAGAAAGCTACATCATATGCACAATTGCTATAACAAGCACAATTCAACTCATATGTCAATAAAGAGTGTTGGAAAAAAAAAGAGCCCACCCATGTGTTTAGTACCACATGGGGGAGCGGTCCTTATTGGGTCTGTCCGTGGGGCCATATAAGGAGCCCCACACACCCTGTACTCATTGAGAACTTCAATAGAAGAAATGCCCAATTCAAGGGCTTCTCCCGTGGTTTCATCCCGCTCTTTCTGGAGTAGGGTTCCACGTTAAATCCCGATGTCTCCTAATGTTTTCTTTATCTTTATTCTCTGTTACGCTTCCGCATTCTATTTTATAACATGGTATCAGAGCGGGTCGATTCTCGAGGAATTTATGTTGAAGATTTACTTATTTATTGTAATTCGTTCGAGATTCGAAGTTGGTGTTTTATCTTGAAGATTTGTCTGTAAAGATTGAAGATGTGTTTGAAGGTTTTTTTTAATCTGCATTTGAAGAATCTTGCATCCTGGCTGCGGATGGCCGCAATTCTCAAAACACGAGGAGAGTTTGTTACGAAACCCTAACTTGAGGCGGCCCTATCTTCCTCAGCATCCAGGGTTCCAAAACCCTAGTGCCTCCTCCCCGTGTCGTGCAGTCCCTGCAGCCCCCGGCGCGAATATTCAGATTCCTCCAGATTTCACGACACAGAAAACCTCCATGCGCGAGCACCAGACTCCTCCTCGGGCCGCTCCGACGATGAAGTCCTCCAGGAGGCGTCGTAGCTGCATGAGGCCGCATCTTTTCTCAACCCAGATCTGCGCAAGGTGCAGCACACGGCCGTGCTCCAAGTTTCTTCATCTCCAGGTGACTCTCCGAGGACGCAACCTCCAGCGCGGGATTCCATCCCTTCATACGCGCAACAGCATCGGGCGGCGGCACTTCAACCTTCAGCACCAGATCGGGAATCCTAAAAGGGGGCGGCGGCGTTATTGCCATCAAAAGAGGGTTCCCACGTGAAACTCTAAAAGGCTGCAGCTTTTTAATTGGCCAGATGTTTGAGAGCCCAAATGGGCTGGAAATATTTGTGTATAAAAAAAATGAAAGCCCAACAATGGGCTGGAAAAAGAGGGAGAGGAAGAGTTGGGCCCAGACTTTGGGTTGTTAAAAAAAATGAGTGAGGCACATGAAAGGGTCCACGTAAAAAAATTCAATGTGGGCTGTAGTTGAGAAAGAAAAAAAACAAGGTTTGTTTTTTTAAAAAAAATGGAGAGAAAAAGAAGAGTATGGGTCCTTTGGGCCGTGTGTGTGTTTTTTTAAGGGGGCATTTTGAGAAAAAAAGAAGAGAAGAAACAAATTGAAAAAGACCGCATACAATAAAAAGCTGTACGCAAATATATTGATGTAAAAAAAGGAAAAAAGGAGAAAGTTGCAATATTTAAAAAAAAGGGGGATAGAAAGGAGGCTGAAAAAAAAGAGAGGAGAAAAGTAAAAAAAACAAACAAAAAAAATCGCGTACAAAAAAGTCGTAAGCATAAAAAAATGTGATTCATGTTTGCTTCTCCCAACTTGTCTTTATTTTCATTATTCTCACAAGTTTGGGGGAAAGGGGGAGTAAAAGTCATATGCATCCTACATCATTGACTGACAGACGAAACACTCCGGATTTCACAGAATATCAAGCCATCTTCACTGTGCATCGATCTTCGTCGTGGTGTCTCTATCCTCGACATCGACTCCGCACTGGATTTGTTTTCTTCAAGGCACGACGGAGACTAAGTCCGGTGACCCGCATGCACGGCTGAGACAGAGATCCAGTGACCATGCAGGCACGCCAGAGACAGTCCGGTGACCTTCCAGGCACGACAGTGATACGTTTCGGTGACCTGATATACCCGTCAGCAAGCATGTTTGTCTACCAGTTGCGGATACATACGTTTATTGTGGTGATTTCAAGTGAAGATGTAATGGTGTATATTTTTCTTTATTGTTGCAAGTTGCAACTGTCCCAGCTACCAACTTGAGGGGGAGTGTTGGAAAAGAAAAGAGCCCACCCATGTGTTTAGTACCACATGGGGGAGCGGTCACTATTGGGTCTGTTCGTGGGGCTATATAAGGAGCCCCACACCCCCTGTACTCATTGAGAACTTCAATAGAAGAAATGCCCAATTCAGGGGCTTCTCCCGTGGTTTCATCCCGCTCCTTCTGGAGTAGGGTTCCACGTTAAATCCCGATGTCCCCTAATATTTTCTTTATCTTTGTTCTCTAATACGCTTCGCATTCTATTTTAAGAGCAATTGCTCTTGGTATGTCTGAAAGTTTCAATGTGAATTAGTTGATCTATAGTTTAGTTTTGTCATGCCATATGTGAGTATGTGTTATCTGAGCTGAATTTACCCTAATAATTTTAATAAGTGATTTTGCGATGATTTTATTCCAATTGTTTGTGGTATTTCTGAAATTCAATACACAGTTGCAATAAAGAAAGCATGGCAAAATCACTTGATAAAATTATTAGTATAAATTCAGCTCACATATCACATACTCATGAATGACATAACAAAACTTAACTATAGATCACCTAATTCACATTGGAACAATATACTTCACTCAATTCATTAGATATTATTAACAAATCTAACTATACTTAATAGCATATTGATTATTGAATGAGAATATTGACTACGGAGTTTTTAACATATTAACCACTAAGTGTTTAACACTACCACCACAACAACAAAGCTTTTTCCCACATTAAGTAATGTCGGCTACATAGATTCTTTGCCTCCATTCATATCTATCTTGGGTCATTGTCAGGCTTTGATCCAAAAAATTAAGATCCCTTCGTATAGTCTCTATTCCAAGTTTCCAACACTTCTTGGGCCTTCCTCGCCCTCTCTTAGTTGGCTCAACATCCCAAAACTCGCATCTCATCGGTGCATCAACTGACCTCCTTTGCAAATGACCAAAGCACCTTAAGCAAGGTTCAGGAAAGTGGTATGTGTATGCATTCGGGTAGGTCAATGAATATTGAATACACGATATGCAAGGTCATATGCGAGGTATATGATGTTTTGTGCGATTTTCTAATTTTTATTTAAAAATAAATAAATATCTACAAATAACATTACTATTGAATTCATATATCAAAATTGAGATAAAAGAAAGTCTAAGAAAAAATAATTCATGTTAGATGGTTAAGTAGATTTTATTAATTGCCTAACATTTAATTACAAAAAGTATTAGTTATAAAAACTTTACATATTAGATGATTCATAATAAGAAAACTTCAATACACATACATGCAAATTTGCAATACATGAGCAAAACCTCAATCGACATATATTAAAATATTAGATGATACATTGCATATACTCATGGAAATGATACATGAGCAGCATTGCATATACATAATGACATAATGCGTCTTACAATTGAATGGAAGAAGAAGCGGAGCTACGGATGCAAGCACCCGAATGAGAGGATCGAAGAGTTGAAACTGTTGGAAGCTGAACCACCGAGCTGCTGGAGCAGTATGCGGGGCATATGCGAAATATGTGGAGCATATGCGCACTTGGGGCGTATAGTGCACTGATTCCTATAATCGATTCGGTATGCAACTATGCATGCTGCATGGACATATGCTGATCGATTTCATGAACACTGACCTTAGGGGATTTTCTCGCATTTTATCCTTGATCGGAGCTGCACCAACTTTCCATCTGATTGCATCATTCCGAATCCAATCTTTACGCGTGTGTCTACACATCCATCTTAGCATTGTCATTTTTGCTACCGCCATTCTCTGCATATGTCTATGGTTCATAGGCCAACATTTGGATCCATAGAGTATAGTAGGTCTCATGGCTACTTTGTAAAACTTTCCTTTGATTTTCAACGGAATTTTCTTATCACAGAGAACAGTAGAGGCTCCTCTCCACTTTAGCTAACATGTATTTATTCTATTAGTAACATCTCCATTAATTTTCCATCATGTTGCAAAATAGATCTCAAATCTAAAAGAATCTCTCTTCTGATTGTTATCGTCACCAATCTTCACCTCGATTCCTTCACCATTGCTTCCATAAAAAGTGCATTACATGTATTCAATCTTATCCCTACTTATACGAAATCCTTTAATCTACAATGTATGTCTCCAGATCTCAAGCTTCTCATTTACTCCATCTCTAGTCTCATCAACCAACTTAATATCATCAACGAATTATATATACCAAGGTATCTCATCCTGAATCTGACTTGTCAACTTGTCCATAATAAAAAAATGAATGGACTCAAAGCTGAATCTTTATACAGACTAATGTTGATGTCAAAATGTCAGTCTATATCCTCACACAAGATGAAACCTATCATATGTACCTTTTATGAGGTTAATGTATAGGACATGTACTTGTCTCTTCTCCAAAACTCTCCACAATATCTCCCGTGGGATAGAATCGCAAGCCTTTTCCAAATAAATAAAAATCATACGTAGGTTCTTCCTTTTAGCTCTGTAAATATTCATTGTTCTCAACAAGTGGATGGCTTCAATAGTGGAGTGACCTGGCATGAATCCAAATTACTTTTCTTTTACTTTGGAAACTTGCCTCAACCTTCCTTCGATCACACGTTCTTAAATTTTCATAGTGTGACTCATCAGCTTGTCACCTCCGTAATTTGAACATTTTCGAATGTCTCCTTTGTTCTTATAAAGAGGCACCATGATGCTTCTCCTCCAATCTTCATGCAATTTCTTGCTTCGCCAAATAATATTGAATAAATTTGTAAGCCAAGTCAAACCACACTCACCTAAAACCGTCCAAACTTCTATATGAATGTCATCATGTCCTACACCTTTCCTAGGTCTCATAACCTTCAAAGTCTCCTCTACTTCCATCCTTTGTATAAGTCTATAGCTTGCATGATTCAAGTAATTTTCACTACTAGCTAGATCTCCCAAAGTGATCTATGCATTTCCTTCCCCATTGAAAAGCTTCCTCATCCTTAATGCATCTCATTTGAAAAGGTCTTTGACCTTTCTTTCTGTCGCTCTAGCCAACCTGAATATATCCTTCTGACCCTCCTTAGAATCGAGATTTGTTTACTAAGTTTTTAACAAAACCTAACAAATAATATATCGAAAACAAGCAAAAAAATGAAGTCAAGTGCTTAGCAAAGAAAGATGCAAACTTAAAGAAAAAGACCTATTAGAACGTACAATCGCCTAACTCCTTTACCCTCCCAAAAGACATCCAGTGCACAAAAAGCCTATATCTCCAAGGCGAACGCCTCACACCTTGCCTCATCGACTTGCGCCTCACGCCTTCTCCTCGGTAATTGGGAAGGATCCCCACTCCTGCTTAAGCTGCCACCCCTGACTCGTACGTTGTGCCACCAGCCAACCCTGTCCCAACTGAACCATGCCTTTTCCCTTCCCTATCTCCATAGGATCTACTTCCATGTCAGAGGTAGAGCTTGATGCTGCTGCTGCAAATGGTGCCATTAAGATCAGGAGCCTGAACAATGGTCTGCCATTGTGTAGGTCGGTAGACGAAGGAAATAACAGACAACCCTTCCCTCGAAGACTGCCCACCTTCTCCGACTCCTCCCCTGGTATCAACCCAGAGGACGCTACATTTTTCACCTTCCCTGAGGAGACAATGCCACTACCTATTAGAACGTACAATCGCCTAACTCCTTTACCCTCCCAAAAGACATCCAGTGCACAAAAAGCCTATATCTCCAAGGCGAACGCCTCACACCTTGCCTCATCGACTTGCGCCTCACGCCTTCTCCTCGGTAATTGGGAAGGATCCCCACTCCTGATTAAGCTGCCACCCCTGACTCGTACGTTGTGCCACCAGCCAACCCTGTCCCAACTGAACCATGCCTTTTCCCTTCGCCATCTCCATAGGATCTACTTCCATGTCAGAGGTAGAGCTTGATGCTGCTGCTGCAAATGGTGCCATTAAGATCAGGAGCCTGAACAATGGTCTGCCATTGTGTAGGTCGGTAGACGAAGGAAATAACAGACAACCCTTCCCTCGAAGACTGCCCACCTTCTCCGACTCCTCCCCTGGTATCAACCCAGAGGACGCTACATTTTTCACCTTCCCTGAGGAGACAATGCCACTACTAGGGATGCAAACGGTCGGATACGGATCTGGATATAGGTATTACCATATCCTTATCCGTTTTTTAATACGAATACGGATGCGGATACGGATATTGACGGATATTAAAACTATCTTACCATATCCTTAAAAAACGAATACGGATGTAAAACGGATACTGATAACACATGAGTAATGTTAGAAATACTCTATAGAACCGACTTAAATATATAAGAATTGGATGGAAAACACATGATATTTATCACTAAATGTGTTTGTATCATAAAAATTGTATAAATATGGTAAAAGGAGGTAGAGAAATATGTTATATATGGCTAAAAATAAATCTATGACTATTTATTTACGAAAACGAATATACGGATACGGATATGGATGTTTGCGGATATCAAAACGATCCATATCCGTATCCATTTTAAAACGGATACGGATACATATGTCAAAATCTATATAAAACGAATACGGCGACGGATCGGATACGGATATATCCCTATCCTTTTGCATCCCTAGCCACTACTAGTGATTCCGTGTTCCTTGCCTTCAATGGCACTCCCTCAATCCGAAGGTGGTAAGGGCAACACTCCTGCAGAGTTCATTGTATTTAATCTAGTGTTTTACAGAGAAGGTGGTTCTTCACGGGCATGTAAGAATGCATGTGCATCATGTTCAATGATGACACTGAAGCTTTGCAAACATATCCCAAGTTTAAACTATTAAAACAATAGTATATTTTAATTTGATCTATTTCTGCTTTTGGTTCTTGAAGCCAGACATTGATGCCTGGTGTATGCGATGACTCCCTATTTACTTACCATTAGCCCCTTCCCTTTTGCTTAACACAAAAAGCTGCACAATCATCATTATTGGGAAGATTTTAACCCCTGAAGATGGATATTTGAGACTTTTAAATTTCTCTTATATATATAATAAGTGTTCATGTCTGATGTATTTTATTTTTTCGTCTTGGTTACTATGACCAAATATATTTTTGGTTAAAAAATCTGACCATGGGCACACTTGTTTTTCAGAATGACATACTGTGTTGAACATCCATTAAGAAAGATGCTTTTGATGCCTGTAGAGCCCTTCGAGCCTAACAAATCTTGCTATGTTTGCTCCGAGGTATCATTTTATTACTTTTGCGTCATTGTGGACTCGGGGTCATTAAATAGTATGGTCTTAGAATTTGTGTTTACTTTCTGTAGACACCTCTGCTACTTGAGATCAACACTAAATCATCCAAGTTGAAAGACTTGGTTGAGAAAGTTGTGAAAAGAATTCTTGGCATGAGCTCCCCTATGATAATGATTGGCTCGACCCTTGTATTCGAGGTGGGGGATGATCTTGATGAGGATGAAGCTGCTAATTATGCTCTAAACCTTGAGAAGGTACTTTTGCCATTTATGCCTTATTGTTATGACATGAATCACCAAATAATCTGGTGAGACTATTATTCAGATTCTTGCTGAACTCCCTGTGCCAGTAAGCAATGGGACAATGCTCACGGTTGAAGATCTTCAACAGGAGCTGTCATGTAATATCAATATCAAGCACAGGTAACTTTTAGCTTTCTTCCATTTGTATAGAGTTATATGTCCTCGTTACCGAGTATTTTGTTTATGTATATCGTAGTCCGCATGTACATTCCACTTTTATTATTTCACCTTTTATTGAACAGTAAGCAAAGTTAAATAAATAAGCAGATGGAAATGGAACTGACCGAGCTACAAGTCATCGAAATAGATATTAGGGAGTGGTTGAAATGAATAGAGTGGGTATGCATCTATCTTAATAAATGAGAACCACTTTTGAAATTGTTAGTGTCATTAGATGGCATCTCTTTATTTGTTTGTTTGACATCAGAATGCACTTGGTTAAACAACCATTGATGGACGCGATTTCTTGATTCATGAACTTCGTTGTTCTGCAGAGACGAATTTGACAACGAGAAAGAACCTGATGGAATGGTTCTGTCTGGGTGGACTCAACCTACTGCCGAGCAGGTTGCGCTGGTTAATGCCACTACCAGTGCAAAGAGTTCAGTCACCACACTGCCATCATCAGATGCTGCCGAAATTTCCGTTGAGTCTGAGATGGCCCCTGTGGAACCTGATGCTCTTGTTGGAACCAAGAGAAAAATCACGGAGATATCCAGTGCGCAAGATGGTTTGGAGTTGCTATCAAACCCTAGTCAAAATGGTAAAGGCCCACGCAATCAGGTTAATATAGACGACTATGATGATGACCTGGTCATGCTCGAGGAGAATCCAGAATCTGTTAAGAGAAAGAAGTTGTGATTCGGAAACTGAGACAGAACTGACTTCACACGCCTTATTTTTACTACCAGAAGATGACAGCATTTTTCACTTAAAAGACAGGTCAGTCAGCAATATCGACTTTTTTTTGACCCGGCCAATCTGTAATCTTAGCTGTAAATGAATTCAGATTGATTATATGTATAACTGGGGGGGGGGGTGCTCACAGCCCCTATTTGTAATGTTATTAGATAAGTCGACAGGAAATGCATCAGTGTTCATTCATAGCCCAGATCTGGATCTCCTCTTATAACTGCCTGACGAATGATGCTGGGAAACTTGGTCAATGTGAAACCTGATCTTCGTTCAGTGTATTAACATCTTTGTTCCATTCTTGACTAAAGAAGTTAGCATGCCTTGTAAGGATGCAAAATCAGATGGATGCACTCTTTCTGCATGATCATTTAACACATTATCGAAATCGAAAGATTTGATAGACTAAATAAAATATATAAACTAAAATATTCAACTCAAAAATGGAAAAAAGCAATCGTTCAGAGGATTTCCAAAAATAAATAATACAAGACCCCGAATAGGTATTAGATCCATGTGACTTGGATTGAATTAAGTTATAATTTTTAGTTAGGATTGTGTTACAATTTTCACTTCAAAAATTGATTGGGATTGGGTATACCTAAGTAAAAATGTATCACCAATTCTTTTCTTTGATCGGGGGTGACAAAATGTTATATGGAATTCATCCAACCCACGAGGATTAATGAAGAAGGAGAAAGTGTTTGTTTGTCCGAGATTGAAATATAGGTATCGGGCATTGAATTTTAGGGATACAATGCTTTGTCAATTGCATTCTACTGCATATAAGATTTTAATGAACATGACAAATACCTAAGGATGCGTTTGGTACGCGGGTTAGGGCGGGTTAAACTGGTGGAGGATAACTTGTTTTTGTGTTTTGGTGTTTGTATAGAGGATTAAACTGGGGGTGGATTATAAATGAGTTTGTTTTGATATGATTGTATTGAAGTTTGAAAAAGTGAGTAGTTATTATGATGTGATTGTATTGAAGTTTGAAAAAGTCAGTAGAAGTGGAGTAGTTTATAATTTTTATATGATATGATGGCATAATATATTATTTATTGATGGAATTGATGATAGAGAATTGATTTATTTATTTTTTTTAAAAAAAGAATAAAGTGGAGCCTAAATGAAAAGAGAGGAAAAATGGATTAAGGGGGGTAAACTCCCCACCATGAGCCGAACGGGGCCTAAGAGTTTGGTGATTAACAAAGTTAATCAGGCATCACTAATCAAAACCTTAAATTATGTAGCTGATATTAGGGATCCACATGGATATGTTACACCCATATCCACAACTCAAACCACTAACGACCGAATCAAATCAACTGAAGACTCAACCTGATAGGACCAACCCACAATATCGGGACTGCTAATTGTTTCGATGGCTTCATTGTTCTAAAAATTCCCCAACTCTTTGTACTTACAAGATCAAACAATTTGGAAAGTAGTAGATACAATCGTATTAAATTTAAAATTTGTGTAAACGGCACTTGTAAATATGTAAGTCTACCACCAAAAAGGAAATGGCATAATAACATTCACTTACGTAAACCAGGCATTATACTATACATGTAAATATACTGTTTCAGACACGAACTTCCCACCAAACTCCCAGTCGACTGATCGCGATTTGATGATACTGTTTCATACAGAAACAGGAAGCATGATCTGCTGACAAAAAAAAATGGTAATTTACTTCATCGCAACCGATTGAAGCTGGTCGTGCTTGGCATTGGCAAGCCCTGCAGTTGAGTTTGTATCAGCTGAAAAATCCGACAAACGGAGAGGAATGAGAAGCCAGTGAAATCTCCATAAACCAGATATCGAAGAAGATACAACTCAGCATTTTAAAATAAAATGGAAATGTTGCAGTATGCCCTAGATGGTGGGTTTAGGGTTTAGTGTAAAGGTGGAAGATGGGCATGCAGGGTGAAAGGGCAAATATCAGCAAAATCTGGAGTGTCAGCAAAATTATAACACATGTTTAAATATATAAACAGGACATCTTGTGGACAGATTCCAATGAGGTAGGTTTATGTCGAATTTTATTATTTGTGAAGGGTTAACAAGTCATTAATGATCCACTTAACCCCTTGGGTCTGTACATGTAACCCACATCCCCTTTACCTTTATAAAGGTCTAAGGAAGGCCTCATTCTTTGCAAGAAAGAATGTCCTTGATCTTCTGTGAAAAACCAGCAAATGGGGCTGTGAATCTACGTTCACACCCATAGAATCCAGTATCAAGCTGTATATAAAAATGGCAAATAACCTTAGGAGTCCAAGGATCGATACTCGAGGCATGCTGGGAAGGCTTTAACTACTTCATCTTGACTAGACTCGATTTTACCTAGTTGTAAATGTGACGAGTCAATTCATATGCACACCCACCAACAATCAGTTCAGCTGTGGACCATGTCCCATGCAATATCATGGATGTGAAGTTTGTATGGTTCGAGAAGTGCGAGTAGAGTTTTCAAGATTTAAAGAAGAGATTGACCATAGCTCTAATTTTGGCTTTACCATTAGGCAATAGAGATTTTGTGGTGTAACAGATGCATTAGGGACCGGACTAGGATGTGTTCTTATGCGAAATGAGAAAGTCATTGCCTATACCTCATGGCAATTAAAACCACAAGAGAGAAACTACACAACTCATGATTTGGAGTTGGCAACGGTAGTCTTTGTTCTAAAAGTCTGGCGTCATTACCTCTACGGTGAACAGTTTGAGGTGCTCAGTGATCATAACAACCTCAAATATATTTTCTCTCAGAAGGAACTTAATCTGAGACAACAGCACTAGCTAGAATTCCTAAAAGATTATGACTTTGCCATCAATTATCATCTAGGAAAAGCAAACGTCGTAGTAGATGCATTAAGTAGAAAATGGAAAGGTAAATTGGTCAATTTAAAACTTTAGTGGAAAATGATGAAGGATTTTGAAGATTGGAAGCCTTTCTTGAGTGAATCGAGAAAGATATCTTTTGCAGCACTCAAGATTCAACCAGAGGTAGTTGGAAAGATCTTGACAGCATAAAAAGTAGATGTTGATATTCCTAAAATGATTGAAGCATAAAAAAGGTTCTTATTTTATAGTTGGAATCGATGGAGCTATAAGGTACCGTAACAGATTATGGATTCCAAGTGATATCAAGTTGGGACAAGAGATTTTAGATGAAGCACATAGATCGACGTATACTATCCATCCAAGTATAACAAAAATGTACAAGGACCTACAACGAAATTTTTTATGGCCAAAGATGATCAAGAACGACATCGCAGATTTTGTTTCTAAATGTAACATTAGAGATTAGCGGACCCTGTTCAGCCCTTAGAGATACCTGAATGGAAGTGGGGGCACATAACGGTGGACTTCATCACCGGTCTACCCAAGACCATGAAACATCGTTATGACACTATATGGGTGATTGTTGATCGATTGACCAAATCGACACACTTCCTACTATCAGCTTGGATCAATCGACAGACAATCTAACTGAATTATATGAATGAGATTGCCAGCCTACATGGAAATCCTGCATCAATTGTATCTGATCGGGACACACATTTTACCTCTCGCTTATGAAAGAGTTTTCATGATGCTAAGGACACTCAATTGAAGTTCTCCGCTTTCTTCCATCCGCAGACTGATGGTCAATCAGAAAGGACTATTCAGACGTTAGAAGATATGTTGAGAGCGTGTACTCTAGATTTTATGGGTAGCTGGGATAGACACCTTCCATTGGCGGAGTTTGCTTACAATAACAGTTAGCATTCGAGCATCAAGATGTCTTCATATGAAGCACTATATGGGAGACCTTGCAGATCATCCTCATGTTGGAGTGATGTTGGCGAGAAGCATCATGGGACCAGAACTTGTTCAGGAAAGTAAGAAGGTTGCTGAATTAATAAGAAAGAGACTATTGGCAGATCAAAGTAAGTAAAAATCTTATGCTGATCGTCACAAAAGAGAGTTGAGTTTCGCAGTTGGGGGCATGTGTTCCTAAAGATCTCTCCAACCAAAGGCGTCTTACGATTTGGCAAAAAGGGGAAGCTCACTCTTAGATACATAGGACTTTTTGAGATTCTACAATGGCTCAGAGAGGTGGCATGTCATATTGCATTATGACCTCAATACTCGAAACTACACGATGTATTTCATGTGCCTATGCTGAGGAAGTACACACCTGATCCTTCACATGTGATCGAGCATGAGGTCATCGACATTCAACCAAACTTGACTTTTGAGGAGAAACCTATATGTATAGTCGATCGTAGAGAACATCAACTTTGTCGACGTTTAGTTACAATGGTTAAGGTCCTTTGGCAACACCATCAAAAGGAAGAGGCTACTTGGGAGTTGGAAAGTGAAATGCGGGAAAAATATCCACAACTTTTCGATATGTCCCTTTACTAAGAAATTTTGAGGACGAATCTTTTTTAAGGGTGGATTGTAACTGCTGATTTTTTTGAAAAAATCTCAATAATTACAATTACACCATTATTACCATCTTAATGCCCAATTTAATGGGATTTAATATTCTATTTCCTTTTTCCTTCATTGCTAACATTAAAATCCCAAGGATTCCTCCTCCCCACCTATCATGTCACTTGCCTTGCCATTGGAGAGAGAGAGTTAGATAGAGAGGGGGAGGAAGGAAGATCTAACCGACCATCCTTCGTCGTCGCAGGAGACGGAGACGCCGAATCGAAGGAGGAGAGCGTATATCTGTGAACGGAAGGAGGAGCGATGACTACGTCAAGAAGAGTTAGGCGTTGGACCTAAGGTATGTATCGATCTAGGTTTTCGTAAATATTGATCACTTTTAAAATATATCTTAATGTATGTATCAGTTTAGAATTATGTTTAAATAATGATCGCATCCGAACTATGATCTTTAAATGCATGTACCGGCTTTAGGTTATTACGTATATACAATGATTCGATACAGAATGGACTGTTGATTGTATATATCGATATAGGATTTCCATATACGTAATAGTTAGCTTTCAAACAATATCTCTAAAAGTATGTGTTGGCGTAGGATTATTCGTCAAGTTTTTTTTCATGCCCAAAACAAAACCTTTAATCGTGCATGTTAGTTGTAGTATAAATATGTATATGGGTTGAGACATCTAAAAGTCAGTGGTTAGATATCGTTGATAAAAAAGGAGATGAACATGTTGGTAGACAATGATTATAGTTTAAATTACTGTTAGAATACGAAGACCTTATTGATTATGGATAAAAATTCTTGTTGGTATGAATATGTTTTGGACATTTTTTAAGATTGAGTTAAAGCTAAAAGTAATGATTATGGATAAATATTCTTCGTGAAAATTAGATTAATAATAATAATAATAATCGATATTACAGGGGCTCAATCTATTTTAAGTCATAGAAGAAAAAAAAGTCATCCCTGATGTATATTCATTAGAGAGATAGGCTTGGGCTGCCAAAAATTAACATTCGTATATTCCGGAAATAATAGCCACGATATACATCTTGATTAACTTTTATCTCTCTCATAGTTTTACATAAAGAGACAAGGGCGTGCATTGTAGGAAAGTTTGATGGGGTTGCCCGACCATATTAAGGTTTAACGTGGGAAAAAATACAAATAAAAAACAGTAATGGCTTATGCCTTGTTAGTGTTAATTGATATATTTTTTATAGTATAAAATATAATAAAGATATCATTGATGATATTGTTTTGTTGTATACGTCGATCGATATCACAACAATGTCTCCACGGTAGGTATTTATATCTGCCATCAAGTCACTTAAGCCTTTTAAGATCACTGATTATTAAGAAAAGCCAAAGAATATCAATTATAATGACATGGTCATGTACAATAATAAGATTGTTCGATTGATATCTAAAAATCTAGACCTATTATGAATACGTAATATGAGTGTGAGAAGAATTGACAGTATATAACACGTACAACAAAATGATAATTTTTTATGATAGAAGGAAAGAATTTGATAACCTTAAATAAGATTTAAGATACAGACTCACATAGAGTCACATGAATGGCCGGAAGGGGTCATATTCACCCAAGGGGCCGAAAGGGGTATATGGTTGTAAGGAACCACCGAGGCAAAAGCTAAATCCTCTACAGTAATACCTACGCTGTCATCACCGCAAGGGGCAACGTCAAAAGGGATGTATGGTTACAAGGAACCATAGAGACAAAAGCTAAGTCCTCTATACTTGTAGCTACATTGTCATGTCATGCCATGTACCACAAGTGCCAGCGGTTGAAAACGTATATCAAGATACGTATATGAAAGTTATACCAAAAAATTGATTTATAAAGGTAAACTATTATGAGTTATGCAAGAAAATGGTTTAAAAAGAGTAAACCATTACATGTTATACAAGAAGTGGTTTACGAAAGTTAAACCATCAAAGTCATGAGGGTTAATATGCAAAATGATTTATATGTTTTAAGAAGTATGTAATTTTGCTATGTACTTTATGAAATAAGCCCCACACGTTGAAAGAAGTGGTTGTCATATCTACTTATGCAATTTACATGCATATCCATGTTTTTGAAAGAAGCCAAATTATATGTGATATTTATCGAACTTAGACATGCACGCGTAATGATGTGTATTCATGAAAATCCAAGTACATGCTTTATAACGGATCAAGGACCGTTAGAATACCCATGCATGGACCCCGATGCATACTGTGCATTAGGCTCATGAAAATTATGTTTGCCAATTCAAGTGAAGAACATGGTTGACTGCATTCTCAATATCGTGCTACAGACTCCACGAGATTATGACGTGGTAAGATTCAACTGGTGAAGTTTTAGATGATATTTGTATGTCTGAACTGTTGAGATTTTTTAGTTCTCAATATAGTTTTTACAAAAATACCCTAGTTGGAGTTGTAATAAGAGAACTCTTATGGAACTCCTATTTTGAATGGACTTTTTATTTAATATTATCTTTGCTCATTGATTGCCATGCATGTTATCGATAATGGTTCGGTTACATGATCTTCTATCGCATGCTACCACCGATCGTCGCGACCCGTTCCATTGCATTTTTTAGTTCGAAATGAATATATATATATTCGTTGATATAGTACTAGCAATGATTTGTATTACTACAATTCTTCGTCGGTGTTTTCTTTTGAGTGTTGATAAGTTAGCATCGATCAATACAAAATTTTGATAAAAAATAGAAATAATCACGGAAATATTAAACTCTAAATGAATATGATATGCCTTGGGAATTAAAAGAAAAAAAAGATAACTTTGCAGTGAATATTATTTAATTTTATATATTTAACATAAAAAGATTTGGTCATTACTAATTTTGTTGTATACACAGCATTATGTTGAGTTGTTCATCCCAATTTGTGCACCCACGAGGACATCCGTCTTTATATACGTAGAAAGATTTTCCTTTGTATAACTATAGAGGCCTTTAGGTAGAATAACAATGGAAGGGGATAAGGATGAATAAATGGTCTTTATTTCTCATTTATATTTTGTTGGAGAAAGTGGATAAAGCGGGATAAATAGTAGCTATTTGTTATTCTCTGATCAGTTGTAGAAGGATATGTAAAATCTATAACTATACTAAAGTTGGGCTCTTCCCAGCTTCTCCCTCCTTACACGTGCTCCATCTTTCAAGCCTCCCCCGTTCTCTCTCACCGCATTAGCGGCTCTCTTCAAATCCTTTGCCTCCATTGCACATGCCCTCATATGGTATCCCCATTCTTTTTTTTCTTTCCATAAAAAATATAAACTTCTACCCACAACTCTACTTTATGCAAATGCCTTCTCTCTCTCTCATCCATTTTCGTCTCCATCTTCAGTGATCCCTTCTATTCACGTACATTTTCTTTAATTATTTAAGAATATATGATATGCAGTATGGGTGTTCAATTATTTCTGGGTCAACGAGTACTCGGTTTGACCCGTTCATTTTGACCCTAAACTCACGGGTACCCATTTGAAAATGATGGGTCGGGTACCCGTTATACCATGATCCGTGCCCCATTTAAAATGCCCGCTTGAATTAACGGGTACCCACTGGTACCCGGTTAGAAGCTTTTACTACCAATTTATTTAAAGAGACACAAATAATTAAGTACAAATACCGAAAGATAAACAATATTACTATCTCTTTTAAAATATAAATATCGATTTCGTCAATATAGTGAAATGTTGAAACAATAAATTTTCCCCATATCTTTTTCGATGCTCGTTAATTTGGTGTTGGATTCGGACGTTGGCGATATTCCCTTTATGGACAATGTTCATATGGTGCAAACTAAGGATGAAAATGGCACGAATCGTGGCTATTTCCATATCTATATTTGCATCATCTATTTCAGATACAGATACAGATATGGATATTAATCGGATATGAATTAAAAAATCATATTTTATAAAAGTCGGATATGATTTCAAATTAGATTTCAACGAATCTAAATACGGATCAAATAAAGAGCGATTCCATATATGGATTGAATAAAGAGCGAATTCGAATACGGATCCCATAAACATCGGATTTGCATATGGATCGATAATGAACAGACATGAATACGAATTGAATTGTTGTTAAGTCTAAAGTCATCTAAAAAATATGGCAATGAAATATATACTACGTAATCATAGAGTTTTTAAAATTTAACTTTATTGATTTGATTGGGAGTTGGGGGTTCAACTTTAGGAGCTGGGGACGGACCCGGGCAAGAAATCTATGTAAGCAAGTGGCCATGTAGTTTTAGATAACATGTAGTATATAACTAATTAATACATTGAAAAATATTAAATGTTGGATTCAGATGTTATATTTGGACATCTGAATCCGGATATTTAACTCACGATCATATACGTAGGTATTCATAGGTGGAAAAATTTTTATAACATATATTCATATTTGATCCGTATTTGATTAATACTTAAATACGGATATCAATACCGATAATCTTTCGAATACGATAAGCGGATATTTGGATATACCCATATCCGTTTTAATCCCTATTACAAACCCGACGTATACTCAAGATATATATATATATATATATATATATATATATATGGGTGTGGTATCGTATATAGAATGGTATACAAGTCAAAGATAGATGACGAGGATAATATTATCTTAAAATCATGAGTACTTGGGCAGATCCGCATGCGGGTGCAGCTCCTCCTCCCCATTCTCGACGAGGAACACCATGTCCTCCCCCATGGTGGCGGTGCATCACCCAAGTACCGAGGATGTCTGCCACGAATATGATGCACCCCCTCCCACATCCCCCCCACACACACATCCGTCGTCGGCATCCTCCTTGACAGATCCTCATCCATTATCGGGTCGTAGTTGACGGTCCCAATTGCCAGCCCATAGAAATCATAATTGTGGACGTGCATGAAATGTTCAATTTTGTCCCTTGATAACATCTATCCAATATATAAGCATTTTCCTCTTAATGAAGGCAATACTTCCATGGGTACCCGCGGGTACCCATTACCCATTGATATTAGGTGGGTACTCATTACAATCGGGTACCCGTTGGAATGGGATGGGTCGACCATGACCCAATAACAACGAGTTGGGGCAGGTCACAATCAAATGGGTGATGAATCCCGTATTCATCATGCTAAAATTGGTCATTTAGGCTCTGTCCCCCATCATCCACCTGTAATTAATCATTAATAGAACATTATTAGCCATCATACTTGTGTAAATAATATCTGCATTTCATCTGCATAAATTGCATTAAAAATCCCATGTGTAAATTAGCCCAAAAAGCCGCTAACTTCTCACATTTTTAGTTAATTCATCCTAAATCCAATTGACCTAAAACCACCTCCATTGTGTAGATATTACTAACTTTATTAAATAAAAAATACAAAAAAATTACTAACCCCAATAAGTGTCAAATAATCCCAAAGTCAAATTTCACATCTGACAGACTAAAATGAACATATCTCCTACATACAGTGTCCGATTTTGGTCTACTCACTTTTAAAGTACTCCATTTTCAAATACCTTCAAAACAAGACTAATTTCATAAAATTCGGAGCTCATATGTGAAAGTTGGGTTTTGGGCCTCTTTTGCGCATTTTAACTTTTTGCTATTTTTGACCTGAGTTTTTATGTGCATATTTAACTCTTTTAATTTTATTTCTTTTTCATTATTGTTATTTGATAGAAGTTTTATTAAGAGACTCAAAAATCCAAATCCAGGTCAAAACTGAGATCAAAGAAACTGACCAAGTCCAAGTGTCCGTTGTCGGTCTATACAAAAGTTGTGCATTTCTAACTTCTATTTTATTTTCCTAATTTCTCATCCTTTAAAAATCCAAAAAAATAGATTAATTTGTAAATAATTTTCTTCTATTTTATCGTATTTTTTTTAGTTTTTTTATCCTCTCTAAAACCACCAAAAAAATATACAAAACCCAAAAAGTCGGTTTTCTATACACATGGAAAACAGCCAAAAATACCACTTCTCACTGGTGACCTCTTTTGTTCCCGGGTCCTTCATGAAAGTTGTAGATCTCGTCGAGACAAACAACTTTTATGAAGGAAAATTTTCAATCCGAGGTCTCCTGCTATTTCTTTTCTATTTTTATTTTTGAATTTTTTTTGGGGCGCCACGTGGCAGCCCCTGGGCGTGCCACGTGGCACCCCACTCTTCCGTCTCTATCCAGCCACACCTGGGTCACGTGCCCAGCACGTGACCCCGCCCTCTTCTTCCTCAGCCGTTACACACGCCCACTCCCCCGGCCGTTTCTACTCCTTCACCCACCGCCATGCGCGGCCATCAAAGCCGCCACCCCTCCCGCGTAACGCCGACCTTCTCCTCCTCCTATAAAGCTCAGCCCCCGACGCCAAGGAGCGCCCATCCGCCATCTCCGGCAAGTAAGGAAGAAGAGACCACGCATCGGGTGGTGACAGCACCCTCTTCTCGACGGCGAGCTTCCTCCGGCAGGCGTGATCCAAGGCGCGCACCCGTGCCCCTTGCTGCTGCCCCAGTCCACGGACAGCTAGGTGTTCCTCTCTTCTTCCTCGGAGAGGATCGAATCCCCATCCCACCTCCATCTCCGACCTCGCTAAGGTCGGAGCGCCAACACATCCCCTTCCCCTCCCCCCAGTCCCCCTCCCCGTGTGTTTTGGCTAATACTGCAGGTACACCGCCGCACCTCGCGCCTCGACGCCACCTCGCTCAGCTCCTCCTGCGCGGTCGCTCAGCCAATACGCAGATCTCCCCGACCGCCTGCCGCTCTTCGCCCACGACGGCACGCCTCGCCGCCCCACTCCTTCACCACCACACGGGCTTCCACCGCGAGGGCCCCTGACTGGGATTCGCCGCCCTTGGCCGCCGCGTCTCGCACGCGGAGTCCTCCCAAGCTCGCCTCGCGACGCCGGCTCGCCACCGCTTAACCCCTGCATCTCCATCTGCCGTTGGATCAAACCTTGATCCAACGGCCCCAATCAAACCACATCAGCAAGTCCGAGCCTCGGCCTTAGCCTAGAGGCTCGGGCTCCCCGAGGCTCCGCCATTCGTCAACTAGGCTCGGGACTGTCCAATCCTGAGCCCCAGCCATCCCGAGCCTCCGGTTCTGCCATCCAAGCCTTGGCTTTGGATCCGAGCCTCCGGCTCGGTGCCCGTGCCTCAGCTTCGTATCGCCCGAGCCTCGCCTCAGCTCCAAGCCTCCTAGCGCACGTGCAGGGCACGTGCATTCAGGGAAAAATTGCGACTGTGCCCTTCAAGGTTCCTGAAATTGCAGAAATAACCCTGCCAGTGGGTAAATTGCAGAGAAGCTCCTCCGACTTTCAGAAATTACAGATAAGCCCCTCCAGGGACCTCTTTGCAAGAAAAACTTTATTTTATTTACAATTTAGTCCCTGTAATTTCAATTGAGCATATCTTTTTCATACGAACTCCGTTTTTAGCATATAATATGTCATTTTGAAGCTATTTTCATGCTCTACAATTTAGCATATCCTGTGATCAGATCTAAAGTGATTTATTGATAATTATTATTTGAGGGTCATCATTAACTTTTGCAGGTTAATTTTTGACATATTTAGGCTTGAAAAAGTAATGATAAATCTGTTGCAGGAGTCCGGTCGAGGATTTCAATTTGATTGACCCATTGTGATCATTGCTGATTATTCTCAATCTTTATAGGGGTTAAATCGAGGATCAATTATTTAACTTTCTATTTGGCTGATCGATGATTAATTTTGAGAGCATTTTTTTGACAGGGTTATTCACTGATTAATATCTTTACCTGCAACTTGGAGTTGATAGATCTTTCTGGGTGTTAATATTATTCGATCTGTGATAATATTTGAGGATTAATTGACTTTATTAATTGATGATTTAAATCGTGAAAAATCACAGATCCTGAGCATAAATTCTGTTTAATTCCTTTGCATCACATTCACATCATTGCATTGTATATTTTGCAACACACAAATTAATCGAGCATTAATCAATTATTTAAATTGATTCAAGACCGTGCAACTAAAAATCTCCGTTCCCTGTGTTCGACCTTGGTAGACTTATCTAGTAAAAATATTCCACAACATTCAAAGATTGTGGTATTTTGACGACCAAAATCCGCCTCCTATACTACAATTCATCTTTATTAAAGAGGTGGATTTCGCGATCATCAAATGGCACCGTTGCCGGGGAACGACAAATTTTTAGGGTTTTGAATCATTTTTATAATTAATTTTTGTAAAATTAATTTTTGTGTCATTTTTTTTCTGCATTTTTGCATTTCTCTCTTACTTTTGCTACTAACCGCAAATTCTCTCTTCGCAGACTTCTGGGAGCTGGATTTTGATATTAAATTAAGGATCTGTGATGAAGACTGAATTTTAATTTTGTGAGAGAGAGTTAGCATAGATTTTATTTTCTGCAATATTCTCAGGGTCCCTCTCTTTGAACCCTTGTAATAATTCAGACTGAACACTTCTGTGGTGTGTCGGGTCTGTTTCAACCCCATCTGCGTGGTTGGGACCCGACTTGAGTGGCGTAGGACTTAGGCACATATACGCTTGCTTGTTTATTATTTGATTGTGTTCGTAATTCTTAGGCCACACATTCACTAACTATACGCACTATAGATCGTTCAACATTAGCCAAATTTTTAAATCAATTCTTCCCGCTAATAGAACTATCTGTTTAGGGCGTTTTTCATCTGTGCATATCATTTAGTGTAAATTTTAAATTCCTTGTCTTGCATCCCGCATGAAGAACGCGAGGATTCACTGTAAGTCCTTTTCTTAAGCATGCATCATTGATTTACGTTTGCATCGGCTTTTTCGATCCCCCTTTCTCAAAGTTTTACAACTTAGGATTTAAAGAAATTGGGACTGTTCGGTAGGCGTGAATTTTTATGCTCACATAAACTACAGTGATAACCTTAACTTAAAACTGGGACTGCTAATCAAGGTGACTGTAAATAAACTGATTTAAAATTAACTTGTGTTTGGTGGAGAGAAACCCACTCAATGTTTGCGTAAGGACAAGATCACACACCTTAGGATAGAGCCAAAACTGAGAAATTTCACAAAGACTACTGTTTTTAAAAACAATTAGCTACTTTTCAGTGAGGGTCTCGGGTAGCCGTTTTACGGTCCGACTTCCCTTAGCAGAGTGGGTGGTTTAGAGGACACCGCGAAAGGCACCGTCCTCAAGCAACACGGGTAGCCGTTTAAACGGTCCGTACTTCCACCTATACTGGCTGAGAGTAGATGCAACTAGTTGTACGAACTCGGGACAGTCTTTGAGAAATATTTCGGTACCTAACAGCTCCGCTTAATTTGCAAGATTGTTTTGTCATTAAATTAAAAATGAAAAGATAAGCGGCCGAACCCTGACGTGCCTTCATCTGTGTTGAGTGGTGAACTTGAGAATTGTCTTGTGTTTACTTGTGTATGCTTGTTCGTAAGGACTATCTCTCTATCCTCCTTGTCTTAGAAGTTTCATCTTTTACTCCTCCGCTAAGGAATCTCTTCCCCTTAGCAAAAATCTTTTTAATCACAACACTTATCTCTAAACTCTTCCTCTTTGAAGGTGAATCATAATGCCTCCTAAGAAGAACTCTGGGGATGATGAGAACGACAATGACCCTATCCCGGCACTCTTGGCTAGGATAACAGCTGCTGAACAAACCAATGAATTACTTAGAATGCAGTTGAAAATAATACAACAAGGCAAGGCTGCTATGGAAGACACGTATCTCCCAGAATTAGATGAAGACTATAATTGGTTGAGACCTGTTCCCCCTGAGGATGCTTTCGAACACAAACCGCATTTCCTTGCACTGTTGCCAAAGTTCGGAGGAAATAATCATGGAGAACCATATATCTTCCTCCGAGACTTCGAGTTAGTCTATGATAACCTCTGCCACCCTAGGGTTAGCCAAGACTACATAAGGTTGAGAGCTGTCCCCTTTGCCTTGACTGATAAGGCGGATTGCTGGCTGAAAAATCTAGGGGAAATAGTCACTACGTGGGCCACATTCAAGACTCTATTTTTAAAGAAATTCTACCCAGTTAGTAGAATTAACCAAATGAGGATCAAGCTCACGAGTTTCACCCAACACCCGAATGAACCATTTCATGAAACCTGGGAAAGATTCACGGACTTAGTTCAGAAATGCCCAGGACACGGGATAAGTAAAATGATGCTGGTCCAAAGTTTTGTGAGCGGGCTGAACCCTGAGACTCAAGGGTTGGTTAGTGCATCCTGCGGAGGAAGCTACATGGGGCGCCACGAGGACACCGTCTACAAGGTGTTCGAAAGACTTGCTGAGTCTAGCCGTGCACAAACCACTAGTCGGGCTTACATAGCTGGCTCCAAAAAGATGGTGAATAATCTGACAACCGACCACAATGCTGACATGGGAATAATAGCTGATAAGCTAACTATGGTTGAGCAGATTTATAAAAAGGTGGATGAGATCCATAAATCATCTGATATGGAGAAATTAGCTAAATTGCCGAAACAAATGGAGGAATTGGCTGACAGGGTATCAAAGATGACACCCCCCGCACCCATACACCAAATTCACTACATTCAAGGTCAAGGGGTAGGGCAACAGAGCCATTGGGGTGGAGACCAAGCCTTGTCCTCTCAAACTGATGAAACCTCCGCTCAGACTGATTTTGAGGAACCTCCACAAGTCATGGAGATAAATGGAGTCTGGTATAATTTGGAACCGGTCAATCGCTCAGGCCAAACCTCTACTCCAAACCCTCGTCCACCGCAAGCCCAGCCCACCTATCAGCCTCAACTGCAACAAAGGCAGCAATATCGCACGGGTTACCAGAACCCGCAACCTCAGCCACAGCAGAACCAACGCCAAAGCCAACAAGGCCAGTATCAGCGACCTCAGGCTAGGCAGGACCAAGGATCCTCCTCTTCTGCTATCCCTCCAGAGCTCCAGCGAGTGCTGGATGAGCTTCATGATATGAGAGTCGACATAAATCGACTCTCTCGTTGGAGAGATGAGGTGACTGCACCCCAGATCGTGATTCCAGCCCAAGTCCAGGCTAACCCAAATAGCCTTGGACACAATCAGGTATTAATTTCTGACTATTCCATACCTGAACTTGAGCCCTCCTCGAATAATAACTCTTATCATATATCTCTTAGGAGCGGAAGGACCATAACCATGCCTGATCGAGCGAAGGAACACGAAGACATAGTCCCAGTGTCCACCAATTCACACAACCCTGGGGGAATTGACAAAGAACGACAGGAGGAGAAAGAACAAGTCCCACCCACACCACCCGGATATAATGGAGAGTCTGAGTCTGAGTCAGACAAACAAATGCCACAAACCACAAATTTCCCTGTTTTTAGTCCGAGTCCAAGTCCTGTAAGAAATTTTTCATTCAATAAAAGTGATGTTCTTGATCATACCAAGTCCATACCTTTCCCCCGTGCTCTTACGAAAGGAAAGAAGAAAAACATAAAAACCAAAAAAATGATGAAGAGATGGCCCGCATCTGTAAGGAAAATATTAAGGTCACTCTGTCCCTAGACGAGATGATAGAAAGAGACTCGGCTTTTCGAAAATACCTGAAGGTGAGATGCACACCAACAAGGGCCAGCAAACAAGCTCCTTGCCGAACAAAGAAACATATACTCTCAGTAGCCACATCTCGTCTCATAAAAAATGAGCTGCCAAAAAGAAGAGAGACATGGGTGCCCACTTTGTCACTAGCTACATCAAGGAAATCAAGTTTGCAAGAACATTGTTAGACAATGGATCATCCATCAATCTCATGCCCACAACCCTATATGAGCATCTAAATCTAGGTCCTCTTAAACAATCTGCAGCCGTACTTCAATTAGCAGACACATCAACTAAGCGACCTAGGGGCGAGATTCGAAACATTGTCATCAACATAGAGGGACAAAACTACCCAGTGGATTTTACAATTCTTGACATGGATGTCCCTAGAAATTGGAAAGATTCCCAGATGATACTAGGGCGACCCTTCCTTAGGACCGCAGGAGCTATATTTGATTATACATCCGGGAGAATCCAGTTCGGAAAAGTTGAACTTAAAATGCAGCAAACTAGGTTCCAAAGACCTGACACTGAGTCGAGCACCGAGTCTGAAAAATCAGAAACTGAGACTGAAATTACAGAACCAAAAGCTGGGTCCTGGAGACAAAACCCAGCCGCTATGATAGAATCAACCTCATATGGTGAGGAAATTGTTGATGACTTAGTCTGCCAGCTCATCCATGCATCTACCTATACTCTTGGAGACTCAGAGGCCACTCTAGACCTGTCAGTCCATTCTCCTTATGGACACGCCTTGAGTAAGGTACACAGATCGGACGCGGCGATTGCCACACCTCATTCCATTATTAGCGATGCGATCCCTGATACAACCATGATGGTGGTCAACATTGATACACTACAAGCGTCCACATCACAAAAACAAACATCACAGACAGAACCAGATTCGAGAAATATCATTGACTTACCTGAACTCAAACCATTGCCCCCTACACTTAAGTATACCTTCCTTGCAGGACAAAAAGGACAATTTCCGGTCATTATCAGCTCACAACTGACCGAAGAGCAGGAGATCCGCCTGCTTAATGTTTTGGAGAAAAACCGCAAGGCTATAGGATGGAGATTGTCTGATCTTCCAGGGATTAACCCAGCCCTGTGCTCACACCATATTTACTTGGAAGATAATGCTAAACCCTCCCGTGAATGCCAACGTAGATTGAATCCAAACTTACGGGAAGTGGTTAAGACTGAGATCGAAAAATGGTGTAAAGCTGGGTTCATATATCCCATCTCCGACTCCAAATGGGTTTCACCTTTGCATGTAGTCCCGAAAAAGTCAGGACTCCAGATTATCACCAATGAGGAGGGAGAAGAGATTACGACACGGGTACCTACGTCGTGGCGTGTCTCTGTGGATTACAGGCGCCTGAATGCCGCAACAAAGAAGGATCATTTTCCGCTGCCTTTTATTGATCAAATCCTGGAGAGATTGGCAGGGAGAGAATACTTCTGTTTCTTAGACGGGTACTCGGGCTACAATCAGGTAGCCATCGCCCCCGAGGACCAGGAAAAGACTACTTTCACATGCCCCTTCGGTACATACGCATTCAAGCGAATGCCCTTTGGTCTTTGCAATGCCCCCGGCACCTTTCAACGATGCATGATTGCAATTTTTGCCGACATGGTTGGGGATTTCCTGGAAGTCTTCATGGATGACTTCTCGGTCCATGGTGATTCATTCGATGATTGTCTAGCGCACCTGGATCGAGTCCTCCAAAAGTGCAGGGAAGTGAATCTGGTACTCTCTTGGGAAAAAAGCCATTTCATGGTAAAAGAGGGCATTGTACTAGGGCATGTCATCTCCAAGAAGGGAATAGAGGTTGACCCTGCCAAAGTTGATGTGATCAAAAAGCTTGAGCCACCTACAAATGTGAAACAAGTACGATCTTTTCTAGGGCATGTCGGATTTTACAGGAGATTCATCAAAGACTTTTCAAAAATTGCTCGACCGTTAACAGACCTTTTTGGGAAAGACACTGAATTCCTGGTAGATCATAAGTGTCTAGAAGCCTTCGAATTACTCAAGAAAAGGATCATTGAGACACCCGTCCTACAAGCTCCCGACTGGTCTCTTCCCTTCGAGATCATGACAGACGCATCTGATTTCGCTATAGGGGCTGTATTAGGACAACGAAAAGATGGAATCCCGTATGCTATTCACTACGCAAGCAAAGTTTTAGACCCTGCTCAGAAAAATTACACTGTGACCGAAAAAGAGATGCTTGCTGTGGTTTTTGCCTTGGAAAAATTTCGATCAATACTTCTAGGATCTAAGGTGACAGTTTACACAGACCATTCTGCCATTCGCTTTTTAATGTCCAAAAAGGATGCAAAAGCACGACTTCTGAGATGGATTCTACTGCTTCAAGAATTTGATTTGGAGATTAAGGACAAGCCTGGTGTTAAGAATGTCGTGGCTGATCATTTATCACGGATTGAACATAACAAAATTCCGGAATCTGAATCCATCCGTGAAACCTTCCCAGACGAGTCAATTTCTGCTATTGACTCACTCCCTTGGTATGCAGACACGGTGAATTATCTTGTCACCAATGAAGTTCCTCAAGGTTGGCCCAGAAACAAAATGGATCGACTCATATCTGAAGCGAGACACTATCATTGGGAAGATCCTTTCCTTTTCTTTGAAGGACCAGATTGCATATGGAGAAGATGTATTCCTCAAGAGGAATATCAAAGTATCCTCAATTTATGCCACACCTTGGAGGCGGGAGGACATCACTCTGGGAAGAGGACCGCTGAGAAGATATTGCAATGCGGATTTTATTGGCCGACTTTGTTTAAGGATGCTTACAATTTTGTGAGGTCGTGCCCCGTCTGTCAGAGAATGGGAGGAACCATTGGTTCCAAAGATGCCATGCCTATGCAACCAGTGATCATATGTGACGTATTCGATGATTGGGGCATTGACTTTATGGGCCCATTCCCTAATAGTCAAGGATTTGAATATATTCTTCTAGCGGTAGATTATTTATCTAGATGGGTGGAGGCTATCCCTACTTGAGCTGCAGATAGCAAAACTGTTTGCAAGTTTTTGAAAGATCATATTATTTCGAGGTTTGGAATTCCAAAAGTTTTAATATCTGATGGGGGAAGCCACTTTGTCAACCGGGAGGTAAAGAAGTTGACTAAGGAATACAGCATCGAGCACCGTGTCGCTACTCCTTACCACCCACAATCCAATGGCATGGCCGAGGTGTCAAACAGGGAGGTTAAAGGAATTTTACAGAAGCTCGTTCGCCCTGACAGGAAGAACTGGTC
Organism: Ottelia alismoides; assembly: GCA_037367405.1. Lineage (NCBI taxonomy): Eukaryota > Viridiplantae > Streptophyta > Magnoliopsida > Alismatales > Hydrocharitaceae > Ottelia > Ottelia alismoides. The sequence continues at coordinate 429,211 of JAZKJV010011570.1, forward strand.
CCAACTCCTGGACCAAGTTATGTGGGCTTACCGGACGGCTTATAAGACCCCATTGGGCACCTCCCCGTTTAGAATGGTATATGGAAAACCATGCCATTTGCCCGCAGAGCTCGTCCATAAATCAAAATGGGCAATCAAAAAGATTAATTGGAACTGTCACCAAGGAAAGAAGAACCGAGACATGAATTTGAATGAACTGTCTGAAATCCGAAATCATGCTTACGAAAACAGCACCGTCTACAAAGAAAAAGTGAAGAGATGGCATGACAAGAACATTCCAACAAAGATCTTTGTCCCAGGGCAGAAAGTTTGGCTATTTAATGCAAAGTTGAAAATTTTCCAAGGAAAATTGAAATCAAAATGGACGGGACCCTTCATTGTAAGGGAAGTACACAATAATGGGAGTGTTGAGATCTCAGAGACCGCAGATAGCGCACAAACATCTATAGTCAACGGTCAGCTGCTTAAACATTTTGTCGAATCCAATGAGCAATTAGTACAAGTTGAACAGATCTCCTTCACTCAGGGCATAGATTTTGATGAAAAAATTGATCTGCCCGGATAGCACACCTCTCCGGAAACTACACTCTCTTGTACATCCGAAATTCTTCCCGGTTCCCCATCTGTAATTATCCGATTATACTTACGCTGACCTGAGCCTAAGTATAGGGGGACCGCTACCATTGTTTATACATCACTTCTCTTATTTTGTTCTCTCTTTGTTTAGTACGAGGCATGTCTACATTTCACTTTGTGCCATGAGGACATAGCACAAGCTAAGTATAGGGGGTGTGTGTTTGTATATATTTTGTCTACTTTATCCATAGCTCGTACTTTAATCGTTTTTATCTAACATCGGGGATGGGTACAAGTAGTGTGTTTAATACCTGTAAAAAAAAACAAAACAAAACAAAAAAAAACAACAAAACAAAAAACAAACAAAATAAAACAAAAAAAACCTTTTTGCATCAAAAAAAACTCATGGTCTTGCATTTCATCAAGCATTTCATGCATTCCTTGGTCGATATATTCCTGACACATTCACTATCACTCAAGGCTTGAGGATTTTTGAGGACACTTGATTTCTGAAATCTTGAGATTCTGAGTTAGCCTGCCTTAGTCATTAGGGTTTTGAACTTAATAATCCACACTTCCCTAGTTTGAAAGATTTGAGCGCTATATTGCACTCTTCATCTCTACCTTCAAAAAGAATATGATCAGCACAATCACTCCCACAACTGCATGATTGATGAGATGAGTTGAGATATCACTTAAGGAACTAGGACTAGAGATTTGAGTTTAGACCCGATCTGATGATATTCGAGGATGGGATAAAGTTAATGAGGGCTTCAGAAAACCTGAGTGTCAGCAAAAACCTAGCCAGTATATGAACAAGTTCATATGCTATCTTTTGATATTGACCTAATTGCCAGGGTGTGTTGAAACTTAAGGAAAATTGTTGATCAATGTGCGCCAACTTTTGGTAAAAGCAGTGGAGCTAGCCAACAAAAAAAAGAGGAAGAAAAAGATATGTCAAGAAAAGCTCTATCATCCAAAGTCAAATTCTAAATGAGCTTCCACCAATGGCGAGCGCTCCCAAACATTTTCAAAGTGTCCACTTGGACCAAACGCTAATTAGGACCAAGGAGTCGGGCTGACACCATAAAAGGGCTCTGCATCGTAAGCGATACAAGTCTGGGTGTCGAAGGTATCTTAGATACTCAAAAGAGACACACCCCGGTGTACTCCCAGAAAAACAAGTGCAGACGACTCCAAATTCTCTTGACGGACACATTGATCAACAAAATAAAAATATATTTGTGTTGAGTAATAAGGCACTCGAGAGGCACCTTGTTCCAATGAAAGGGAGAGAAAATCAGACACAATCCTATGCCCTCCATCAACTGGCCGTCCATCTACACTTTCAAGTCTGACAGACTAATGAGACGGTTGACTGAAGCAAGAATATACTTATTCCCTAGGGTTGAGAGTCAGGTCTAGAGGAGAGTCTCTTGGATTGGAACTTTGGGTGATGTCTCGACTTGACTCTCATGAAATGCAGTACACTAAGAATCATATCCTTATACTATATGTACAAAAAGAGAGTCTGAAAATTAGAGAAGTTGGGTTCCTTTTGATTAAAGCTTGGTTGAGCACGGAATTTTATGATCACTCAAATTAAGGGTCTTCTCTGAATTGAGCCTTGTAAATTCACATACACAGTCAGGGATGTATTCTACTAAGTTATTCATTCATTCATGCTCGGGGACGAGCATGGTCTAAGTATAGGGGTATGATGAATCCCGTATTCATCATGCTAAAATTGGTCATTTAGGCTGTCCCCCATCATCCACCTGTAATTAATCATTAATAGAGCATTATTAGCCATCATACTTGTGTAAATAATATCTGCATTTCATCTGCATAAATTGCATTAAAAATCCCATGTGTAAATTAGCCCAAAAAGCCACTAACTTCTCACATTTTTAGTTAATTCGTCCTAACTCCAATTGACCTAAAACTACCTCCATTGTGTAGATATTACTAACTTTATTAAATAAAAAATACAAAAAACTACTAACCCCAATAAGTGTCAAATAATCCCAAAGTCAAATTTCACATCTGACAGACTAAAATGAGCATATCTCCTACATACAGTGTCCGATTTTGGTCTACTCACTTTTAAAGTACTCCATTTTCAAATACCTTCAAAACAAGACCAATTTCATAAAATTCGGAGCTCATATGTGAAAGTTGGGTTTTGGGCCTCTTTTGCGCATTTTAACTTTTTGCTATTTTTGACCTGAGTTTTTATGTGAATATTTAACTCTTTTAATTTTATTTCTTTTTCATTATTGTTCTTTGATATAAGTTTTATTAAGAGACTCAAAAATCCAAATCCAGGTCAAAACTGAGATCAAAGAAACTGACCAAGTCCAAGTGTCCGTTGTCGGTCTATACAAAAGTTGTGCGTTTCTAACTTCTATTTTATTTTCCTAATTTCTCATCCTTTAAAAATCCAAAAAAATTAGATTAATGTGTAAATAATTTTCTTCTATTTTATCGTATTTTTTTAGTTTTTATATCCTCTCTAAAACCACCAAAAAAAATATACAAAACCCAAAAAGTCGGTTTTCTATACACATGGAAAACCGCCAAAAATACCACTTCTCACAGGTGACCTCTTTTGTTCCCGGGTCCTTCATGAAAGTTGTAGATCTCGTCGAGACGAACAACTTTTATGAAGGAAATTTTTCGATCTGAGGTCTCCTGTTATTTCTTTTCTATTTTTTTTTGAAAATTTTTTGGGGCGCCACGTGGCAGCCCCTGGGCGTGCCACGTGGCACCCCACTCTTCCGTCTCTATCCAGCCACACCTGGGTCACGTGCCCAGCACGTGACCCCGCCCTCTTCTTCCTCAGCCGTTACACACGCCCACTCCCCCGGCCGTTTCTACTCCTTCACCCACCGCCATGCGCGGCCATCAAAGCCGCCACCCCTTCCGCGTAACGCCGACCTTCTCCTCCTCCTATAAAGCTCAGCCCCCGACGCCAAGGAGCGCCCATCCGCCATCTCCGGCAAGTAAGGAAGAAGACACCACGCATCGGGTGGTGACAGCACCCTCTTCTCGACGGCGAGCTTCCTCCGGCAGGCGTGATCCAAGGCGCGCACCCGTGCCCCTTGCTGCTGCCCCAATCCACGGACAGATAGGTATTCCTCTCTTCTTCCTCGGAGAGGATCGAATCCCCATCCCACCTCCATCTCCGACCTCGCTAAGGTCGGAGCGCCAACACATCCCCTTCCCCTCCCCCCAGTCCCCCTCCCCGTGTGTTTTGGCTAATACTGCAGGTACACCGCCGCACCTCGCGCCTCGACGCCGCCTCGCTCAGCTCCTCCTGCGCGGTCGCTCAGCCAATACGCAGATCTCCCCGACCGCCTGCCGCTCTTCGCCCACGGCAGCACGCCTCGCCGCCCCACTCCTTCACCACCGCACGGGCTTCCACCGCGAGGCCCCCTGACTGGGATTCGCCGCCCTTGGCCGCCGCGTCTCGCGCGCGGAGTCCTCCCAAGCTCGCCTCGCGACGCCGGCTCGCCACCGCTTAACCCCCACATCTCCATCTGTCGTTGGATCAAACCTTGATCCAACGGCCCCAATCAAACCACATCAGCAAGTCCGAGCCTCGGCATTAGCCTAGAGGCTCGGGCTCCCCGAGGCTCCGCCATTCGTCAACTAAGCTCGGGACTGTCCAAGCCTGAGCCCCAGCCATCCCGAGCCTCCGGTTCTGCCATCCAAGCCTTGGCTTTGGATCCGAGCCTCCGGCTCGGTGCCCGTGCCTCAGCTTCGTATCGCCCGAGCCTCGCCTCAGCTCCAAGCCTCCTAGCGCACGTGCAGGGCACGTGCGTTCAGGGAAAAATTGCGACTGTGCCCTTCAAGGTTCCTGAAATTGCAGAAATAACCCTGCCAGTGGGTAAATTGCAGAGAAGCTCCTCCGACTTTCAGAAATTACAGATAAGCCCCTCCAGGGACCTCTTTGCAAGAAAAACTTTATTTTATTTACAATTTAGTCCCTGTAATTTCAATTGAGCATATCTTTTTCATACGAACTCCGTTTTTAGCATATAATATGTCATTTTGAAGCTATTTTCATGCTCTACAATTTAGCATAGCCTGTGATCATATCTGAAGTGATTTATTGATAATTATTATTTGAGGGTCATCATTAACTTTTGCAGGTTAATTTTTGACATATTGAGGCTTGAAAAAGTAATGATAAATCTGTTGCAGGAGTCCGGTCGAGGATTTCAATTTGATTGACCCATTGTGATCATTGCTGATTATTCTCAATCTTTATAGGGGTTAAATCGAGGATCAATTATTTAACTTTCTATTTGGCTGATCGATTATTAATTTTGAGAGCATTTTTTTGACAGGGTTATTCACTTATTATTATCTTTACCTGCAACTTGGAGTTGATAGATCTTTCTGGGTGTTAATATTATTCGATCTGTGATAATATTTGAGGATTAATTGACTTTATTAATTGATGATTTAAATCGTGAAAAATCACAGATCCTGAGCATAAATTCTGTTTAATTCCTTTGCATCACATTCACATCATTGCATTGTATATTTTGCAACACACAAATTAATCGAGCATTAGTCAATTATTTAAATTGATTCAAGACCGTGCAACTAAAAATCTCCGTTCCCTGTGTTCGACCTTGGTAGACTTACCAAGTAAAAATATTCCACAACATTCAAAGATTGTGGTATTTTGACGACCAAAATCCGCCTCCTATACTACAATTCATCTTTATTAAAGAGGTGGATTTCGCGTTCATCAATGGGTCGGCGGTACCCGCCCCATGAACGCCCCTATTATGTAGATAGAAGGTTAAATATTATGAAAATTCATTGATGCACAATTTGATATGATTTTTTAACTAGAAATATTGCATACCATCATTTTTTTGTACTTGATTTTTACAATGAACTTTATATTTGTTGCAGTATATTCTTACCCAATCATTTCCTTTTTTCTTAGTTTTTTTGACGGTCATTAAAAAATAAAATATAATATTTTACATGGATATTCTATATTCATACATTATTTCATAGAGCAAGTTTCTTGGATAAGTATTTATTATTTTACTATTAACCATATTATAAGGTTATTAACAATGCATCACCATTTAAGCACAATTCTTCTTAGAGGAGGGTTGATAACAATATCATATTACGTTTTATCAAATTAAAGCGAGCTAATGAATAAGGAAATAATCCACCATATTTTTTCAGAAGAATTTAAACATAACAATAAAATTTTTATAATAATGTGAAATATCTATTATTAGATCTTTATATGTTAAATTTACGAGTACGAATATAGATCGGAATTAAATGCAATTTTTAATCATTAAAAAATCCTATACGTAAGCACATCCACTTTCGGAGACACGTATCTAATTGGCATGTAAAAAACTATTGTTATTACGTAGTTTAATTTTGTATTTTTTCTCATTTTTATGTATTATGCAGGTATATCTGGAAAGATGGTATCTATTGTGAAGAAAGTGGATTCCAAAAGGAAATCTGATAATTGCAGATGACATGTCAAATATTTTTTAAACATATTTTCTTCTTATGTTATTTTAATCATTTAAATATTTCTATCCACTAGATTTTAATTATTTATTATAAATAATAAAAATAAATTATTGGTTACAATATGAGGATCCTTAGCTCAATAGTTTCCTAAAAATATACTTCTATGTAAAGAAATACCATTGATTGTCATCTTTTCAGCCTATGACTATACAATGTTCAAGGGGTATGCATTCTTTATTTTAATCCATGCAATACACTATAATATTTTATTTAAGAATATGATATAATTTAAGGAAAAATTTATAGAAATAATGACCATTTGTTTAATACACTGCAACAAAATTTAGGTTCAATGACAGCTTTTCAAAATCTGTCACTAAATTAGTCGTTGTTAAATATATAATGATGATATTATTCATTATAAAATGAGTTTTCATACTTGAAATTAGCGACGAATATCATATATGTCGTTACATCATTAGCAACGATGAACATAGCGACGCTTATTCGTCGCTATTTTTCAAAATATCAACTAATCGTCGTTAATTTTTTAGTCAAAATTTAGCAACGATTAATTAGGTTGAAAAATAGCGATGATTAATATCGATCACTTTAATCTTGAAATACCTTAAGTTGAAAACCTTCGACAATGGTAGTTTTTTCCTCTTAAGAAACGGTAATAGTTATCTTTGAAAAAAAACATAATGCTCAAGTTCATTATTTTTGATTATTTTCTTATTTAGGACCAAAGATTGTATCGGTAAATTTAGAAAATTCAAGTATTTCAAATTTTTGATTAGTTAATGTTCATGTTAGCATCTACCTTTCTATTTTAAGCATTTTTTCTGTGTTTTGTGAAGATTCTTTTAAACTAATTTTTGTAGATAAATATTGTTATAATGTGGACAACATTGCACTAATGAAAAAAAGTGCCACAAAGCTATTTTTTTACAGTATCCACAAACAAAACTGTAAGGTTTTTTATAATATAAGTGGTTAGTAAAAATTATTGTCATAAGCTAACAAAGCTATTTTTTATTTTTTTAGCATACAACTTTTTATGTGTTATAATTTTTTAGATAACTTTTTTGTGATGGCTATTCTATACGAACTTACTGCATTTTTTATCACATCCTTAATATTCATCAATAGTGTACATACATACTTACAAGAAATGATCTATAGTTTGTCTAAGTTTATTGATTATGATTGCTCTGATGTTTCTTTCTTTATATTTTCCCATAAAGTTGTTTTATTATTCCTCCTTTTGTTGTTGACATATTTTATAAGCATTAATTTTTCATTAAAATTTTGAGGTCAAATACTTTTGAATTTTGAAGGTCCTAATTTACTTATAATAAAAAATCATTTCATATTTTATTCTCACATGCAAATTTATTAAGCATTATATATGTATTAAAAAATATGTTTAATATGTCTTAATAACCGTCGCGAAGCACGTGTATGCTCACTTGTTCTTAAATAAATGGTAGTTATTTGTATTTTTATTGCGAGAGAGGCCAATAATTGAGGGACGTGAAGTCAAACCCTATCCCTCTCGTTGACTCTAATTACAACATGCTGACGCTACAACAAAATTGAGCTATAGTGACGTTTTTTTTCAAAATCTGTCACTAAATTATCCGTTAAATATATAATGGCGATATTATTCATTGCAAAATGATAAGTTTTCATACTCGAAATTAGCGACGAACATCATATATGTTGTTATATCATTAGCAACGGTTCATATAATGATGCTTATTCGTTGCGAAAAATCATTTCGCAACGAATAATATCGTTATTATATATTTAACAACGGCTAATTTAGTGACGGTTTTGAAAAAAAACATCACTATAGCTCAATTCTGTTGTAGTGCGACCATTTATGGAGGAATAAGAAATTTGCGGAACAAGGACGGATAAGACATGCAGATAAGGCTCCTTATTCCTGCTTATTCCTCGAACGGACATAAGGATTACTTTCTTTCCATTAACTACCTTGTAATGTCCCAGGCTTAGGTCTTCAGTCCGTTATCGAAGAAAACTGGCCCTGATAACTTATTGGGTTCGGGGCCAAATGAATCCGTTGACAATCACCCAAAATGCTTAAACCCAAATTATCAAGTAGTAATTTCCACCACTTATAACCACTACAACAAAATTGAGCTATAGTGACGGTTTTGAAAAAATTCGTCACTAAATTAGCCGTTGTTAAATATATAATGACGATATTATTCGTCGCGAAATGAGTTTTCGTACTCAAAATTAGCAACGAATATCATATCTTCGTTATATCATTAGCAACGGTCCATATAGTGACACTTATCCTTTGCTATTTTTCAAAATATCAACCAATCGTCGCTATCTTTTAGTTCAAAATTTAGCGACGATTAATTATTTTTTTGAAAAATAGCAACGAATAAGTATCGTTATGTGGACCATTGCTAATGATATAACGACAGATATGATATTCGTTGCTAATTTTGAGTACGGAAACTCATTTCACAACACATAATATAGTCATTATATATTTATCAACGGCTAATTTAGTGAGGATTTTTTCAAAACCGTTACTATAGCTCAATTATTTTGTTGTGAATCCACTCTCACATTTTGTGAGTCTATGTTTGGGGTATGGGTATTTCAACCTTTTTTCATGTATTTTTTTGTCCCTCTTGAATTTTTTAACCTGTAATTTTTTTTCTCCACCGACATGAAGCGATTTTTCTTGCTTGAGCAATCCTTTACATGATCGAACAAGCATTTGGATTCTCGTCATTAAACATAACGTCGATGTCCGTGGAAAGTCCTCCGCCCACATGAATCACATCACTAGTTTCGACGGAGAACATCTCCTTTACATTCAAATCCTCAAATCTTGCAACTGTTCCACCCCCACCATCAACGTCGCCGCTTGTGATATCTTCCTTGTCGTGCTCTCTGTGGTTGACGATCTCTGCTCTCTTACCGGTCTTCTTCCTCAGTTTCCTCAGCACCATGTTGGGTTCCATCCTCCCAACGACTGTTGCAGCGTTCCTCTCCATGTCAGTTGTGACCTTCTCAACTCCTGCAGAAGCCAGCAATTTCCCGTGACAAAGGGCCCATCTAGGCATGTGTTGTTGTAATTAATAAAAAAATCTCTAAAATTATATATATATATATATTCAATTATCTTAATATTTGAGGAACGAGTGCGCAGGAAATTACACAGATATTCCAAATTTTAGAATATTTCAATGGGTATGTGTACCTTTGATCTTGCCTAAGGTTTTGAGTACCGACTCTTCGCATGCTTTGCAATGCATGTAAACCCTCAATTCTACAGTGATCGCCTGAACAGAACACAGAACATACGATCATCAACAATATCAATAATCCATTCTTAATGCGAAGGAATATGTTCAGCAAGACACTTTAGTTGTTGTCTTGGTAAGCCATAATCCGATATATTGGCATCGATATTTGCCCTTCCAAGATCATTTCTTTCACAAAATCGGGCTGATTTGGGTGATATGATGCCGATATATCGTATCGATAAGTAGCCGATATTGATACCGATATTACCTACCTTGGTTGCTGCTCCCTTCGTGCACGTCATCGCACGTCCGGAACCTATTAGAGTGCTCTTGCTCGATCAGCGGTGCTTTTCTTTTACGATGCCGGCCGTGTCGGATGCCGGCAACATGGCTTTGGCTGGAGATGCAAGGGAAGCCTTGGCACGGTACAGGATGGTCTGCTGGAAGAGAAACCAAAATGTGAAAACCAAAAAGCAAATGGTCGTTATGGCCGTGAGACAGAAATAGACTGTTGGTTGGTAGAGAACACGAAAGGGGTGGCCATTATAAGTTTGGACAGACCGTGAGACTTATAAATGGCAAAGTTGGAGTACTTATGTTGTTGGGAGAGGATCGTCTTCAGCAAACTATGGGCCTCTTTGGTTGCCAGGGTGTCCCGAGGTACACTAGCATACCCCTAGGTCCAACCCTCCATTTCTGGGTTGAGATTACTTGTATTGGCCATACAGGTTCTTTGGTATAATGGTTTTTAACTTTGTTCAAATACACTTATTAACATAAAAAAACATATTATAATCATTAAAAAATTAATATAACACATAATCAATGCCACATCACATCACAATTATCATTCCAACCATCTCAACCCTCCAAACAACTACTATTCACAGGAGGATACCCCAACCCAACCCAGTCCAACCCAGTAACAAAACATGCCCTATGCAGTAAAACCGTGGATAATTGAAGCCGCTCGATCTTGATCGAGCGGTTCGCACGAATTCACACTTTTTGTGGGTCCATGTTGAACAAAGAATTTTAAGGGATTGGTTATTAATGATATAAAGTCTTTGCGATCCCGAAAATTCTCGGCTCAAACAAAATTTTTTTTTTCTTTTTTTCTTTCTCAAGCTGAACGGATAATTACAAAGAATAATGCGAGCAAGAGAAATGTTTTGTTACTTATTTACCTGTATAGCGAACATGATCAAACTCAAGGAGACTACAATTCCCGAGGTTTATTCAAATAATCGAAAAAAAATCAATTAAAAGAAAAGGAAATCTCAATTGCAAACTATCCTTGATTTTTGTGGATTTTTAATCTTTTTTTACTTTTTTAATATTTTTTAATTTCTATTTTTTATTTTCTGATTTCCATATTTTTAATATTTTTTTTGTAATTTTTTATTGCTAAAAAATATGGGATCAAAACAAATTTATGCACAAAAGAAATACAATTTTTTGATTTTTTTTCAAATATAAAAAATGCTAAAAAATGTTCAAATAAAATATTTTTGTCTTTTTATGAATTTTTACCGTTTTTGAAGTTTTTCAGAGATTTTTAGTTTTTTTAAGATTTATAAAATGAATAAAACTAAGGGAAAATGCAAATAGTGAATAAACAAGACTATTTTTCAATTTAAAAATACCAAATGAAAATAGAAATTGTTGCAACTATTTTTCTAAAAACTAGAATGCATTATCTACCAACAGGAATTGAAAACACTTTTTTTATTTTTTCCCCACAATTTTATATGATTTTTTAATACTTTTAGTATTTTGCACTTTTTTGGGATAGTATAAATAATTGATGCATGAAATTTAGATAGAAAATAAAATGCACCAAAATAAAACTCATCTCTTTTTTTTTGAATTTTTTAAGCAATATTCAAAATTTTAGGATTTTTCAAAATTCAAACAGGAAAACTGCTATGTTTTTTATTTTATAATAATATCAAATTATGATAAATTGTAATGAAAAATTTAATCAATGATCAAGCACACAAAAATAGTCTACATAAATTTTTGTTGAATTTTCAGAGCAATAAAAACCTTTATTTCAATGAAAAGAAACGTACCGAATAGAGTTTGGAAAAGGACTGAAATGCAAATGTTTATTGTTCTTGTATAAATAAATAACACGAAATAAACATAGGGCAAAAATTACAATTAACCCAATTGCTCATGCTACGCACGTGACTTGAACTCTAGCGGTGGGCTTCTTTGCAATTTTTAAAAATACGTAGAATCTATGCAATTTCCCCAAGTATAAATGTGGCAAGGGTTCTTCTATAATATGCAAAACTTCTAGGGGCTTGTTTGTAAGTTTATTTTTTTGATAATCCCCTTAGGGTTATTGTTCCTTCGTTCACAGCCAAAAAGGGGGTGTCTGGTGCCGTATCCCCTGTCTTCCTCTCCAAATAGTGGGTCGGCTGGTGGATCTAGGGCTGGTGGCTGGTGCTCTAGGCGTCGCCGGAAATGAGAGCGGCAGACGACGGGAACGCGAGCTCGCGGCCGGCAGATCACGACGGTTGAGCTCGGCGATGGTAGAGGCAGGTGTGGGCGGCGTTGGGTGAGGAGCGAAGATCGCCTCGCGGTAGGCGGTGTATACGTGCACGAGCGATGCAAACTCCTTGCGCGCAGATGAGCTGGATGGTTCCAGACAGAGGAAGCTTCGCGCGATAGTGCACGACTGAGGAGCGATGGGGCGACACATGCCCCGACAGTCGGTGGGACTCACATCGGTGGCTGTAGAAGAGCAAGCGTACGCCGAGATCACCTTGCGGCAGGGTGGCGCGGATTGGCGGATGCGGCGAACGATTCGTTGGCCCTTTTAATTTTTTTATTTTTGTAAAAAAGAAACAATAGAAAAACAAAACTTTTATTTTTTATTTTTTAATCTTTTTTATCCCTGCAAAACAAATGTTAGGAACAAAAACAATATATATTTTTATTTTTTATTTTTAATTCATAAACTAATGAAGATGCGAGCACGATGGTTCGTTCCCTATTATTCAAAATGCAAAAAAATCAAACGGAGATGTGAGTGGATGCAGATCCTTGCGATGTGGATCGAATCCGTGTCTCCGACCACCGTGTTGGAAGATTGTGTGAGGTAGAATAAGAACGCGAATAGATCGAGATGTGAAGGTGAAAAATCGGATCGGATTGGGATCAATTGGTGATGTGTGATTCTAAGATCTAGGGAAAAAATGAAACGAAATGAAAATACGAAAAGTAAACTATGATTAACCTAGGATAAAAATAAGAGAAAATGTGGATCTCACCTTAGGAGCGGAAAAGACCGTGATTGCCTCGACAAAGGCCGACTCGCTGTCACCGGACGGCTTGAAGGATAGGCACCATTCTGGACAAGAAGACTCTCGGAGAATAGGCTCCTCTCACCAAAGATCGATCAAGTTGAAATGAGGGAGGAGGAGCCAAATTAATAGATAAAAATATGGAGTTTAAATTTCAAAAATTTGAATGAAGATAAGATATAAGAAAATTTGAAATGAGATAAAGATAAAAAAGCTAATTCGTGTTGAAAAATTATTTAAAAAATTAACTATTTTTTTGTATTTTTGTTACTTTATTAAATTGAAAAATAAATATTATTTTTTATTTTTCTGGCGATTATTTAAGAAATTTGACTATATACATGTACTATATATATGACATTATATACATGGTTAAATAAGAAAATTAGTTTTTTTATTTTAATTTTTTATTATTTTTTATTTTTATTTTAAATAATTATTAAAAAATATTTAAAATTATTTACAAATATAATAAAAATAAATATATATATAATAAGTAAATGGTAAAATTGCACAAACCACCCCCAGACAACGAACTTTTCAATCGTAACTCCAAAAATTAAGAAATCACAACTATTTTAAAGATAATTTAATTTATAATACGATGGAAGTGAGTTTGGTTCAATTTGAGTTCATATGGAGCCCGAATTGATCTTTCAATTATTGCTTAATGGCTTTTTCGGATGTGGTTACTTTTATTTTGTAAATGATTTTATTTTGCAATTATTTTTATTATTTAGGAAATATTTTTATTTATAAATTTTCTTTTAAAATTATTCTATTTGAGGTCAACGTATGTACAAATAAAGTAGTGTGAGTATACAAGTATTTACAAAACATTTTTTTTGGATTTTCTGATTACGAACCTTGTCTCCCCCGACTTTATTCTTGGTCGATCAAGTCAAGTCTTGACCTTCTCTCGGGGTTCGGGTCAGCATGTATGTATTACATATATACAGTCTTCTTTTTTTATTTTTCCTTTCTTTCTTTCTTTATTTATTTTAGGTTAAAATAATAATAAATATACGCTATTTATATACAGATGCAAGTTAGTAAGAATATGGAGTTAGTATTATATACAAGTATTTTATAAGGAATTTTAAGCTAAAAATAAATGAATAAAGATGATGAAATGCAGATTCGTCATCCCCTATGCTTTACCTTTGCTAGTCCCTTAGCAACCACTTATTTGAAAGAATAAGTCAATAAAAGAAAAATAATGTAAGAATGAAGAAATTAGGAAAATATTGAGTATTAAACTTATCTTCATAAAATTGTAGTTTGGATCTCTTAGTGTGGCGGAACGTTATTGGGAAATGGATTTAAAACATAACAAACTCTAAGTTCCACAAGACTCCTATTCAGGTCACCTCAACAGTCAGGTCATATAAGTCTACATACACAAATTCTTGTGATTATGAATCTTTACTTGTACAGTGTAAGTGAATTATATCTCCCCATCTCAAAAGTAGCAAAGAAACAACCTCCCTCAACAAGGTAACTCTATTTCCCCGGTCTAGCAACTTTTTTCTCGAGGAGCAGAGATATTCCCTTCGAAGTTCAAGTACAACCAGATTAAGAAGAGGAGATGGAAAAAAGAATGGAAGGTAACCGGTGTCGCTACCTATCATTGGATGCATGACCAGTGTAGCCAAGTCATCCGTTGCAAGCTTACAAAAATTTGACTTTGAAGCTCTTATTTTTTTTCTTTTTTATCTTTGTATATACACTCTGGCAGGCATTTTACTTTTCAATCATGCATGTCTACTTTTGGAGATTCTGCATTTTTTCTTTTTTTTTTCTTTTTTTGAAAATATATACAAGATGTGACATGTACATGAGGAGTTTTTCCTCTTGAGTTAGTAGACTATCCCTCTTTTGAAGCATTATTGCAACCTCACAGTATCATGTCGTTAGACCTCAACATTGTTGGACCAGGTTGAGACGCACTTCCCTCCCTAGAGAAAGACAAGAGGTTCCGCCTAGATGTAATACCCTCGTATGCTACCCCAAGCCAAAAGATTATGCCTCCTCACTACCTCCTCTATGAAGAGCTACGTGTAGAGTGCTTCTCCAAGATGAGCCACGGTTTGAAAGAATCATGCGTGTGTTGTTAAATATTCTACTTAGACTACTCAAGATGACATGTGAAAATAGTCTTATGGACTCAAAGAATTAAGTCACTAGGACCTGAAAAGTCTTAACTCCATTTCTTATAAGGTTCCTCTGAAATTAAGTGGATTAAGTCCAACCATTCTTCAATATTATTACAGACATAATTTAAATGTCAATATTATCTTGAAAAATACACATGTAAATCCAAGAAAATATGTACAATGCAAAGAAAAGAAAGCACTTTTTTAAAACAATTTCTCAATTTTGAACTTTTTATGGATTTTTTTTGAAAAAAATGATGCACATGTAAAAAGAATGATTTTTTAAAATAATTTTCTAATTTTGAACCTTTTATGGATTTTTGAAAAAAATGACGCATGTATAAAAAGAAAGATTTTTTATTTTAATTATGCAACTTTTTATAGATTTTTGCTTTTGTAGTTTTTAGGGATTTTTGAAGGGAAAAGGGTTAGTAAAATATATACAAGTTTATACAAGAATTTGTTTTGTAAAAGTTGACCAAAGTCTATATACACATGTGTATTTTTCAAATTTATATACATATCCCCAAAATAATCATATTAAAAGTACGAGTTATGTCTAAAGTATATACAGTATATATGACACCCCCATTCTTAACTCGAACTAGGACCTCATAGTGATCAGAGAGCGACAAAGGAAGACATAACTCATGCTAAGTATAGAAAAGTGAAAAGAATCCTATGCTACAAAGACTCAAAGAAAAGATAAAAAGAAGAGAAGTCGGTGATCCTCGTATACTTCGGATCAAGTAATCCTATGTATAGAAGACTGTCTAAAAGGGAAACCCGATGAAGAGAATGCACTGACTCAACGGAAAAACACAAAAAATGATATGAACAACATCACTCCCCCTATACTTAGGGTAGAATATCCCTAAGTATGGGCAACAACAAAAGTGATGAACATGACGAATATGAACAACACAAATCATTCGCCCCTATATACTTAGGATAAAGCACATCCTACGTATAGCATATATACACATACGGAAAAGGGGTGAATGATAAAACGAGAGAAGAAAGAATAAAATGAAAGGATATACAAGAGGAGTGAATGCACAAAGGTCAAGAAGGTCAAAAGCGGACCTTCTTGCGAGATCACTGAGCAATGGATCTGACAAGGTGTAGGTCAATATTAAGGTCATCATTAGGCACAAATCGATCAGGATTGATCAGGAATGTATCCTCAACGGTCTTAGAGTGTGCAGGAAGGAACCGATCAGTGGAAGTATTATGGTCATGTCCGGCTTGGGAAGTCTTACAAATATCAAAGTAAAAAGGCTCGAACTCATTATCTGAAAAAGTGAGATCAATTCCAGCCTGGCAAGCCTCTCCTAGATCATCATCCTCATTAAAAGGCCCGACATCTTTTATAAAAGCAATCAAATCAAATTCGGTCTTATCAATCTCATCTAAATAAGGGTGAAAAGGAACAGACTCATCAGTGAAAGTAGGCAAATCATATCCGTCCTGTCTAGTCTCAGAGTTTGCCTTCCTCTCTAGGGTGTCTATTGTGTAAATCCCGCAGATTTTATCAATGCATTACCACATACCAGAAGGGCACTCCAAGATCTATGTTTTCCGAGTCTTCCTCCTTGAAGAGGAATTCTTGTATCTCTGTATCATCCAACATACAACAGGAATCTCTGGTAGTATCATCAAGGTCAAAGTCACGGGCATGCTCTCATGGGATGCAGTTCTCTGGTCAGTAATGGGTGTAGTGATCAACACATCACTCCCTGCATAAGAACAGAAGCGAAGCTCTCCTCATCCATAATCAATAACGGCTCTCATAGAGGCAAGGAAAGGCTGTCCCAGGATGATTGGAGGGTTCTCCATAGGGATGGAGGTCTCCATGGGCAATATGACAAAATCAGAAGTGAATTTCGTACCCTATATAAGAATGACATCGCTTTCTAGAATACCCTTTGGTCTCTTAATAGATCCATCAGCAAACTTAACTTTCGTCCTGGTTTCTTGAGAGGCCCAAGATGAAGAGACTGTATCATTGAGAAGGGTATTATATTGATTGAAGCACCACCATCAAGGAGAGTGTTTTCACAAGAATAATCAAAGATGGAGAAACTCACAAGAGGTGTGACAGTGTTCCCTTTCTTAAAATGTGGATGGTGAGAGATGGCTTAGGCAGTGGCCATGGTCAAGATGTAACACTTAGATCTGCTCCTCCACTTTCTCTTCTTGGATTGAGGAGTAGATAAATGGGTCATGACCTGTTGAAGTAGGGCTTTAATGATCTCGTGAATTGTGGCCACCACTTCGGGTTCAGTCAATATTTTTTTTAATTTTTAGATCTCCTTCATACAAGGGAGGAGATCGGAATCAATATATACACGAGGATTGCCAAGAGCAGTCCGTACAGTAGCATCCTCTGGGTCAAGGTTGGGACATTTGATGAATGACTGTGTGGGAAAATGGTTTGACATGGGTGCCCTCTCCTCACAAAATGAATCAACAATGTGCTAAAATCTTTTTGGATTTTAATTTTTTTTCTCATTTTTTGTATTTTGGGTGATTGCAAGCTATCATGATTATCCTCAAGTGAATCCATATCCTCAAATAATGGAGCAACGTTCTAGCTCTTATTTATGTGAAATAGATTGGTAATCCTCGAATTCATGTGCTCCATCATTTGGTTCATGGTCTCAAGTATGGAAATCATGAATGGTGACTCCAAAATCCCAAGATTGGGTGAATGGAATGAGGATGGTTGAGAATCAAAGTCTGGCTCCTGAAATAATGGGTTAAGCGGATATGTACAAAAATCAGGAGGAAAGTCCTCATGGAAAAAGGAAGGTGGATCGGCTGGAGGGTGCGAGGGATCCCTGAAGATCGGAATAAAATAACTCTAGGTGGCCATCTCCGAAATAAGAGAAAATGATTGGGAGAGCACGAGGGTAAAGTCAAAAGGTGTGAAGAAAAAAGCGCAAATGCGTATAAGTATCTAGTATACACAAGCAATCAAACACAATACAAACCCTCAATTCACAAACTCAATTCAATGAAGACCGTGAAAGCTCGATCTCTTATCTTGTCAATTTTAGAGTTAGGTGATAAAAAACAAAGTTGTACAAATACTTAAGTTAGTTTATGGGATTTGGAAACTAACCTTAGTATGTACGCGAGCAATTTAAAACGAACATAACGAGGGGGTTACTCTCCCCAAAATAATGATTTTTCCTTACATTTATTTTAGGATCGAGTTTTCTTTAACAAACCCAAATTTTTGGCAGTTATCACTTAGTTTGAATATTTTCATCGAATCACCTACCGAGTGTCCAATTTCCTTTTTAACTTATGTGAGTAAAAACAAGGAGATCGGAAATGCCAACGTGCGATTAAATACAATAGTGCATGCAGGGGTTAGAGATGCGTACCTTGTCGCCAGCACTCTACATATAAGATAATCCATGCAGAATTTAAATACAGAAAGTAAACTAACCTATAAGATGCAAGTGAATCGTCCTAACAATAGCTTCTATTAACGGGAAAGAACCAATTAAATTTGACTAAGTCCAATTACGCTCTATTCTATAGGTACAAAAATTCTTATTTAGGGTGTTTGTACCTAATTAATTACCTGACTCAAGAAAATTAAATAAGAAATCAATAGGCAGCTCACGACATCTGCGTGAAACAAAGAAAAGGGTGTTTTGCTACTTATTTACTTGTATAGCGAACATGATCGAACTCAGGGAGGCTACAATTCCCAAGGGTTATTCAAAAAATCGATAAAAAATCTATTAAAAGAAAATAGAATCTCAATTACGAACTGTCCTTAGTTTTTGTGGATTTTTTGTCATTTTATTTTTTAATATTTTTTAAATTTAAAAATTGTTTATTTTCTGATTTTCAAATTTTTAATGAATTTTATTTTTGCATTTTTTTAATTTTCAAAAATATGATTTCAAAAAAAATTCACGTATAAAAGAAATGTATTTTTTTATTTTTTTTAAATATAATAAAAATGCTAAAAAATGTTCAAATAAAATAATTTTAAGTTTTTTATGAATTTTTTTTACTATTTTTTTGTAATTTATCAGAGATTTTTAGATTTTTAGGATTTTTAAAATGAATAAAAATAAGGGAAAACACAAATAGTGAATCAACATGGATATTTTTTAATTTAAAAATACCAAATGAAATCAAAAATTGCTGCAACTATTTTTTTACAAACTAAAATGCATTATCAACAAACAAGAACTGAAAACACATTTTTTATTTCTCCATAATTTTATATGATTTTTTGAGATCATTATATTTTGTAATTTTTTGGGTTTTATAAATAATTAATACGTGAAATTTGGATAGAAAATAAAATGCAACAAAATAAAACTAATCTACTTTTTTGGAATTTTTAAGCAATATTTGGATTTTTAGGATTTTTCAAAGTTCAAACAAGAAAAATGCTATATTTTTTATTTTTTAATAATATCAAATGATGATAAAATACAATGAAAAATTAACAATCATCAAGCATACAACGAGAGTCTAATTTTTTTTAGAATTTTTAGTGCAATAAAACATTTATTTTAATAAAAAGAAACATACAAAATAGAGTCCGGAAAAGGACTTAAATGCAAATGTTTATTGTTCTTGCATAAATAAATAACACGAAATACATAGAGGACGAAAATGCAATTTACCTAGTTGCGTGTGCTACGCACGTGATCGAACTCTAGCGGGGAGCTTCTTTGTAATTTTTGAAAAGTCGACAGAATCCACGCAATTTTCCCAACTATAAATGTGCCAAGGGCTCTTCTGTAATATTCTGAACCTCTAGGGGCTTGTTTGTAAGTTATCCAATTTTTTTAATAATCCCTTAAGGTTATTGTTCCTTTGTTCATAGCCAAAAAGTGGGTATGTGGTGTCGTCACCCCTAACTTCCTCTCTAAACAATGGGTCGGCTGGTGGATCTAGGGTTGGAGGCTGGTGCGCTTGGCATCGCCGGAGATGAGAGCAGCGGGCGATGGGCGCGTGAGCTCATGCGAGCAGCGGGTCTAGGCGGCTGAGCTCGACGATGGTTGAGGTGGGTGTGGGTGGTTTTGGGTGAACGGCGAGATCGCCTCGCAGCAGGGCGGCGCACACGCGCACGAGCGACGCGAACTCCTTGTGTGCGAAGGAGCTGGCTAGTTCCAGACGGAGGAAGCTTCGCGTGACAGCGCGCGACTGATGAGAGACGGGGCGACACAAGCCTTGATAGTTGGCGGGACTTGCGTCGGTGGCTGGAGAAGAGAAGGCGCGAGACGAAGATTACCTCGTGGCAGGGCGGCGCACACGCGCACAGATGGCGCAGGTTGGAGGATGCGGCATACGATCCATTGGCCCTTTTTTTTTTTTTCTTTTTTTAATTTTTTTTTATTTTTGTAAAATAGAAATAACATAAAAACAAAAAAATATTTTTAAAATTGTTTATTTTTTATTTTTATCTTTTTTATCCATGCAAAACAAATGTTACGAACAAAAACAATATACATTTTTTATTTTTTATTTATAAACAAATGAGGACGCGAGCACGACGGCTGGATCCTGATTATTCGAAATGCAAAAAATCAAAAGGAGTTGCGAGTGGATGCGGATCCTTACGATGTGGATCGAATCCGTGTTTCCGACCACCGTACGCGGCCGAAGTTGGAAGATTACGTGAGGTAGAATAAGAACGCGAATAGATTGAGACGTGAAAATGAAAAATCGAATCGGATTCGGATCAAATCCTATTGGGTGATTCTAAGATCTAGGGAAAAATGACAATGAAATGAAAGTACAAAAAGTAAACTATGATTAACCTAGGATAAAAATAAGAGAAAATGTGAGCCTCACCTTACGAGTGGAAAAGACCGTGATCTCCTCGACGAAGGCCGACTCGCTGTCAACGGAAGGCTCGGAGGCTTGGCACCCTTCTGTGACAAGAAGGCTCCAGAAGAATAGACTCCTCTCACCAAAGATTGATCAAGTTGAAATGAGGGAGGATGAACCATATTAATAGATAAAGATATGGAATTTAAATTTCAAAATTTTGAATGAAGATAAGAGATAAAAAATTTGAAATGAGATAAAGATAAAAAGGTAATTAACGTTTAAAAATTATTTACAAAAATTAACTAATTTTTTGTATTTTATTATTTTATTAAATTGAAAAATAAATGTTAATATTTTTAATTTTTGTGGTGGGTATTTAAGAAATTTGACTATATACATGTACTATATACATATATGACATTATATACATGGTTAAATATGGAAATTAGTTTTTTGTTTTAAATTTTTTATTATTTTTTATTTTTAAAAATTATTAGAAAATATTTATAATTATTTACAAGTATAATAAAAATAAATGTTTACAATAAATAAATGGTAAAATTATACAAACCACCCTAGAAAACCAACTTTTCAACCGTAACTACGAATATTATGAAATCACAGTCATTTTAAAGATAATTTATTTTAGAATACAATGGAAGTAAGCTTGATTCAATTTGATTTCATATGTAAATGTAACTAATATTTCAATCATCGCTTAATGACCTTTTCTTGATGTGGTTACTTTTTGTTTGTATATGATTTTATTTTGCAATAATTTTTATTATTTAGGGAACATTTTATTTACAACTTTAGTTTTGAAAATTATTTTATTTGATGTCAATTTATGTACAAATAAAATATTGTGAGTATACAAAGTTACAACACATTTTTTCGATTTTCTGATTAAGGACTCTATCTCCCTCTACTTCATTCCTGGTCGATAAGGTCAAGTCTTGACCTTCTCTCAGGGTTCAGGTCAGCCTGTATCTATTACATGTATAGTCTTTTTTTATTATTTTTATTATTTAGGGAACATTTTATTTACAACTTTTGTTTTGAAAATTATTTTATTTGATGTTAATTTATGTACAAATAAAATATTGTGAGTATACAAAGTTACAACACAAATTTTTTGATTTTCTGATTAAGGACACTATCTCCCCCTACTTCATTCCTGGTCGATAAGGTCAAGTCTTGACCTTCTCTCAGGGTTCAGGTCAGCCTGTATCTATTACATGTATAGTCTTCTTTTTTTCTTTTTTCCCTTTATTTATTTATTTATTTATTTTAAGTTAAAATAATAATAAATGTACACTATTTACACACATATGCAAGTTAATAAGAATATGGAGTTAGTATTATATACATGTATTTTATAAGTTATTTTAAGCTAATATAAATGAATAAAGATGATGTAATGCAGATTCGCCAATCCATTCTGTGTAAATTCATGTGAATCACTCGATTAAGATCGAGCGGATCGCACAGTTATGGTTGAGTATGCAGTATTGCAGATGATCTGGACTTTATGTTGTTTTATATCATTTTCCCAAGTCCAGTATGAAAGGAGCAATCTATAGTCCGATCGATGGCATGCAGAATAGGATACTCCATCATCAGATTACTAGTATAATTCGATCTCTTATGTGTCAAATGCCCTTTTTTATGCGACGATTCAGGTTACTCGAATGCTTCCAACTAGGGTTTTTAATCAAACAGAACTATAAAGATGAGTTAATGTTCGAGTTTGGTTTGATGAGAAAGGTTGAAAGTTCGATCTTGGTTTGATAAAAATTTGAAAGGATATGTTTGAGTTCGAGGTCATTTACAAAACGAACATTCAAGTTCGATTCTTTAGTAGTTTGAAACGATTTGACCTCGCTCGAAGCAAAAAACTTAAGTTCGATAACAAGGTTCTATAAGCGGTAAAAGTAAGAAATAATTCAAGATAAAGTGGTACATTGCTCACTTATTAGTATCACAATTTCTTTAACCACAAAACTTCTCATATGTTTCAGATATAAGTTACACACACTCACACACACACACACACGTACATTGAACTCAAACTTTTATTGATCGGTTTCATGTTCGGTTCATTAACTACAACAACATAACAACAAAGCATTTTCCCCACAATTAAATAGGGTCGGCTACATGGATTCTTCCCCTCCATTCAAATCTATCTTGGGTCAATTTCGATCTTATATTCAAAAAAGTAAG
This sequence comes from Ottelia alismoides, assembly GCA_037367405.1. Lineage (NCBI taxonomy): Eukaryota > Viridiplantae > Streptophyta > Magnoliopsida > Alismatales > Hydrocharitaceae > Ottelia > Ottelia alismoides. Next base: position 452,134 of record JAZKJV010011570.1, read on the forward strand.
ATCCCTTCATATAGTCTTTTTCCAACACTTCTTAGATCATCCCCATCCTCTTTTAGCCGGCTCAACATCCCAACACTCGCATCTCTTGACTAGTGCGTCAGCTAATCATCTTTGCAAATGATCAAACTATCTTAAGCGGTTTTATCGCATCTTATCCTCGATCGGAGCTACACCAACTTTCTTTCTGATTGAATCATTCCGAATCCGATCATTACGTGTGTCCACACATCCACCATAGCATTTTCATTTCTGCTATAACCATTCTCTGCACATATCTATGGTTCACATGCCATATGTTTGCTTAAATCCATATTGAAAAGTTCCGTCTGTCATGAGAAAACTTCCTAAATAGTATTTTTTTTAAGAAAATACTTTTTAAGAAGTTGACTCCGACTGTTTTATGCTGGTTGTCAGCTACCTAACACAACTCTCCTCATTTATTCGGGCTTGGGACCGGCCATGGCTGAGTTATGCTCGGTATATTAACTATCGACTAATGTGTCACTACATTTAGGAAATGAATGAACAATTTACAAATTATTTTCTAACGAACTCTAATCAAATACAAACAAATTCATTAAATTAATAGCCCTATTTCAGATGCTGTGATCGTACATTTTTCAGAAGCTCACCATCACCATCAGAACATGAAGGATACTCCTACCATAACATGTTGCATTTATAGAAAATCGATGAATATATGCAAGTAGTTCTTTAGATCAATCCATTACATGCATCATCTAGTTGGTTCGTCGCATCAAAATCGATATAATATCTCATATTTGCAATTTTTTCGGTTCACATTAAGAACTTTGGCAAGGAAAAGTATTCATTTTACTTGAAAAAGGCAATGTGACTTATTATGTTATTTTAAGCTTACGTTCTCCTATATAATTTTCCATGTTCATTAACGTCTAAATTAATCTTTGAGATATCATAAAGCTTTTAAATCATATTTAAAAATGCATGGAGCCAAAACAACTAAAGGATACCAAATAAAGATATTAGTTTCGATGCTCATTATTACATGTTCAGCAACTTCATGAATTCTTGATGATCTCAAAAGTGAAAAATATCAAGTACCTATTCTCTTATAGTGGGAATAAAATGGAAAAAATATAAAATAAATTAAAACATAGGAATTTTTACCCCCACAAACCATATAATAATAGTAACTTTCTTAACTTTGTAAAGATCCTTAGTACCCTCTCGATCTCTTAACTCTTACGTTACATATCCTAGGATTAACCCACATCCATTCAATTGTTAAAACTAATCAGATTTTCTTGCTTTTCTTTGCATAATAGCCGTTTTGTTTATCAAAATTACTAAAGTTGTCATTCTTCTTCTTCTCTCTCTCTCCCCGTCACCATCCTCCTCACCTCCTTTTCCCGCACACATCATTAATTGTTATAGAGGATAATAACGATGTTTACAAGGTTGAGAATGTAATTTACAAAAAATTAAGCTTTATGGAGTATTTTTCCAGAGGAATAAGGGTGGACTCCCAAAGATTAATGAGGCAAAATACTTACAAGCATGATTTAAAAAACCAGAACGGACTGGCCGGGGGATCGGAACCGACCCCGACCCGCTCAGTTCGGTCGGTTTTGTGTAATTAATTTCAAACAAAAAGAAAATAAAAAATCAGGTCCGACTTGACTCGGATGGTCGGACTGAGTTGATCCGGATTAACCTAGTTTTTATGCTTTGTAAACTTTCAAAAAAAAGAAAGGTCTAAATAATGAAATAATGAGATTTTTATCACTTGTGTCCTTCTTAACTTATGTGATATAAGTTATGTTCATCTTCTTTTTGGAATATAAGTTGTGCTAATACTTTCTTAGAGTAATTTTCTAAGCAACTATAAATAAATGATTACAATATTATAATGCTAGAAAATGTGACTAACTTTTGTAAAGTTTTACTCGAAATGGACAATCGTGTTATTCTATTGAAAGAGTTGACATTTTAAACGATTATTTCATTGATATATAAATACATTCTTGCATGTATTTATCTGGTTTTATCGATTCAAAAAACCGGTTCGACCGGTCTGATCAGTATTAAGCCCGATCCGATTTTCCCGAGACGATAGGAATGATGACGTCGCGCTAACATCATCACTAGTCCGATCGGTTTGAACTGACGGTCCGACTCGATTAGACCAAACCGAAGATTGACTGGTTCAGTGTCCGATCTGATTTTTAAACCTTGCCTACACCATAAGATAAGGACAATAACCATTGATGATGGTATCGACAACATTAGATTTGAGTAGTAGGTACCAGTATGGAAATCTATACTGGCAAAATCATGACAGATCAAATAAAAATTTTATCAAGAGGCTTAGATTTAGAAAGTAACAACGATGGTATTGGATAGCTCGTGTGAGAAGATACTCGCGTAATCCCGAGAATTTTATATCTCTTTCATAACGATATATAAGCAGTATGCCTGTAAGGTGAGAGGATCCTCTCCTGCAGCCCCTGCTGCAGCAGACTCTGCAGTAGTGGCTGGAGCCGCTCGATCTTGATCGAACGGTTCACAGAGATTCACATTTTTTGTGGGGCCCTACCGTGTAAATCCATGCAAACTGCTCGATCAATATTGAGCAGTTCCAGCTCCTACTACAAAGTCTGTTTCAGCAGGGGCTGCAACAAACGATCAGTTCCCTGACTTTAAGTGCTTATCATATATTGCCATGTGTGCAATCAATTTTTTGCCTCAAGATTGATGTAAGTCATTGATCTAAGACTACATCTTCATTTCTAGCTAATAGAAGTCTTTCCTTCTTTATCGTATTATCCAGTGGATATTTTTGGAGTGAAGTAAGGGTATCCGATCTAGTAACACTTGTGGAACATCCAAAGGTGATCCCTTTTATCTTCACTAGAGAGGATGTAATATAAACTCACATTGACACATGTAGATTTGTTAAGATAATATTCGATCATGTCCTCACATACCGGCTTTACTGTTAACACTCAAGTTTCTTGTGGTGATCAATGAAATACTTGTACCCTTGAAAGTCTAAATATTTAACCTTAAGTTAAGATATGTTAGGTGAACCTTTGTCTTTTCACCTATCTTTGTGAACATGCAAGTAAAGTATATATTGGTTATGAGCTGGCAAATGTCAGATATGAGAATGTAGCCAATTACATCAAATAACCAAGGGAAGCAGTATTTTTAAGTCATAAAATTCTCAAGAAGGGTGACCGATATTTAAAATATGGGATTTACACACACACAACCCTTGATAATTTTCTTATTACATGTTGAATCCTCCATAATTCTGAATAGATTATAAAGCCTTGGATAGTTTTTAACCATATCAGACATAACTATGTGCCACTATTTTCATACTCAGTCACTGTGCATGAAAAGATATAGCTATCTCTTTCTCTCCTCTTATATGCACTTTTATTTCACCTTCATTACCGCAAAACCCCTCCTTCTATTTAGCCATGAAGCCACACGACACTAGCAGACCTTAAGACCAAGAGGTTTCTTATTCTAGTGAAGTAGCATGGAGAAGTCCCTGTTGGCAATGGCAGTAGAGAGGAGTTGTTTGAACTCGTTAAGGGCTTTCTTTTTAGGTTTGACAGGTTCCTTGGCATCCTTAAGCTTCTCTTTCTTGTGCTCCTCCACTACCTTCATCTTGGGTGGTGATGACTTGCCTGAAAACTCGGGTTAAGTAAACAAAAAATCAAGGATCGTTGCGACCCAAATCACCAAGCATAGTAAGCAAGAAAAATAAACCATTAAATAGAGATCAAGCAAGTAATCAAAGCATGTGTAAGCGGTTCGCTATTTTATTCACCTGATATAGCCACCAGGGTCGAACATAAGGAGCACAAAATTCTACAAAGTAGTGAAATTTCTAGAAATAAAATAATTTTTAGTGGTTTTTAATTTTACATTTTTGTTTAAATTTTTGAATAAAGGCAAGCTAGCACTCAAGGTAAAACACACACACAACACTCTTTGTATTTCTTAAAATAGATAAAAATACTCAAAAAATTATGATAAAAATATTTTTGCATTTTATATGCTTTTAAATATTTTTGGTAATTTTCTGTGATTTTTCATATGTTTTTAGAATTTTGTAAAAATCAAATAAAGCTCAACAAGACAAATAGTGCATAGCCAGAACTAAATTACAAATTAAATAACTAAAATACCCTAAAATCCTTTATAACATTTTTATGATAAAATATGAATAAAAACCTGCAAAAAAGAAATGAAATCGGAGTTTTTGGATTTTTCTTGGATTTTATACGATTTTTATAAGATATTAAGTTTTGTAATTTTTAGGATTTTTAGGGAGAATTTTCAAAACTAAATTAATATAGTAAATAAAAACACGAAAAGGCATGCACAAGATTTTTTTTTTGGAAATTTTAAAACCTTTTTTGAATTTTTATAAATTTTCTAAGGTGGATGGGGATATTTTTATGGGTTTTTTATTTTTCAAAAATATTAAATGCAAGTAAATCAATCTAATAAAATCAAAGAAAATATTACAGACTACCAAGAGTCAATGGTAAATTTTTTATAATTTTTTGAATTATTTTACTATTTATTAAGTGCAAAATTCATCAAGTAATTAGGCACAGTTCATAGGGACCAATTTGCAAATAAAATAAGTCCATAGACCAAAGAATAACACCTTTTAAAAATCTAAGGTCGTATATGCAAAAATCCCAATCAAACACATGCGTCACACATGATCCAGGTTTACAGGGATATAGTTGTAAATACTAAAAACATTCCATTCGATTCATAACAGATAAAAAGTGCAGAGCATATAGTTCAAATAACCCAAAAATTACATGGACACATGTGCTAGACTAAGAAGGACTAAAATGCAAATAGCTAAAAACTCGAGGTCCAAATTGTAAATGTACTGAACTATAATGTTTATTTAGTAGACTAAACTTGAAAACATAAACATGCAGGGGTAAAAAGGAAATATACTATGAGGTATGTAAGGCACGCTTGGTGGATCTGACATTTCTGATAGCCCTCTACAAAGTGATCTAACGGTCTAGGGAATGTCGGGGATGTGCGGTCAGATCTGACATGTCGGCTCTGATCCAATGGTCTGGAAAGTTGCTCTGATGGTCGACTCAGATGCGAAATGGCACTCCGCTCCTCATCCAACGATGGAGGGTGAGGGTCTAAGAACAGGTGGCTGGGAAACTTTGATCAGGGAATGACATTGCTCTTTTGAACTGATTGAGCCTCCAGAAGGTCCAGCACTTCTAGAAGGGTGCTCCGCGTCGAATGCAGGAGGGTGATGTTAGGGATGATGGTCAGAAGGTCGGAGCAAAGGTGCTCCACCTGGAGGGCTCCACCGAGCAACTGGAGGTCTAAATCAGCCTCTCTTCGTGCGAGGGTATCTGCAAATGAAAAAGCGACTCAGGGGTGTAGCTCCGGTCCGGTTTGTTGCATAGGGAGATAGGAGAAGGCGACATGGGGAGTGAGGTTTGGGTCTCCAGCGAACATAGGGGATGGAGACCTAACTTGATCCTTCTCCGATGAACATGATTCAAGGGGAAAGGCTATGGGAGAAGATGGTTGATGAATCATAGCGTCGATTGATGCAGATAGGTGGTTGATATGGGGCTTCGACTAGCTGGTCAGAGCAAGTGAATCGGTGGCGGCGCGCAACGGGAAGGTGCGATCGAATAGGGAAAATGTGAGGATAAAAGTGATACCTGAAGGTCGGAACATGTTCTTGAGCTTCAGGCGAAGGTGGATGTCGGGGTGTTGGCCTCAACCACGCTGCGACGACAGGGAGGCTACTCACGACGGAGGTCCGACCACGAAGCGAGCTACAAATCTCCCAGCACCTCCAAGCGATCCTAAATAGGTCCTCGAGCGGTTGTCACTCCACTGAAGGTGTCTAGGGAAGAAAGGGGGCACAAGGGATGAGTTGGTGGGTAGTGGAGGCAGATGAGAGGATTTATAGGGATCTCCAGGGGTGGAAAGGTCGACCGAATGTGTGTAACCCTAAGAAGATCTGCGCCTTTCTAGGGATCCGCGAGGGTCATTGATCCTAGGCAGAGTCTCAGGCGAAGAATCGGGGCAAGAAATGGCCAGAGTCGGGCACGAAAAAGCAGAGAAGAAGCGGCAAGAGGGCGGGCGACCCGACCTGGCTGGAAGAGACCGTTGATCGAGGTCAACGGTCTGACGTGGACTTGTTAGAAATTCTGAATTTACAAAATAGTTAGAAATTCAATAAAAAAGTAAATTAATTTAAAAATAAAAGGTTTATAAAATGAAAAATATTTTTTTCCAAACTATTTTCTATGATTTTTTATTATTTTTATGAAAAATAAAATGAGGTATATATAGTATGTAGTATTATATACAAGTATTTTATACATATGTATTCTATGTCACTTTGTTCTTATTCTAAATACATCATTCTTGTTCTTTTCCTTTATTCTTTTATTTAGCCAAAAACATGCTAATTATTAAATATTAATAAAAGCATGCAAATTGCTAAGTTATTATATTTACAGGTAATCACATGATGTTTTGCCAAGAAAAAGAGATAAAAATATACTAATAATGAGTGAGAATCATGGATTCATCACCCTCCTATACTTTACCTTTGCTAGTCCCTTAGCAAACACTTATTTGAAAAAGAAGTGACAAAGAACAAGAAAAGAAAAGAATCAAGGTTGCTTATTAAACTTATCTTCATTAAATCGAAGTATGGAGCTCAGTCGGACCTTTGGATTATTAATTTGTAGAAACCTTATTGGGAGATAGGTTTAAGACTCAACAACCTCTAAGTTCATCAATGTTATGATCAAGACTCCTAAATAAACCAGGTCAGAACAAGTCTACATATGCAAACTCTAATGACTATGCATCTTTCCTTGTACTGTGTAAGTGATATGCAGCTCCCTACCTCAGAAATGACAAAGCAACGACCTCCCTCAACAAGGTAACTCTAATTCCCTAGTCTAGCATCTCTTTCCTCGAGGAGGGGGGTATTCCCTTCCAAGTTCAAGTTCAACCAGCTCAAGAAGAGGGGAAAGACGAGAATGGACCGTGATCAGTGTAGCCATGTATCCCTAGGAGCTCAACCAGTGTAGCTAAGTCTCTAGCTGCAAGATTCATGAGATGAGAAGGTGTAATACATAAGATTTGTTTTATTGACTATATACACTCCAGTAGGCATTTTCTTTTCAATCAGGCATGCCCACTTTTTTGGAGTTTTCTTGATTTTCGAGTTTTTTTTGATGTGCATATGTACAACATATCTACATGATGCAACAAATACATAAGGAACTTTTCTTCTTGAGCCAGTAGACTATTCCTCTTTTGAAGCATTATTGCAACCCACAACTCCTGTCTTTAGACCTCAACAACGTTAGACCAAGTTGAGGCACACATCCCTCCCTAAAGGAAGACAAGAGGTTCTGCCTAGAAGTACTACTCTCATATGCTACCTCAAGCCAAAGGATTCTGCCTCCTCACCACCTCATATGTGTGGAGATATGTGTAAGGTGCTAGTCCAAGTAAAGCCATTATCTTTGAGAGTCATGCGTGCATTGTTAAGTGTTCTACTTAGGCTCATCAAGATGACATGTGAACATAGCCTAGTGGACTCAAAGAATTAAGTCGCTAATGGACCTGAAAAGTCTTAACCCCAAATACTATAACGTTCCTCTGAAGTTAAGTGGATTGAAGTCTTAACCAAGCTTCATTTTTCAATTTAATTCCAGACTAGTTTAAATGTCAACTATGATTTAGAAGAATATACAAGCCAATATGTACAAAAACTCTTTTTATGTAATTTTTCAATATATGCAAAAATTTTATGAAAAATGCTTGAATGCAAGAAAGAAGGGAAAGTTTTGCAAACTATTTACAAACATTTACAAATAAGTTTCTGCAAACTTTTATTTTTCAAACAATTTTCAAAACTTTGTACTATATACATAATTTTGATACAAAAATATTTACAAAAACTTTACAATCAAAATATTTTTACAAACATTTGTACAAAAATAGTTTTTACAGAAAGTTTTTATAAAAAAAGGTATGTACAAGAAAGGCTTTTTATGCAAGAAAAATTTTAAAATTTTTGTGTTTTTTAGTTTGTGTTTTTAGCCATTTTATCAATTAACACACACACAAAATATGAGTAATGGCTAAAGTATATATATATATATATACACACGATATATACGACAACCCCCTATATAATATCCTCAGAGTGATCAAAGAGCGATGAAAGGAAGACATAACTTGTGATGAGTATTGGGAAGTGAAAAGAAAGGCTATACTATAACGACGAATGAAAGAATGTAATGAATAGAGGTCGGTGATCGCCCTATACTTAGGATCAAGTAATCCTAAGTATAGGAGTCTGTACACAAGGGGAAACCCGAGGGTTAAGATGTACAGGGTTTACCTCCCCTATACTTAGGGTAAAATATCCCCAAGTATAGGCAACAAAATAGAGTTAAAAAGAAAGAATCACATGAATAATCAAATGTATGATATCCTCCCTATACTTAGAGTAAAATGCACCCTAAGTATAGCATAATCATAAGATGAAGATGGGGTATTAGACCAAAGAATGTGTGATTTGGACAACTGGAACTATACAGCTGCGGAAGAGAAGTGATAATCAGGCATGAGATGTAAATGATGTGAGTCAAAGACCACATCTCATGCAAAATGAATAGGGGCAATGTCAACGACCAGCAGATCATAATCAAGATATGGCTTCTGGCGCTGACTGTTAACTTGAAAGATGGAATCAGATGATAACTCAGATATGTCGATGTTTCCGTTGTCGTACACCTTTCTGACCAAATATGGTCCCTTTCATTTGCTCTGAAACTTCCCTGGAAATAATCTCAACCTGGCATCAAATAGTCTTACTCTCTGGTTTGGCTCAATTTGTTTATGGTTGATATGAGAATCATGCCATATCTTCGCTCTCTCCTTATATTATAGGCTACTCAAAAAGGTTGTGTCTCTCAACTCCTACAGGGCTGCCAACTCTTCTTTCCTCTAATCTTCTATACTCTTAGGATCCAATAATAACTATGTAACTGCCCATAGTGACTTGTGCTTGATTTCCACTGGCAAGTGGCATGGCTTCCAATAAACGAGACGAAAGGGAGATTTACCCAATGGTGTCGTGAAGGAAGTCTGATAGTACCACAAGGCCGAGTCCAAAAGTTGTGACCAATCCTTTCGGTCTGGGCTGACGACCTTCTACAATATAATCTTAATCTCCATGTTCAATACTTCAGCAAGACCATTGATATGAGGATGATATGGAGTGGCAACTTGATGGTCAATGCTGAACTCGTTAGCAAGGGCATACCTTATCATTGATAAAGTGACTCCCCCCATCATAAATCAAAACTCTAGGTACCCCGAACCATGAAACGATATTTTTCCTCAAAAATCTGCAAATGGTCTTAGTATCTGCGGTTCGGACGGGAATTGTCTCAACCCAAGGACTCACATAATCCGCATCAAGTAGAAAGTACTCAAATCCATGACTCTGAGGGAATTAACCCATAAAATCAATGCGCCATGCATCAAAAATCTCACGGAAGTGAATGGGTTGCATCAACATCATATCACGCTGTCCACAAGTGCCCATCCTCTGACAGTCAGTACACCTCTTCAGGAATTCACCAAAATCCTTAAAGAGGGTAGGCCACCATAGGCCGGATTGGAGCACTTTATGTACTGTCCTCCTCCCAGAATGATGTCCTCTTGCCTCAAGCTTGCGGTAGTATGTGAGGACGCTATGGTGCTCCTCCTAAGGAATGCACCGATGCCAGACACTATCTCCTCCTTCATGATAAAGGATGGGATAGTTGGCCGTCACAAAGAAAGTCTCAAGTCACTGTCTGGGCCAAGTTTGTGGAACTTTCTTGGCAACAAAATAGTTTACAATGTCGGTGTACCATGGAAGCAAGGTGATAGCAAGGATCGCCTCATCTAGTAAGGTCTTTGTAATAGGTGACATCTGCTCTAAATCCTCAAGGTTCTCTAATTTGGAGAGGTGATCCGCCGCCAAATTCGTGACTCTAGGCTTATCCTTAATCTCAATGTCGAACACCTGGAGTAGAAGGATCCATCAAGTCAGTCTGGCTTTGGCATCCTTCTTTGCCATGAGGTATTAGATAGCGGTGTGATCTGTAAATATCATCACTAGGGATCCAAGAATATAAGATCTAAACTTGTCCAAAGCAAAGACAAGTGCTAGCATCTCCTTCTCTATAATAGTATAATTCCACTGAGCGACATCCAAAGTCCAGCTAGCATAGTGAATGGCATAAGGCAATCCATCTCTCCTCTGTCCTAGCACAACCCTTATGACAAAATCAAAAGCATCCGTCATGATTTCGAATGGGAGAGACCAATCGGGTGGCTGAAGGACAGGAGCCTCAACAAATAATCCTTTAAGAGTCTCAAACAACATTAGACACTTATCATCTACAATGAACTCGGTGTCTTTCATCAGCAAATCAGTAAGCGATCGGGCAATACGACTGAAATCCTGAATGAATCGTCGGTAAAAACCAACATGTCCCACAAAAGAGCGCAACTATTGTAAATTGAACGGCGGATTGAGATTCATAATGATATCCACCTTGGTCAGATCGACCTCCATGCCCCTGTTGGGGATGATATGACCAAGTAGCGTCCCCTGAGTCACCATGAAGTGGCTCTTCTCCCAAGATAATACAAGATGGACCTCAATACAACGTTGACGTACGTGGTCTAGGCAGTCAAGACAAGCATCAAACCTGTCGTTGTAGATCGAGAAATCATCCATGAATACCTCTAAACAATTACCCACCATATTTAAAAATATGGACAACATGCTCCTTTGGAATGTAGCTAGGGCATTACATAAACCAAATGGCATCCGTCTGAAAGCATATGTCCCAAACAGACAGGTGAATGTCGTTTTCTGCTGGTCTTTGGGTGCTATGGCCACCTGTTTGTATCAAGAGTACCCGTCAAGGAAACAATAGTGACTCTTCCCAGCCAGCCTCTTGATAATCTCATCAATAAATGTCAGTGAGAAATGACCCTTCTTGGTGGCATGATACAATCGTCTGTAGTCCACACAGACCCTCCAAGACGTGGGTACCTGGGTAGCTATCTCCTCTCCAGACTCGCTCACAACCATAGTGATACTCGTCTTCTTGGGTACCACATGCAATGGACTAACCCACTTGGAGTTGGAGATGGGGTTGATAAAATCAGTGCTCCATCATTTCGATATCTCTTTCATGACCACATCTTGAAGATTCAGGTTCAGTCATCGCTGGAACTCACGCAATGGTTTGGCATCCTCTTCGAGATAGGTATGGTGGGAGCACAAGGCCAGATTTATCCCCTAGAGATCAATTACACTCCATCCAATCGCCTTGCTATTTCTTTCAAGAACCTCCGTTAAACGAGATTCTTGCTCTTTAATCAAATCCACTGAGATAATGGCCGGGTACATCTCTGACTTACCTGCAAGGAATTTGTACTTGATCGATTACAACAAGGTCTTCAATTCTGGATAACTGGGAGCTGGCAAATCTGGCTTCTGAAATCTCTGAGTGAATGCTACCAGGTCTGCATGGGAGAACTCTCGCTGCATGTGAAAATCTGAAGAAGGCGGTCCTGCTGGTGTGTTTGTCATATGTACTGGCTCGCTCTCTGCCCTAGCTGTCAGCTCTGTGAGAATTAGACATGGCAAGTAATCATCAAAATCATAACAATCAATGTCTCAATCTAAGGGATCTGAATCTGAACCACATGAAATGTGTTCTGCCTTGCGATCCTGACCACGATCATCAGTCTCAAATGTGTCTTTTGTCAAGAGTATGCTCTCCGAACTCTCATCTGCCAAAATATATGAATCTAAAGTATCTGATGGTGTGACAAAAGCTCGTGATATGGGATCGGACCAAACTGGCTCATCATCTGTAATCACAAAGTCGCACTCCTAGTGGACATCTCACTCTGCATCTGTCATATGCTCTGTATCGCTCGACTGCTCGAAGCAGGCTAAATCTCTTGCTCTGGTCTCCTCGATCATCTTTATTTGTATACTTTCACCCTCGACATGAAAGTATACCTTCCTGCTATCATGATTGGACACTACCTTAGTTATGACCAAGAATAGGCATCCTAGTATGATGGGGGTATCTGTCACAGACTCAGGGATCTCCATGTCCAATACAACAAAGTCCACGAGGAATTTCAGGCCCTGAATTGTGACGACCACATCTTTCAATAACCCCTTTGACCTCTTGACAGATCTATCGACAAACTGAAGGACTGTTTTGCTCTATCGAAGAGGGACAAGCTCGAATCGGTCGAGTAAGGATGCCAGAAGGAGGTTAATAGAAGAGTTGTTGTCTAATAGAGTACGATCGAACCACTGCTCATGGATATGGCATCTGACATATGGAGCTCCTGCATCAGGTCTCTTGGATGACAATAGGTTCTGGATGGCAAAGCAAGTGGCTCGAGTAAGCACATGGATATCTGCATTATGATTCCTCTTCTTCCTGCAGACGGTAGTCTTGTTGGAAATGCGAGCCCACGGCGAGCCATTATGCAATAAATGTTATTGCAATTCACTCCTTAATCTGAAATGAAGAATACATAATTTGCATAATAGGTCCCTTAGTACAATTAGGGTTATGTACCATGGCCATCTTAATGATCATAGAGCTGTTGATTCAATTATTGAATCATAGAGGCTGGTGCTTAGATGAATATCTAATGAGTTAGATTGAGGACTCATCGAGCACCGTCAAATGATCGTTAAGAGATGATCTCCAGCCTGAGTAGGAGATGGCAATCCTTATCTTTAAAGGTTGATATCTGACCGACCTCTTGATGCAGGTCCTCTGCATAGGAATAGAGATTCGGAGGTGTCAGATTAGTTAGGTCAAAGAGTTGACTTAACGAGATCGAGATAACCAAAGTCCTATATCGTATGCTGTCATGATATAGGCACGCATCCTCTGACCGGAGACAGATGTGTTGCTATATGTCTAAGTATGTACATTTGGCAGACCAATAGGTTGATGACCTAATCCAGGTCTATACACCGGTGCGCTGGTATACATATAAGGGCATATGAGTAATACGATCTCTCAAAGGGATCATACAGGTTCAGTTACTGAACCGGAAGACATGAGCTCACTCATGAGATATTGGGAAGAATCAAATTCCGTGCGCACGATCGTCTCGCTTTGGAAGCTTGACTGAATTTGTAGGTTTGATATATACTTTTGGAAAGTATATGATCAAGACCTAGGTATGATATACACTTTTGGAAAGTGTATGATTGATACCAACTCCCAATGATCGAATGAGAAACTTACTGATAAAATCATGAAGTAGACAGTATAAAGTTGATCCAATACTTCGGGTTTAGTCTGAGTCTTCCAGTATGCAGGATGTACAGGTATTGGGAATACCTGAGGGTGATGTGATCATAAACGATTGTATAACCATGACGCTTCCATTCCTAGGGAGTGATGAAACGGGTCTAGATTTTAGTGACTCCTCTCAGTAGAGAAGTGATCTGATCTTGGTCCAAGTGTTGGACATTGATCTGAATGTGATTCAGATACAATGAGAAGATTAGATTTACGGTTTTGATTTAATCAAGCATCTATGGGAGGCCCGCGATCTGGATTTGAGATACGATCTCAATATCCATGTCACTATACGTGGAACAATACAATCGCCCTGTCTTTATCTCCAAGTATCTACGGAGAAAGCGCATTATCCTTGAAGGAGTTCATGGATAATTCTATTGTTGATTTATGTATCCGAGCATTGAGAAAATGGATAATTGAATGTGATTTAATTATCATGAGTAATATGAATTTGATTCATATTATAAAGAGAGTTATCTGAGATAATTAAATGTGATTTGATTATCAAAGATGTGAATAATGTGAATGTGATTCATATTATTTGAGAACAAGAGAATAAAGATCCAAGATGATTAAATGTGATTTAATTATCATGGATATGAATAATGTGGATAACAATATCCATATTAGTCATATATATTATAAATGTGATTTATAATATATAAGAGAGAGCTATTTGTGATTTACATTTGTTAATTAAATGTTAATGTGAATTGGATTCACATTGGACATTGAATTGAAAATGTAATTTACATTTTGTTTTGGGTTGTGAATATGATTCACAAATTTCCAATGGCATGATTGCAATGTTCACAAAATAAATTGGATTTATTTTTGTGAAATAATTTGCAACAAATGTTGTTGCAAATATTGGAGAGAATCATGAGATAATGTAATCTCATGTAATAGGAAAAAGGAAGCTCCCTTCCTAATGAGGAGAGGGGACGACCACAATTCCATAAGGAATGTGGTGGCCGTCCACCCTCCTTATGGAAGGAGGCTTGCCTCCTTTCCTATCTCTCCAATGGAGATTGATTTGATATAAATCAAATTATATTTAATATATATTTGATTTTTATTAAATTAATTGTTGTTGTGTTTTTAGCAACAAATCATGACCATTGAAAGAAACACAAATTAATGTGGACCATTGGATTTGTGTTGACACATGGATTGAGATCCATGGATCCCAAAACCCTATAAAAGGAGAGGCACCCCATTGCTCTTCTTGGCACATAAGTGAGACAACAAGTCTCTCTCTCTCTCTCTCTTTCTTTCTCTTTCTCTCCCTCTCATGGCCGTCCACCATGGATGCCCTAGAGAGGCTCTCCATCGCCGCGGCACCGTCGTTATGCTGCCCGATGTTTTGCTCGTGGAACTCCGTCTACTTTGGCATGCCTTGCTCGTGAAGAAGACGTCGGATCTCGTGTGTCGAGATCAGGAGATCCACCGCTTGGATCATCAACATGAAATGCGAGAAGCACGCGGTTCATCCCCGCGCTCGCAAGCGTCTCCTCCGACGGATCGGACTTGAGACAGGAGGTCTCTTCGTTTAGAGACTTGATCGCAACCACGCTTCAAGAGGTAAACCTAATACTTGTTTGTGGTTTAGACGAAACAATCCGAGAAGTATTCTTGGATCATGTGGTTTCGTCACATGAAAATTTTTTAATTTCCGCTGCATAGAACAACTAGTGCGACTAGTCGTTCTTCGTCATATTCGATACGACGATCACGCTTCCGTGATGCGCTTGAGGATATAACTATATCCTTCAAGTGGTATCAGAGCCTTAGGTCGGTGGTTTTGGATACGATCCATAAACCGGGGATGACTTGAGTTCATTAGGGTTTGCGAAAGTTTTCTTGCATTTCATTTTCGCATCTCTATTTTGATATTATTTTCGGCACTGTTTGAATTGTTTAAACACGAAAATAATATATGGATTTTATTCCCCATTAAATAAGGAAACCATAGGATCTGAGTTTGCGTGATTTCGATTCCGTTTGCTCTAGATATGCTCATTTTAGTAAACATGTATCCACTGTTTTGGGGACTGCGGATCATGACGTAATTAAGATGTTAATTGCGGATTTGAAACGCCTTGAAATGCGTGCAAATCACTTGAGTTCTGTTGTAAATCAAGTTAGCAAACTTTAGAAATTTACTTTGCTTAATTTGGATTTAAATTGATTGAGATATGGTATTTTTAGTAAGTGAGGGTCATTGCTGAAAATACTTTCCTAATCAAGAACCTAGTGATTGTCATTTAATTAATTAGTGAAATTAAATTGTTTAATTTCCTGGAATAATTATGCATAAATATTTGTGAAATATTTGATGATAATTATGCCCTTAAATGACTTTGCCCTAACCAACAAATGATTAGATGTGATCTAGATCAAGATTGGTTACATGATCTACATGATCAACATTCCAACAAACATGTTGCTTGAATAGGACTTGGGATTTGTTTAGCAAATCTCATTATAATGTTAATCAAAATTGTTTTGATTATTACTATATGGTATAATTTCGGTTGAAGAACCGATGATCATCTCGAGTACAAAATGATCTATTTTGCATTATCCTTTCCCGAGGTGGATATGGTGTCTAGTCGGAGAGCATTGGGGTTGCGGGTTGCAACGTATGTGGTCCGTCCCACTCTCGTCGGTACTGGCCATGACAACAGGTAGGGTTAGTATAATGCTTAAGAAATCATGATGTATTTCTAATTATTAAAATTCGAAATAATACGTATTTGAGATAATACTATAATTCAAGTAACAATTAAAAAGTATTTGTTGGATATTAATTAGATCATTAATTTAATATGATTAGATTAATTGGAATCCAATTAAAATTAAGACACTCTATTATAAATAGACGTGTTATTTCCCTTGGAAGAATTAATCATAATGAATATGATTCATAATGATTAATTAGAATTTGAATATGATATGGAGGATCACATAAGTGACATCCATGGTCTCCCGTCAAGGCGAAGGGTTCCGTCGCCAGGGATTGTATGTAGGAGATGCCTGTCCGAAGTGACAGCTCCTGTATGCAAGCGCATCTGGATCGGGCTCTTTGCTTCTCGAAAGAGTAAGGCCGTATACGTAGTGACCCCAATATCGGATCCTCATATTATTGGGGCGATATTGGATTGCGTATAACGAGTACTATTCCTGTTGACGGTTGGTTCAATTAACGACGGGTCAACATTGCCTTAGGGGTGGTGGGCTCGGGTGTTAAAGACCGAATTGGGAGATGCAAGTTGGACTTGCAAGGCGGAATGTATTCCCACTTCTTTTTATCCGAGTTGTAGGTTCTCATATTATTGGGATGCAACAAAGATAAGGAAGGAGATCCCAGATCTTGTTGAGATATAATGGTAAGTATATCTCTTACATTGAAAGTGATTAAGGGAATGAACTTTCAGTGTTGACAAGACAAGACAACTTTGATATAAAAATCCTAAATCAAAGTAAAATATATATATATATATTTATATATTTATGCAAATTTCTTATTTCAGATAATCCTTCATTAAAACCCACTCAATGATATACTTAATAATAACCAGTAAAATATCATGGATTGGACTCATGATCCAGATATTGTACTTGCAATTGGACACATAATGTATGTGGTTGCAATGTGCAAGTTTCCTCATAATATTGAGGAATGACAATTAAATAGATAATAGGACTACAACCCTAGGGTTTGTATGTCTCTATAGTCTTGATCTCTCATCGGATGTACTTTGGAAGTGACATGTCGATGATGATCGTAATTGTCAAATAATCCTTATAAAATTAATGAAGATATTCTGGCATACATATGTGCTCTTGACATTTAACATGAATGAGATGGTTCACTGCATCATGCAGAATGGTGGCTATATGAGAGATGATGTATTCAAATTGTTTGAGTACCTACCTGAACCTATGTTTTAAGAGTTTAGATGGATGTAGATGATGAGTGTCATCATTCTACTATCTATACTCTGGTCATTCATGAAGCTTCATAATATTCATATTGTATGAATTTAATGAAGCATGTATAAATGTTGAAATGCTCTTACATAAGAGATCCTTAGTCTTAAGCAATGGTTGCTTATAGATAAAGGGAGCGCAGTGGAAGCATGGGTTGGACCCGAGTAAGAAGTATGGTCAAAGAGTTGACTGTACATCTATGACTTCCATATGTCATCCGAAGAGTTGGATGAATACCAATACTGCAATAAGTTGATGTGTTGATAGTATGACTATCAAGTCTATCTAGAATCCTTAGAGAAGGACTCGGATGGAGCATCAGATTAATCTACATAAATCATTGATAAGATAAAGTCAAATAATTGTATCTCAATCTTCTGATGACATTTGCAATAGGTTGCATATGTTTTAGAAGACTGGAAAATTTGATCTTAAAGGTTTATAGTTATCCACATGGATATTGATGCAATTGTTGCAACAATCTCTGTTGGATTGATAGACTTGTTAATTTCAGTGGGAGAGTCCTTAGTCTTAGAGAATGTCTCTATGACCTAGATATAAGAATACACTCATTGTTTGTTTCTAAATGTTAGAAATGAACATGAATCTGAGATAGAACTATCATAAAGAGTTATGATGTATATATTTCAGATAGTAATCTAATAATCTAGTGGACTTCACTAAATTAGAAAATTAATGAATGGTTCATTAACATTTCTAAATACTGAAATTAAACCTTAAGATCAATAGGAGGATGAAGATCATTTGACAATGATCTAGCATCAAGCCTTGGACATTTGTCTATTGATTTGATCAATAGACTAGTAAGAGATGAAACTTTAGAATGTCTAAAATTTCAAAACTTACATACTTATGAATATTGTATTCAAAGAAAAATGTCCAATACACCCTTCTTAGAGAAAGGTATAAGATGCCAAGGTATTCAGGATCTCATGGATATTGATGTATGTAGATCATCTATATCATAGTAAACATTATGGATATGTGATATCTGTTGATGATTATGTATGATATGAGATTTCTTCTCTTCACCTAAGAAACCTTTGAAATGTTCGAAGATTTCATTATTTTTGGTTTAGAACCAAAGTTTGAAGGAAGATAAAATGAATTTGATCTAATCTAGGTAGCAAGTACCTACTAGATAAATTCAAAGAATACCTTATAGAGATATGAATATCACTTCTATCTCAATCCTCCTAACACACCTTAACTCAATAGAGTTATAGGTATATACAATTGGATCATGTGTGACATGATCTTATCAATGATGAATTTTAGCATAATTATCCCTTAGTTTCCAGGTATATATGTGTAGAAGAGACTACACTATATATGCTTAATATGATTCCATGCATGCAAGCTGGAATCTAGCACTTGAGAGTGCTACTTCATTAGAAAAATAAAGGATGGTATTGGATACCTACTTTATGACCTTGAGATTCTTAAAATATCTCATCTCTGAGAAGGTGATTCTTAGATGTTGAGACTCTTGAGAATCAAGATAAAAATGAAGTGTAGGAACTCATTTAATCTTGAGAAGATAATGAGGCTCCTGAAATTGGAAACTAAGAGGACAATTAAAAATGAAACACTAATACCTCTTCAAATGAGTTTGAGGATGGATTCCATGTGTCAGAGAAATCTGACAATGATTGAACTTCATGTGATGAAGCTTCTGAAGATCATAGCATGGATAGATGGATGTTAGCAATAAAAGTCTAATGTAGACTTCATATGCAAGTATTGTATATGGACCCTCGTGGATCCACCTATATGGGTAAAACCTGTAAAGGTGTAAATGGATCTTCAAGAGAAAGGGAACCTGATGAGAAGGTAGAGACCTTCAAAGCACAGTTTGTAGCCATGAGCTACACACTGGAAGAGAAGACATTGCTTGCAATAAGACTTGCTCTTCGGTGACCATGCTTAAAACCATCAGAATATTGCTAACCTTAGCTACACAACTTGACTATTGCATCTTCAAGATGTAAGTCAATATTGCATTCCTCTACGAATACCTCTTTGAGGATATTCACATGAAGTAGCCCCAGGGCTTCATGATTGAGGAAAGCAAGGTGTGCAAACTAAGGAATCCATCTATGGACTCAAATAAGCTTCTTGAAGTTGGACCATAAGATTTGATGGAATTATAATTGTTATGATTTCAGATGGAATCTTGATGAGCCATGCGAAGCTTAGTGGGAGTGCCTATGTGTTCATCGTGCTAAATGTAGATAATATCCTAATCATTTAGAATGATATAAGGATAATAATAAGTGTTTTATTATCTGGTTGTTCCATAACTTGAGATATGATCTCAAAGATACCTCTTAGATCTTAGTTCTGAAGATGTTCAGGAGCAAAGAGAAGAGGGTATTGGGATTGTCACATTAATAGTACATCTTGGACATATTCCATTTTATGGAAAATTCCAAGAAAGGCTTCCATCCCTTAAGATATGGTACTGACCTATCTAAAGGGATAGCACCTCAAAGAGTTGAGGAAGTGAATGCTAGAATTACTTGCCCTTGGGCATCAGTTCTGAGAAGCCGGGTGTGTGCTAGATGTGTACAAAAGCCAGATGGCTGCCATGCAGTGGGAGTAGTAAACTGTTACTAATCCTACTATGGAAATAAAACACTTGGTTGTAGTAAATGCAAAATCTTCATAGATGACAAGATTTTTGAGATAGTGATCTCGAAGTCTTATCTTCAGAAACTTAAGACTTTATAGATAGAGATCTAAAAGGTCTTAATTGTGGATACCTTAAGAGATAGTGATCTCCAAGAATAAGGGTATTCTTATAATGATTATGGAAATACTGGTTATGATAATTATTAAGTTGTAGTGTCAGGGACACTGTAACCAACTAGATTGAGTATTGGTTGCATGAGATGCAACATTCACATTAGATGCGAGCACTGTTACTGGGGATATGCAAGTGCCGTAAAAGGACTTTGTATAGTCTCGCGGGAACAGAGTGACTGATCAGCTTACCTAGCTATTTTCTAAATAGCCTATGATTGTCACATGAGTGCGGGTTTAAATGATTATCCCATTAATGGCTCTTTGGGCTAGTGGGAGATTGTTGGAAATGCGAGCCCACGGCGAGCCATTATGCAATAAATGTTATTGCAATTCACTCCTTAATCTGAAATGAAGAATACATAATTTGCATAATAGGTCCCTTAGTACAATTAGGGTTATGTACCATGGCCATCTTAATGATCATACAGCTGTTGATTCAATTATTGAATCATAGAGGCTGGTGCTTAGATGAATATCTAATGAGTTAGATTGAGGACTCATCGAGCACCGTCAAATGATCGTTAAGAGATGATCTCCAGCCTGAGTAGAAGATGGCAATCCTTATCTTTAAAGGTTGATATCTGACCGACCTCTTGATGCAGGTCCTCTGCATAGGAATAGAGATTCGGAGGTGTCAGATTAGTTAGGTCAAAGAGTTGACTTAACGAGATCGAGATAACCAAAGTCCTATATCGTATGCTGTCATGATATAGGCACGCATCCTCTGACCGGAGACAGATGTGTTGCTATATGTCTAAGTATGTACATTTGGCAGATCAATAGGTTGATGACCTAATCAAGGTCTATACACCGGCACGCTGGTATACATATAAGGGCATATGAGTAATACGATCTCTCAAAGGGATCATACAGGTTCAGTTACTGAACCGGAAGACATGAGATCACTCATGAGATATTGGGAAGAATCAAATTCCGTGTGCACGGTCGCCTCGCTTTGGAAGCTTGACTGAATTTGTAGGTTTGATATATACTTTTGGAAAGTATATGATCAAGACCTAGGTATGATATACGCTTTTGGAAAGTGTATGATTGATACCAACTCCCAATGATCGAATGAGAAACTTACTGATAAAACCATGAAGTAGACAGTATAAAGTTGATCCAATACTTCGGGTTTAGTCTGAGTCTTCCAGTATGCAGGATGTACAGGTATTGGGAATACCTGAGGGTGATGTGATCATAAACGATTGTATAACCATGACGCTTCCATTCCTAGGGAGTGATGAAACGGGTCTAGATTTTAGTGACTCTTCTCAGTAGAGAAGTGATCTGATCTTGGTCAAAGTGTTGGACATTTATCTGAATGTGATTCAGATACAATGAGAAGATTAGATTTACAGTCTTGATTTAATCAAGCATCTATGGGAGGCCCGCGATCTGGATTTGAGATACGATCTCAATATCCATGTCACTATACGTGGAACAATACAATCGCCCTGTCTTTATCTCCAAGTATCTGCGGAGAAAGTGCATTATCCTTGAAGGAGTTCATGGATAATTCTATTGTTGATTTATGTATCCGAGCATTGAGAAAATGGATAATTGAATGTGATTTAATTATCATGAGTAATATGAATTTGATTCATATTATAAAGAGAGTTATCTGAGATAATTAAATGTGATTTGATTATCAAAGATGTGAATAATGTGAATGTGATTCATATTATTTGAGAACAAGAGAATAAAGATCCAAGATGATTAAATGTGATTTAATTATCATGGGTATGAATAATGTGGATAGCAATATCCATATTAGTCATATATATTATAAATGTGATTTATAATATATAAGAGAGAGCTATTTGTGATTTACATTTGTTAATTAAATGTTAATGTGAATTGGATTCACATTGGACATTGAATTGAAAATGTAATTTACATTTTGTTTTGGGTTGTGAATATGATTCACAAATTTCCAATGGCATGATTGCAATGTTCACAAAATAAATTGGATTTATTTTTGTGAAATAATTTGCAACAAATGTTGTTGCAAATATTGGAGAGAATCATGAGATAATGTAATCTCATGTAATAGGAAAAAGGAAGCTCCCTTCCTAATGAGGAGAGGGGACGACCACAATTCCATAAGGAATGTGGTGGCCGTCCACCCTCCTTATGGAAGGAGGCTTGCCTCCTTTCCTATCTCTCCAATGGAGATTGATTTGATATAAATCAAATTATATTTAATATATATTTGATTTTTATTAAATTAATTGTTGTTGTGTTTTTAGCAACAAATCATGACCATTGAAAGAAACACAAATTAATGTGGACCATTGGATTTGTGTTGACACATGGATTGAGATCCATGGATCCCAAAACTCTATAAAAGGAGAGGCACCCCATTGCTCTTCTTAGCACATAAGTGAGATAACAAGTCTCTCTCTCTCTCTCTTTCTCTTTCTCTCCCTCTCATGGCCGTCCACCATGGATGCCCTAGAGAGGCTCTCCATCGCCGCGGCACCGTCGTTATGCTGCCCGATGTTTTGCTCGTGGAACTCCGTCTACTTCGGCATGCCTTGCTCGTGAAGAAGATGCCGGATCTCGTGTGTCGAGATCAGGAGATCCACCGCTTGGATCATCAACATGGATTGCGAGAAGCACGCGGTTCATCCCCGCGCTCGCAAGCGTCTCCTCCGATGGATCGGACTTGAGACAGGAGGTCTCTTCGTTTAGAGACTTGATCGCAACCACGCTTCAAGAGGTAAACCTAATACTTGTTTGTGGTTTAGATGAAACAATCCGAGAAGTGTTCTTGGATCATGTGGTTTCGTCACATGAAAATTTTTTAATTTCCGCTGCATAGAACAACTAGTGCGACTAGTCGTTCTTCGTCGTATTCGATACGACGATCACGCTTCCGTGATGCGCTTGAGGATCTAACCATATCCTTCAGGTCTTCTCTCTCAAATTCTTCTTGAAGAGTGGGATGTGCTCTAGTTTCTCCTGTAGAGTCAACTGGATATGGAATCAATCAATCATCTGCTGGTTGAACTCTAACTTGTGTTTCTTTTTGGGATTTTCTGGTTTATTCCGCTTCGCTAAGTGGAGTGCCTGTGTGAAGGGGATGATTGGACCCTCTCCAAAGAGAGGGTCAGGAATAGTCTCCTATATGTGTAAAGGGGTAGAATCCACACTAATATCATCATGCAACACATATGGACTCGAAGGAGATACAGAAACCTTTCCTTTATTCATATTTTTGGTCTTTTCCATTTTTCCATTTTTTGTATTTTTTTGTCCTAAGATACAAAAGAGGGTGACACAACTGAAGGTGAAATGGTGGCATCAGTATCACCCACAACATTTGTTTTTGCGGCATCAGTACCGTACTATAGCTCAACAAATGGAGAAATGGTGGCATCAATACCACTGTTTGCATCTAGAATCATGACGAACTCAGTACCGTCGGATGGATCTACATCTTTGTTGTCTTCAACACCACCGTCATCATCATCATGAATGGCATCAACTATCCTCCTCGTGTGGCGCTCCAGAATCTCCATGGGGTCGTCACTGAGACGAGGCATTGCTAGCTGGCATCCTACCGCTCCTAAGTGTCACGAAATCAACATCAAATATATAGGAAGATATATCACCCAAAGAATTACTAGGAGTAGTAGTATTTGTAAACTGTACCTAGTTAGACTTCCTCTTCAGATTATTTGGGTTCAGTTCAATCTGAGCGGGTATGTCGGCCTTGCCCTTGATGATTTCCCTCATCTCCTGCCGGAACTCATCCATATCTCGCCGGAAGGATGCCTTATGATCAGAAAGTAAATGGGTGAGGTCGTCAAGGGCTGGATTCTCATAGATGGGTCCATGAGAATATGACGGGTTGCCTCACTAGAAATGAGGCTGGGACTGCTGGTAATGAGGGGGAGGCTGAGAGTATTGAGAGTGAGGCTGTTGCGGCTGCCTCCATTATTATCTCTGGTATGAGAGACATGGACCCTGCTGGTGCTGCTGATGGTACTACTGGGAGTGATGGGGCTGTTGCTGCTGGCTGCTCTGTCCACCCTGAGATGGATGATGTTGCTGGGACGAGGTGCCTCCGGTAGACCATCTGAATCCAGGATGATCGCAATGGATCCTAGGCTGCTGCTGGTACCAATAGTACCAAATCCTGTTGACTTCCGTCAACAACTCATGCTCAAAGGATGGAGGGGGAAGAACTGTTAGGGGTTGATCCAGCTGGTAGACCACCATCTGAGTGTCCTGAGATGGTGGTGACTGTGAGTAGTGCTACAACGGCTGGACTGGATCTTCCTGAATGTGGTGGACCTTGAGGTACGTGGCAGAGGGCTGGGTGGAGATACTACTGGAATCAACCCGTGACCTAAGACGGGACTATGGAGCCGTCTGTGCCTCCTGGAGACACATGATACGAGTCTTAAGGTCACTTAGTGTCTGGCCAACTGATCGATCTGGGTAAGGCCCTAGCACTGCTTCTTCTCAGTGATCTCGATGCGCTTCAACTTTCGCTGATGATCCCCATGTCAGCGGCTGAGGACTCAACATGAGTTGTTGTTGATAAAGTAGAAGGATCTGCATTGACCCATGCTATCCTCTAATAAGGCACAACCTGTGAGAGGGGCTTCCCTGAGTGTAGACCCTACTCTGGGACATCACCATGTAGTTCTCTACCATCTCTTCATAGATGGCCCAGACTTGGTCCTCATTCTTGGCAAAATAGGACCCTCCATACAAGGCATTTACTAGCCCCTGCAGCTTCGGTGTCATCCCACAAAAGAAGCTCTAAACTAAGTTGGGCTGGGATATCTTGTGGGGTGGACACCAGTCAATGATCTCTCTGAATCAATCCCAAGCCTCGTGGAACTACTCGTTTGGGATCATGGTGAAGTTGCTCGTGATGCGTTGGTCTAACCAAGTGGATAGTACTTGTTCAAGTACTCAGTCCGGAGCTGCTCCCAGGTGGTGACATATTTCCCTAAATGCTTCAACCAATAGGCAGCTCTGCCAACTAAGGAGAATGGGAAGGCCATCATCTTGATCGTGTCCTCGTCCACGAATCTATCGTGGATTGTGCTGGAGATCATCTTAAACTCCTAGAGATGTAGATGCGGCTCCTCGGTGGCTAGCCCATGAAACTTGGGCAGTAATTGGATAGTCTAGGGGCAAATCTTGAAGTCACCTAGAATATCTGGTAGCTGGATCCAGCGGTGGGTGAGGGTTGCACCAGGGTTGTGCAACTGCCTCATCGTGTGTGATGGCCTAGCTAGCTCCTGCTGATCCTCTGGTCGTCCATCTCCTCCTCCAGCTACTGGTATCTCTCCACCGGATGGTCTCTATGACTCTGCTCTCTCAGCTCACAACTGTGTCAGCTCCCTTCGCACCTCGACCATAAATGCTCCCTGGTCTCTGATATGTCGTTACATGGTTTCCACGGAGGCCAGGAGTGTGTTGTTTATGGTGCCCTGATCAAGTACATGTGTGGATCCTTGTGGCTGCTCATCGGTGCATCCCTCACTGTCGGCCATCTCTTGGGTCTCTGTAAAGGCAAAAGACCTCAATTCAGGTGCTGTTAAATGAACATATATATGTGCTAGTCTCTGCTCTAGCACCTCAGGACCGGTAGAAGGGTGGTCGAGGGGGAACAAGGTGGTAGCGTACTCGGGTTCAGAGAGCAGGTCTGGGCTCTCCAAATCCGCTCTAGATAAATGAGGAGGAGTGATCGAAAGTGGTGCTATCAAAGGAAGCCTAAGGGACCTCCTTCCCATCATCGTGATGTAGGGATTTATGATGATGAGATCTAGAATGCAAACAAGATCAGAAGTGAAATCCCCTGACGGGTCCGGAATCGCACGTGTTAAAAGTTGGTTTTTATCCTATTCGTGAAAATAAATGTGTATCGTTCGTTGTAGGCGGCGATCGGAATCAGTCAAGAAATAACCACAAAATATTAATCAATTTCAATCAAGTGGTTTTATATTTATTTTACTTGGGCAAGTCCCAAGGTCGATCACAAGGAGGCAAAGGAACAACCTAGAACTCTGTCTATCCAATTTCGTGTTCGGTTATCAAGACGGTCTTTTTTTTGGAATTTTTAATGCAATAAAGGGATGCAAAATGCACTTTTGGCCTATTTTAAGGACTAAAATGTAAATTTCGATCAAACGATGTTGGAAAAATACGAAAATTGGTCACAATGTAAATGATGATGAAATGAATGCACTGTAATTTTTTTTGGAATTTTTGGATGCAATAGAAATTTTTTATGAATTTTTAAATGCAAACAAAATGATTTTCAATATTTAATTATAATAAATATTAAACCTAATTATTTTCAGGGAATAAAATTATCTAAGATCTAACACTAGATGATTGATCTTAGAAAAAGCCTAGACCTCGAAAATGTGGGGTTGAATATCTATTAAAAATTAAATAGTGAAATGTCCAAAATGATTTTTACAGGGCAAAATATGCATGAAAATGCAAATCTTTTTGGGCACAATGTCAAGCACAATTAACTCTCTAATATGTGATTTTTTGGGAATTTGTAGAGCTCATGTTAATCAAATAAAAATTCAAGAGCATAAATTGGGCAAAGTTTGCAAATTTCCACAGAATAATTGATTATTAATTAACCATTAATAATGAAAATACCCATGGCATGTCAAAATGTAGAGAATTAGATGAGGAACACAGTGCTATTTTTAAATACATAAAATAATGTAGAGAATAAGTTCAAAATTGCTGAGAAACACAAGGGTACAGATGCAATAATATAAAGAAATAAAAACAATGCAGGGGGACCTAATGTTAATTACCTATAAAATGGGGGTGGATCTGCAATTGTGCCATGGAGGTCACGTGTGCTGCACGTGACCTCTAGCTAGAGGAGCTGCAGCGCAAAAATGAGGAAGGAGAGGGGGCCTTTGCAATTTGCCCAAGGGGCACGTGCGTGGCACGTGACGGGGCTGGCGTGCTGATGAAGTTTCCCACACACGTGCGAAGCACGTGCGGGGGACCTCGGGCCTCGAGCCCGGCCCTGTTGGCGATAAAAACACGGAGGAGGGGTAGAGGGGAGACTGGGCTCCTCCTGGCGATCGGTGCTCCAGTGGTGGAATCGCGGAGGAGAGGCGAGCTCCCGGCTGTGTCCGCGGTGGCGAGAACGGTGGAGCAGGTGGTCGTCGTTGAAGTTGGATGTCGTCGGAGGCGGAGGCGTTGAGCGTGGTTGGCGTCGTCGCATTATTGAAGGTGGTTGGAAGTGATGGAAGCAAAGTGGTTGTCGGCGAAGAAGCTGGAAGCAGGTGGAGTAAAAGGTGATGGCGGAGATGGCGGAGTTGTCGATGGCGTGGGCTCCACGGTCAAGGACCGAAGCAGGGACAGTATTCCTTGCGGTGCTGCTACGAGGAGCTGGGCATCCTCGGACCTCGTCGGCGAAGAATAGCACCCAAGCGCTGTCACCGCCTTGTGCTCTCGACTTGATGCGTATCCGACGGATAAGGTGGTCGAGGGGAGGTCGTTGGTCTTAAATAGGACAGCGAGGAGGTCGGAGGTGGTTGGCGAGGAGCGAGATGAGCGGAGGGCATTGCGGAGAAGGCGGGGGTCATTGGCGGCGGCCGTTGCGGAAGACGCGGAGGGGCGGAGCGGTCAAAGGGGGTGCAGGAGGATGATGGTCAAGGGTCGTCCGATCGGCCGTGATCGGACGACCCGGATCGTGACATGTGGCTGGGGCGGTTAGGGAGAGAGGGTGCGGGGCGCACGTGCAGTGCGCGTGCGGGGGTAGCACGTGCGTTGCACGTACGTGGGTTTTTTTATTATTTTTTTAAATGAATAATAAATAGCCCGAAAATGACTGACACGTGGCGGCCTCTGGGGCGGCCACGTGTCAGCTCTAAAAAAATCCGAAAATAAAAGATTTGTAAAATCAAAAAGAAATAGTAAACGACCTCGGATCGAAAAAGTTCCTTCACGAAAAATGCTCGTCTCGACGAGATACAACTTTCATGAACACATCAAAACCAAAATCGATCAAATGCACAAAGTGAATTTTTGGGGTACCCCATGTACATAGAATACCTAGATTTTTGGATTTTCTAATTTTTTTGTCATTTTTAAACAAGATAAAAATCTGGAAAAATATAGAGAAATCAAAGATAAATAAAAGACATCTAAATCTAATTTTTTTATTTTTATTGATTAAGAAAATATATACATAAAATATAGGTCTAAAAACCGCTAAAATATACAATGTACAAAAGAGGCCTAAAACCCAACTTTCACATACGAGCTCCGATTCACTTGAACTGGTCTTGTTTTTAAGGTAATTGAATGTGCATTAGTACAAAAGTGAGTAGGATCAAATCAGATACTGGATGGGGAAGATATGGGGCTTTTAGTCGAAAAATCCTAAAACTAGGGTTTGGGTTTTCGGTCCACTTAACAGGGTTAGTGATTTTTTTGTATTTTTTATTTATTCTTGTTAGTTATGTGTACACAGTGGAGGTGGTTTTGGGTTATGCAGTGTTAGCATGAAGGAGTTAAAAATTCGGGAAATTAGGCGATTTACAGGTCAAGTTTGGCTTGGATTTTTGGCTTCTTATGCTAAAATGCAATTCTTATGAAAAATATGCATGGATGCTAATTATGCAGAATAAATGCTGGAATGCTGTTGATTTTGATGGATCTGAGCTTAATTAATGAGATTTAGAGTGATGAATCCGAGATTCATCACCCCCAAATTCACCTACTCAACACTCGAGCTGATGACCGCCTAAGATATCGGTTGTTAATCTTGTCAGTTTTATTTAGGTGATCAATCAATCTATCAGAGCGATTAAGCGAGTTGTTGGGAACCCGATGCTCCCAGGAGACTGCCCCAATCCCACAATTATTTTTACCCAACCAGTATGGATTGTAGACTGTTTACCAGCAACCCGATCTATCCACTCTACTAAGGAAGTCCTAGACTGATTATCGGCTATCCGATGAAGTCCTCACTGGAGAACAACCAACACAAGACCGGTATTCTGCAAGGAGCTCGGGTATGGCTCTACCTAGTATGTGGGTAACTATCTCACTGCAGATAAATCAACCAATAAGGGGGCGACTCTCTACAAAATAAGAAATTTTTAGGTGAAGTGTATTTTAAGGTTAATATTGCATTAACAGTCCTAATTTTATTTTGTTTTCACTTTTTATGTAAAGACAATTTTTAACAAAATTTTCGATTTCTTTGGTTATTTTTAGTCCAATAAAACAAGGGGAGGAAATCAAAAAGTCGGTGCACAATCAAACACAATGATGTATGCAGAGATAGAAATGCGTACCTGACTCCAGCACTCTAGGGTGATCTATGCATAAATTAAAGATAGGAAATAAACTAACTATATGATGTACGAGGAAATCGGACTTAGTCGAGCAATTTATATTAATCGTGAAGAACACTAGCTAGCTAGTAAATAAAGACTGGAGTCCGATCTTGTGAGTCACTCAGTGCCAGCCACAACAGGTCCTACTAACGTTGTTGGTGACTCCTCACGATGCGTGGTCTAATATCCAATTAAGTTAACTTTTTGATTTATTTTTATCTAAGTCTAATTACGATCTATATGAATAGATAACCAATTATGTGTGGGGCCTTAGCTAATTATGTAACAATCAACAAAAGTCCCAAGTCTAAGGGCCAAATCCTCGAGAATGAATAGAAAGAAAAAGCGATCAAAACAAACCACAAAAAACTATGGTGAGGTCCCCTGAGTGCACCGACACTCGGCGAAACAGACCCCGAAGTGTCTAAGTGTCCAAACGAGTGTCCAGGAGTCTAATTATTACAATCAGAAGTGATTGCAAAAATAAAACTAATCTATGAGCAATAACTAATCTCTAATCCTTTCTTCTCCTCCTCAGATGCAGGATTCTGTAGGAGAAAACCGAAGCATCCTTGGGCGGTTCCTCGCGTAAAAAGAGAAACAACAATGTGTCAGAAAGTAGTTATATCAAATAGATAAAATTATGGAAAAAGGCTACAAAGCAGTGCTCCCCAACAAAGGTGTCATTCTGATGACTCGCCAAAATGCTCGGGTTAAGTAAACAAATAATCAAGGGTCGTTGCGATCTGAATCACTAAGCATAGTCAACAAGAAAAATAAACCACTAAACAGAGATCAAGCAAGCAATCAAAGCATGTGTAAGCGGTTCGTGATTTTATTTACCTGATATAACCAACATGGTCGAACACAAGGAGCATGAAAATTCTACAAGGTAGTCAAATTTCAGGAAATAAATAAA
Source organism: Ottelia alismoides (assembly GCA_037367405.1). Lineage (NCBI taxonomy): Eukaryota > Viridiplantae > Streptophyta > Magnoliopsida > Alismatales > Hydrocharitaceae > Ottelia > Ottelia alismoides. The sequence goes on from JAZKJV010011570.1 coordinate 482,700, forward strand.
ATTTTAGTGTTTTTTAATTTTGTATTTTTTTAAATTTTTGAATAAAGGCAAGCAAGAACTCAAGGCAAAAAACACACAACACACTATTTTTGTATTTTCAAAATTGCTAAAAGTATCAGAAAATTATGATAAAAATATTTTTGGGTTTTATATGTTTTTAAATGTTTTTCTAATTTTCTAGGATTATTCAGATGCTTTTGGAATTTTATAAAAATTAAATAAGGCTTAAAAGGATAAACATTGCATAACCAGGATTAAATTGCAAGTTTAAAATAACTAAAATGCCCTAAAATCATGAATATCAATTTTATAATAAAATATGAATAAAAATATACAAATAAGAACTAAAATTGGAATTTTTGTATTTTTCTTGGATTTTATATGATTTTTCTAATTTTTTAAGTGTTTTGTAATTTTTATGTTTTTTATTGTGAATTTTCAAACAAAATTAATGCAGTAAATAAAACATACAAAAAGGCAAGCATAGATTTTTTTTGGATTTTTTAAAACCTTTTTAAATTTTTATAAATTTTCTAACACAAATTGGGATATTTTTAAGGGTTTTTTTTCAAAAATATTAAATGCAAGTAAATCAATCTAATAAAATCATAGAAAATATTACAAACTAATAAGAGTCAACGATAACGTTTATGTAATTTTTCGAATTATTTTACTATTATTAAGTTCAAAATTCATCAAGTAATTAGGTACAGTTCACAAGGACCAATTTTCAAATAAAATTAGTTCACAGACCAAAGAATAACACCTTTTAAAAATCTAGGGTCGTATCTGTGAAAATTACAATCAAGCACAAACGTCACATGTGATCCAGGTTTATAGAGGTATAGTTGCAAATACTAAAAACATGCCATTGAATTCATAACAGATAAAGAGTGCAAGGCATATAGTGCAAATAACCTAAAAGTCATATGGATATACACATGCTACAGACTAAGGACTAAAATGCAAATAGCTAAAACTCAAGGTTCAAACTGTAAATGTACTGAAATATAACGTTTATTTAATGGACTAAACAGGAAAACATAAACATGCAGGGGTAAAATGGCATTATACCCTGAGGCACGTGAGGCACGTGTTGTGGCTCTGACGGTTCTGATCATCCTCTGCAAAGTGATCTGACGGTCCAAGGAATGGTAGGGATGTGCGGTCAGATCTAACGTGTCGGCTCTGATCCAACAGTCTGGAAAGCTGCTCTGATGGTCGGCTCAGATGCGAACTGACGCTCTGCTCCTCATCCATCGGCGGATGGTGATGGTCCAAGAATAGGTTGCTGGGAAACTTTGATCGGGGAATGGCATTACTCTTTTGAGCTGATTGAGCCTCCAGAAGGTCCAACACCTATGGAAGGGTGCTCCGTGTCGAATGCAGGAGGTCGACGTTAGGGATGACGGTTGGATGACCAAAGCGAAGGTGCTCCACCCTGAGCGGCTCTGTTGAGCAACTGGAAGTCCAAATGCGCATCCGTTTGTGCGAGGGTACCTGCAAATGAAAAGGCGACTCAGGGGCATAGATCCAATCAGGTTTATTGCATAGGGGACAGGAGAAGCGACGAGGGAGTACGGTTTGGGTCTCCAGCAAACGCGGGGGATGGAAACCCGACTTGATCCTGCTCCGATGAGCAGGATTCAAGGGGAAATGCTGCGGGAGAACATGGTTGATGAAGCGTAGCGTCGATCGATGCAGATAGGTGGTTCATATTGGGCTCCGACCAGTTGGTCGGAGCAAGGGAACCGACGGTGGTGCACAATGGGAAGTTGCGATCGAATATGGAAAATGCAAGGATAAAAGTTATACCTGAAGGTCGGAACGTATTATTGACAGGTGAAGGTGGACGACGGGGTGATGGTCTCAACCGCGTTGCGGCAGGCAGGGAGGCTACTCGCGACGGAGGTCCGGCCACGAAGAATAGTAGAAGTCTCCAAGCATTTCTAGGCGATCCGAAATGGGTCCTCGGGCGACTGTCACTCCACTGAAGGTGTTTAGGGAAGAAAGGGGGCACGGGGGATGAGTTGGTGGGCAGTGGAAGCAGATGAGAGGATTTATAGGGATCTCTAGGTCCAGGGGCTAGAAAGATTGAGCGAATGCACGCAACCCTAAGAAGATATGTGCCTTACTAGGGATCCACGAGGGTCACAAATCCTAGATGGAGGCTCGGGCAAAGAATCGGGGCAAGAGATGGCTGAAGTTAGGCACAAAAAGCGGAGAAGCAGCTCCGGCGAGAGGGCAGATGACCCGACCCAGCTGGATGAGACCATTGATCGAGGTCAACGGTCTGACGTGGACAAGTCAGAAATTCTAAATTTAAAAAATAATTGGAAATTCAATAAAAAATAGAAAATGAATTTAATATAAAAGTGTATAAAATGAAAATTGTTTACTATTTTCAAACTATTTTCCATGGGTTTTAATCATTTTTGTGAAAAATAAAATGAGGTATATATAGTATATATTATTATTTACATGTTTTTTATACCTATGTATTATGTACAAGTATTTTTATTTTATTATTTTTACGTAAGTACCTTTATTTTATATTTTATTTAATTACAACATATTTTAAAGAGTATAAAATAATTTTTATTTTATTTTTATAAAATAATTAAGGGTATATAATAAATAGTGGATGTAACATATACATATGTCTTTTGTACAAGTAATTGAGATTTTATTTTTATTTAATTCTATTTTTCTGATTTTTATTTATTTTTATATTATTTCGAGGATTATATACAAGGATGTAAAAATAATGATTGAAATTTATTTTATCAAAAATAATTATATAGGTAATATGTACAACACTTAGTGAACCCTATCTCTCTACTTATTTTATTTTGCAATCAGGTCAAAGCTTGACCTTTTATTGGGATTTTGGTCACTCTGTATTTATTCTAAATACATAATTCCTTTTCTTTTCCTTTATTCTTTTATTTAGACAAAAAACATGCTAATTATGCAATATTAACAAAAGCATGCAAATTGCTAAGTTATTATATTTACAGGCAATCACATGATGTTTTTCCAAGAAAAAGAGCTAAAATAAAAGAATACAGAGTGAGAATCATGGATTCATTAGTTGGATTCTGGTTGCTTTATCCCTTTTCGCCTTAGATGCTCGTAGGCACCAGCGTTATCATTTCAGCCAGATCCATCTCGCTGATGACATCATCCACTGGCCTTAAGATGGAGATGTATTTTCCTCCTCTCCTTCCCCATCTCCCTCTCCCTCATCCTCTTCTCCTTCTCCTTCCTCACAACCCCCACCTCCACCCCTTCCAAACCAACGTTCCAAAAAAACTCTCGTAGAGACCACCGCTTAACACATCTCCTTCTATATATATGTCTACCACTCCCCTCCCTTCAATACCCACCTACTCTCAACCCCCATTGCGGCTACCACCTGGGCCACCTCTAGGCCTTCGAAGTCATCCACTCCCTCCCTTCCAAACCTCTATCCAATGATTATATCACCATCTTGCTACGATACCCTATTTATTCTATTGCTCCATCATCCTACAGACCTTCAAGATGTGTTGCCTCTCCCCCCCACCCCACTACGATGACCTCCCCATCTTCTCCTTGGATGCTCCCAAAAAGGATATCTTGGCCTTCTTATGTGGGAAGATGGAGCTCCACCTGGTAAATGCCTTCAACTAGCAATAAATCACTTCCCCTTGGTGATGGGCACTTTCACACAACCAAGGTTGCGACATATGTCGGAAGTCCCCCACGTGCTTTTGAGATGCAAGAGAATATCTTGTCGATTGGTCAGAAGGGTGAATTTGGGAGAGCAAATATGGGGATTGGGGAGAATTTAAAAAGTTAACCATTGGGTCTAGTGTTGGTTCGATTAACCACAGTGGATGGTTAGGTCATTGGAAAAAACTAAAAAAGGTGGATACATGTAAAAACATTATCTAGGGTTTTCTTTGTAATTTGGAATTATGGAGAGTTTAACAAATATTTAAAAAATCATGGCTTGTGTGTTAAATCCATTAAAATAAATGTTAGAGCACTTCCTAAATAAAAGTATTTTATACTAAAAATATTTTGCAGGCAAACATTATCTGTATCTAAAAAAAGTCACAAAACATGAATATTTACACTTGTATATCGATTCTGTGGAAACTTTTGCAAGAATTTAAATGATTTATTAATTGGGTTTTAATTATATAACAGTTTTTTTAGATGTATTCAACATGTATACTTATTTTTAGATGATTTCTTACAAGCATGTAAAGTATTACATATGTTCATCCATTCTTACAAAGAAAATTTACAGTTTTTACTAATATAAAACAATAAGTTAGTGTATTATATACAAACAATATTGTAGAACATATACCCTTGATGACTCTCCATTTCATCACCTTTATTCTATCATGCTGGCCTTAAAAACCCTAACTAATGCTGGTATATAACCTTAATTTATACAAAATAGCATTCATGATTTATTGCATTCATTGTGTAAATAATAAGGTTTTTAATGCGAAATTATAGAAAAAAGAGAATAAAAGAAAAAGGATAAAATATAGAATATATTTTATGACCTTAAACCCTGAGACCAAGTCAAGAATTGAGTTGGTCGACAAGGAATAAAGTAGGGGAGATAAGGGCCAAAAATACAATAGAAATCCAATTCTTTTATTCACTATTTATTTATTTTTGAAACCTATTTTATTATTTATGATTCAAATAAAGAAAATTTATACATAAAAGTTGTAAATAATAATGTAAATAAAAATATAAAATTGAGTTTGTACTAAAATAATACACAGTGTAACTTTTATACACAAAAAGCCAAAATCTCAACTTCACAGACCCATATCTTTCAAATAAAAATTCATGAGCTATTTAATGGAGGTGGTTTCATATTTTTTGCAGTTACGGTGTGAAAGTTAGGTTTTGGACCCTCATTGTACATGGTACCCGAATAAAATATCCATTATATTCATTCCTTATAATTTTTACAAATTAATATTTTTATAATTTTGTAAATATCATTTATAAATTTTATGAATATTAAAATCAAAATAAAATAAAATAGAAAATACAAAATAAAATAAGTCTATGTAAAAACATAGGCAAGTTACCTATGTTATTATTTGTATATAATTAAAAGTGAATTTCATTCTTTTATTCTTCTATATTTTTATAAGCTATAAATATCATTTATATTTTAATAAAAATATAAAGAGAAATTAAAACCAATAAAATACATTAAAATAAAATAATATACATAAAACATAGATGAATTACTTATAAATATGCCTACATAATATACATACCAATTTATTTAAGTGTATAAACAATATCATAAAAATACAATAAAAATATAATTATGTATATAAAAATAAGTTATAAATATATAAAATAAAATAATGAAATAAATACACAAAATAAAAACTAAATATATAAAATATAGGCAAATATACCTATAAATACACTGTTAAAAAGTAACTACTAATAAGTAACGCCAAAAATAAATAAAAAAACATATTAAAATACTATATTAAATAATAAACATTTATATTTTATAATAAAAAATAATAAAATAATTTACTGATTTTTATTAATTATTTACTAATACAATTTATTGATGTGTCCTGTAGCGCCTTACGTGGACCAATCACGTCAGGTCGCGAGTTGACCTCTGGTCAACTACCTCCCCCGCCTGCTCATTTGACGCAGACGTCTTTTCTCGAGTTTTCTTCCATTTTTCCTAGTTAATCCATCGATCAATCGACCTTGCTTCCTTCATAGAAAACCATCATTGGTCATCATACATACACGCCCAGCCATTAGATCCCTAGTATATACGCCCAAATTCGTAATTTCGTCCGGTCAATTAGGGTAGCACACATTGCTTATAAATAAGAAACTCCATCTTCCATGGATTTTTTGGTCACCGTCTCGAGTCCAGGAACTCTCATTTTGGATCTAGCTGGTCTTCTCGTGACAGGAGGAAGCGTTGCGAGATCATACGGAGCTCTAGGAGCACAGAGGTGCACCCACGACCACCTCGTCGGAGGCCCTGCTCCCTGAGCTCGCTCAGGTATAAGAGCTGCTTCTTTTACGCATTTTTAGGTAGATTTTGCTTCTGTACTTCGATTCTTGTATTTAATCTCGCTTTATTATCAGTAGGCAAAGTAGAATAGTTAGAATCCTCTCGTCGGAGTCCTTGAGCCCTGTCCCAATTTTCACCATGCTCCTACCCATCTCCGACCCGCTTCTCACGACCATCACCCCCTCTGCATTTTCTCCATCTATCCCTATCACCTAACCAATGGATCGGCCCCTGATTTGTGAATCGGAGGTCACCTCCTGCCGCTTGCCTAACCTCCGCCGCACCCATCCATCTCAACGTGAATCATCTTCAGGATGGGTTGAGCTTCATCCCATCGGTCCCTGTAACACTCTTGTGTAGGTCCCACACGTAAGGGCTCCTCTTGGGACAAGATTACCACCTGTACAGGGTCTCTAGATGCTCCAGCTTCAATCACGCTCCATGACCCCATCACTGGGTCTCGAACCTTCTTGCAAGTACCAGATGATGAGGACAAGCCTCCCCGACATGGAGAGCCCCAGAGCATGACTAGAAGCCGATGGATGAGTGAGGTAATGTTGATCGAAGGTCGGGGAAGGACTCGTTCTTCCTTGTTCTTCATGAATAGTAGAACTCGTCCGATCGAGGGCACCTCTCCTCTTTTCATCCCATCCGTTTATTCTCTGCATCCCTAGGCTGTTGACGAAGCGTCACGATCAGATCTGGAACTTTGATCGGTGAAGGGGTATCACGGGCCATGCAAGCGATGCATGGCAAGTGGGATAAGCAGCGTCGTTCGATCACACACCTTATGGGGTAATTTTCACATCCAACCCCGTCCCATTTGTATTTAATAATAGTTTTGTAAATTAAATATGTAGTTCAAATAATTGGGAAACTTTGCAAGAAAAACCCTGTACTTATTTGTTATGGCATTTTGGTCCTTTCCAGTCTAGTCATATGTAGTCCCCACGTGACATGTGAAATTTTGCATGTATGCCCTGGTGATTTTTGTATATTGTAAAATACATCATAAACATGAAATAAATGTTGTTTCATTTAGGCACATTTCCAGATGAACATCTGATTTATATTTAAATTGCAAAAATACCCCAGCTAGGATATATAATTTTATGCTTTTTATTTATCTATTATAATTAGTTAATGTGCTCCTAAAAATCCGCAAAAATAGGATTACATGTTGCTTGCAATGTATTTTCACACCATGCATTTATTTGGCATTTTTACCATTTTATTTATTTATTGAAAATGAAAAAGTGCACATATATTCCCTGAAAAAGAGGTTATTCGATATTTTTAATATTCAAATCAATTTCGGATTATTAATTAGTCCCTTTTTGGGGTATTTTTTACTTTAAAAAATATAAAAAATAGCAAAAATTCCAGAAAAATAACAAAAAAATTAGAAAAATATAAAAAGCATAAAAATATTGTATTGACTATATTTTAGCTATTTTTACATATATATATATAGTATCTATATTTTCCTTATATTGTATATATACACATACATATATATATATATATCTTATATATTTAAATGAAAAAGGAATATGAAATTGGAAAATATAAAAGAAAATACAAAAAATATAAAAAATACAATATAATAATGGAAAAAATGAAAAACCCACAAACAGATATATATAACTATAATAAGTGACTTGGTTGTAAAAAATAACCCTAGGCTACCATTTTGCTCTCTGTGGTTCGACCTCTACATGCTTAATCACTATGCATCTTATGGTAGAGAATAATAAATCTTAGCCACACATTTTTTATTATTCATGATTTTATGTATATTGTGGGTTAATTGTTGATAGATCGAGGTTTCGTTTGAGGTCACATCGGCGACTATCTGTCCGTCTTGTGGATTGACACGACTTCTGCAAAATTTCTCATTCATCAAATGACGTATAAGGTTAGTGGCTCGTTCGGCACCTATGCTTTCAGAAGAATGCCATTTTAATTGTGCAACGCACCGGCGACATTCCAGAGATGCATGCTTGCAGTCTTCGCCGAAATGGTAGGAGGTTTTCTCGAGGTGTTTAAGGATGACTTCTCCGTTTATGGTGACAACTTTGATTCCTGTCTTGAGCACCTGGACAAGTACTTTAGAAATATTGTGAAGTCAATTTAGTGATATCATGGGAAAGAACCACTTCATGGTCACAGAAGGGATTGTGTTGGGTCACGTCATTTCCAAACGTGGCATGGAAGTCGACCCGACAAAGATGGATGTCATTGCCAATCTTGAGCCACCTCAGACAGTTAAGAATGTGAGGTCATTCCTGGGGTATGTAGGATTCTACAAAAGGTTCATCCGTGATTTTAGCTTCATTGTCCGACCTCTTATGTAACTTATATGAAAGGATACTAAGTTTAATTTTGATTACCAGGTTCTCCTTTCATTCAATCAGCTAAAGGAACTAATTACTCAAGCTCCAGTCCTACAACCATCGGATTGGTCTCTTCCCTTTGAGATCATGACGGATGCTTCAGACTTTGTAGTTGAGGTTGTTGTAGTACAGAGGAAAGACAAGGTGCCCTATGCCATTCATTACACCAACAAAACATTAGGTGAAGCTCAGAGAAATTATATGGTGAAAAAGAAAGAATTGTTGGTTGTGGTATTCACCCTCGAGAAGTTCAGATCATATCTACTTGTATCAAAAGTCACCATCTTCATCGACCACTCTGACATCAGATATTTACAGCAGAAGAAGGATGCCAAACCCATACTGATCAGATGGATCCTTCTCCTCTAGGAATTTGATTTGGAAATCAAGGACAATACTGGAGTTCAGAATGTGGTAGCAGATCACCGCTCCAGAATTGAGCGACAAGAGTCTCTGCTGAGCAACACACCCATCACAGACACCTTCCCTGACAAATCAATTTTTGTCGTGGATTCACTCCCTTGAAATGCTGATATTGTGAGATACCACATATCCAGTGTTGTTCCACAAGATTGGATGAAAATTAGGAGGGACAAGTTCTTGTCGAATATTCATTTTTACCATTGAGAAGACCCAATTCTATTTAGGGAAGGAGCGCATTGCATTTGGAACGGGTGTATTCCTCAAGAGGAGCATCATAGTGTCCTCGAGCACTGTCACTCGCTCGAATCTGGTGGACATCACTCTGGAGACAGAACGACAACAAAAGCACTTTGGTGTGGCCTCTAGTGGCCTACACTATTTGAGGATGCAATTACCTTCGTCAAACGATGCACTGACCAACAGAGATTGAAAGGCACCCTCATAGAAAAAAGATGCAATTCCCCTAAAGATCATTCAGATAGCAGACGTATTCGATGCTTGGGGAATCGATTTCATGGGACCTTTCCCCAACAGTCAGGGATATGAGCACATCCTTCTTGTTGTTGATTATGTGAGTCGTTAGGTTAAAGCTATCCCCTCTCGAGCCACAAACAACTGGATAGTTTGTCATTTTATGAAGGAAAATATCATCTCACGGTTCGAGATTCCCAAGATACTCGTATCAGACGGGGGTATCCACTTCATAAACATATAGTCAAGAAATTTATGAAGGAATACAACATCGAGCATCGAGTCACATCTCCTTACCATCCCCAGACCAATGGCATAGCTCAGTTATCAAACAAAGAAATCAAGATGATCCTTCAGAAGCTTGTGAAGCCGGACAGAAAGAATTGGTCCCAACTCTTGGACTCGATCCTGTGGGCATACAGAACCGCTTACAAGTTGCCTTTGGGCATGTCACCCTATTCTCTTGTATATGTGAAATCATGTCATTTGCCCATGTAATTAATTCAAAAATCCTTATGGGAAATCAATATGTACAATTTAGACTCACAAAGAAGAGGTCAAAAAAGAAAAGATGATCTGAACACGCTCCTAAAATTTTGAGACTATGAATATGATAACACATTGATGTACAAGGAGAAGGTGAAACACTGGCATGACTAGCACCTCAGACGAAAGACCTTCGAAGCTGGGTAGAAGTGAGGTTATGCGATTCAAAGTTGAAGATCTTCCCAGGACAATTGAAAAGCAAATGGACAGGGTCGTTTCAAGTTCGAGAAGTGCGTGATAATGGTGGCATTGCAATATTAGAATTGTCTCCTGATGCGCAGTCGTTTGTCTTCAACGGTCAACTAATAAATCTCTACCATACTTTCTTGTCCGTTGTCGACTCTATACAAGTACTACGCTCTGATGATACATCCACAACACTATCAACATCAAAAGATTCAGATAATGCACCTCAAAAACTTTTCCTTTAATCTTTTCTTCTTTTCTACTTTTCATCTTTTCATTTCCATATTTCATTCTATAAAAAAAGAAAAAAATAAAAAGAAAGAAAAAAAATATATGTAGGTGTTTCACCCTTTTTGGTCTGTCTTCTATCCTTAGGGCACACTTTGCCCTAAGTATAGGGGGTGGACACTCCAATTACCTTCATTCTTTGATCCTCTCCATTGTATTCTATTCTTGCCTATACGTTGGGCTCTCTTACCCTAAATATAGGGGGGGAGACAATTTGAGCATGATCTATTCATTCTCACCCTTGACCCTCCCTGCCTTGTGTACAATCTGTTATACTTCGGATTATTTTATCGTAAGTATAGGGGGGATGGTCAACTTTCCATTCGTTTATTCATGTCCTCGTTCCTTTACTCTAGACTTTTTTATACTCAGTACGAGTTATGTCTTCTCTTTTTCTCTTTGATCTATGAGGACATAGCTCAAGCTAAGTATAACGGGGTCGTATATACTATGTATATACTTTAAGCCATAATTCGTACTTTTATATTATAAATAACATATATGGCTAAAAATACTATTAAGTTCAGTACAATCTTCTAATAAAAAGATGCTAATAACTCCTCAAACTCTTTCTGTACATACTGATTAATAAATCGGATAAAAATTTTACTTTTTCAAAATTCTTGAAAAATGGTTTGAAAACCTCTTTGAAAAATCTTTTAAAAACTGTTTGAAAAATATTTTATAAAATGTGTTCAAACTTTGTCAAAATATTTTTTTACAAAAAATGTCATTTTCTTTGCGTAAAAAAAGGTTTAAAAAATGATTTGCAAATAGTTTAAAAAATGGTTGCAAAAATATTTAAAAAATCTATATATATTGTTTGAAAAACTTTTGCAAAATGATTTTCAAATGTGTGTAAATGTTTGTAAAAAGTATGTGAAAAAATTATGTTGGACTATAGTTTTCAAAATTGTTAAAAAATAATTTTCAAGTAAGTTTGAGGAGTATATACCATATTAAAATTCTTTATAAATGATCAACTACCCCTTGTAAATCCTTTAACAATCAAAACTCTTGCAAATAAAAGATGCATCCTTGTGTACATATATGTACCTATTTTCTTAGCCAAAATCTTCTGCTCCCAAAAATCACAAAAACATCTGCAAAACTAAAAAAACCAAAACAATCTTTATTTTATACATTTATTAACAAAAGACATTTTTACTCCTCAAATTGTTTTGTATCTAATGATTAATAAATCAAGTCAAAAATATTTTTGTAGAATGATTTGAAAAATATTTTGACCCGTTTGGAAAACTTTTTGTGAAGTATTTTCAATCTTTGTAAAAAGTTTTGATTTGTAAAAATTCTTTTCTTTGTGTGAAATACAATGTTTGTAAACCTATTTACAGATGGTTTTGAAAATGGTTGTGAAAATACTTTTGAAAAATCTATATATATTGTTTGAAGAATCTTTGCATAATGGCTTTCAAATGTTTGTAAATATTTACAAAAATTATTGTGTACTATAGTTTTCAAAAGTAATTGTAAATAAATTTGAGGGATAAATGCATAAGTAAATAAAAATAAATAATATACCTACAAACTAAAATTGTTTATAAAACAGTTTTTTCAACATATTTAACTCTTGCAAATAAATGGAAAGAAGAACACCCATGTGAATAGTTGTGCATACTTTTTATTTATGTGCTAAAATTCTTTTTAATTTCAAATTATTTTTGAAAAACAAAAATTGCATCATTGTACATAGCATTCACATTCTTTCGGATAGAGCTTGATGATTGAACTAGTCCAATAAAGTTGAAGATGGGAGCTTGGTTGGACCTTATTGTACGTAACTGCACTGGAACCTTACGGGAACTAGGTTTAAGGTACTTCAAGTCCATTGGAACTTAATTCATTGAGACTCAGGGCTGGTTTCAAGTCACCTCAACTGACTAACTAGAACTTTCAAGATGCACGCATGACTCTTGTCGGTCATGGCCCAACTTGGACAGTTGCACCTTTCACTTGGCTCAACTCAGTTGGAGTGGTGAGGGGTCTGGATTTGCCGGTCTGAGATGCAATGATAAGCTCCCACTACCCTTATTAATTCGGTCAGATTAATGTTCAAATTAATTAGTTAATGTTCGTTGCAGTCGGATAACGAGAGGGCTAATCAAAAACCACTTTCAATTATATTCAACTTAATCTCGAGCGGCAAAATTTTTTACTTGGTGAAGTCCAAGGTCGAACTGAGGGAGGCAACTGTCTCCTTAGGTAGATTTTTAGCAAATTTCTAATGTTCGATTTTCATAGGGAATATTTTTGGTCTTTTTCGATTTTTTTATGCAAGACACATGCAAAAATCAAGCTAATTCAAAGTTAATTCAATTGAGATATCAAATGAAGTCCAAAAATTATGAAAATTGGCCAGATGATGGATTATGAATTAACTAAGCTACCCTAATTTTTTTGGAATTTTTTAGTCCCTAAATGAATTTACAGTGAATTAAACATGCAGACGTGGTGATTTTCACTAATTTATTTTTAATAAAAAACAAATCATATCTTTTTCAGAAAATAAAATTATCCTAGATAACTCTAATGATAAGGAATCTAAGAAAATTGACAAAACTTAATTTCAATGTGAGATTAATTTATTAAAATTAAAATAAGAAAATCACTAAGGAATTTATTCAGGCCTCGATATGCGTCTAAATGACATGAAAGTTTTATGCAAGGTTAAGTTCACTATCCTAGAGCTACTGAGAATTTTTGAGGATTTTTGGAGTCACAGAAAATTAATTAGAATTTAAAAGGTCTCACTGGGAAAAATATTACACAAATCAACCAATTAATTCATTTAAAAATCTATTGTAATTACAAAAATGTGACAAGTGGCACAATAGATGGAGGACAAGTTACTCAACAAAATGCAACTTTTGGAATTTAAAAATGATGTAAAATGTGACCTAGGGATGCGTGCAAAGACAGGGGTGTATTTGCAATACAGGAAAATAAAATTGCATAAAACAAATATGCTGACAGGGACTTAAATGCAATTACCTATAATGTAGGGGGCGGGTACGCAAATTCTCCACTGGCACGTGCTCCTCACGTGGGGTCTACTTCACAGGGGCCTTTTTGCAAATATGAAAAGCTTCCAGGGCCTCGGTGCAAAATACCCAGGCCGCACGTGCTCCTCACATGGTCGGCCTAGGCTCGGATGGCTTCGGAGGCTCGGGGCTCGGCTCGGTTGCGCCTGGAGGTCTGGAGTGAGGCTCGGTGTAGCCTCGGGTCGTCCGAGCCTAGGTTCGGGGACGAGGCTCGGTCTTTGTCGATGTGGCGTGTCGCGGACCCTTGGATCAGGCTCGATCCAACGGATGGAGGTGAAGACGCATGGCGAGATCTCAGGCCGTCAGATCTAAGTTGATCCAACGGCTCCTGCCTGCTCCAGATGTGGGACACGTGGCCGAATGCTAATCTTTGGATTACCAAAGATCCAACGGCTCCTGGCTGCTCTAGATGTCGATGACGTGGTGGGCTAAGCGCCGTTAGATCGGGAAGGATCCAACGGCAGCAGTGAGGCACGACTGAGTGGCGACGTGGCACGAAGTCGACCATTCGATCAAGGTGATCGAACGGTATCTGGGGCTTCTCCTTCAACGGGCCTTCCGCCGCCTACGGAGGAGATGGTGGAGCTCCGGCGATGGTGCTCCGGCCAAGTGGCGGAGCTGAATTCGATGAACGGTGAGATAAAGCGTCTGAGGGCGGAAAGGTGTCCGCGAGGATGAGAACTCCGTCGCGGAGCTCGGCGGAGTGGAAGCGAGGCGAGAAGATGAAGAGGGACGTCGGATAAAAAGCGAGAAATCAAAAGAAAAACAAAAATGAAGATCGGAGGAAGATGAAGGTGTTCACCTGGGGTTTGGAGCAAAGTTTGAGTTCCAGGTCGTCGCTCGAAGGGGCGGTGAGTCCCTGAGCTCAAGCAGCGTCTCGTCGGAGGAGGGCTGCGACTCGGCGGTGGTCGAGGATCTCGCCGGAGAAGATGATCATCTTCGCTCGAGGAAACTTGCAAGTACTGTCACCAATCGGAAGCTCCGAGCTCGGATTGTCTCTCAGGGGTGGCAGATGGGTACGACGATGGCCAGTGCTCGATTATTTGTAGGTCGAAGGTCTCGGCCAGGCTGACAATGGAGCGAGGTTCGAGGAGGTCGTGGAGCGTTTATGGAGGTCGACGTGGGTAGTGGAGTGCTTGGCGAGGATGATGGACGAGTGGGGTTCATCGTGGAGGTGGTGGTGGACGTCGACGGTGAAGGGATCGCGGCTGAGAATAGGAAGGGGCTGCCCTTCCCGCAAGGCGGAGAACGTGGGAGAGAGGGGCGCTTGGAGGTGGAAGACGAAGTCTCCACCGTTGGATCTTGTGATCCAACGGTGGTGATCGAAGCGGGATGGAGTGGTTAAGATTAGATCCGAGCGAAATGATCTAAGGGTCAGGAAGAGGCCACGTGGCGCAATGGGGGCGAGGAATGCGTGAGCGGTGCGGATTGCATCAGGAGTGGCTTAATTCAAAGGTCGTGATGGCGCCAGGTGTCGTGCGGAGGAGAGGGCGCTGACGAGCGGCGTAGATCAGATCTGAGGAAGATCGAAGGGCTGCGATGCAAGGTGGGCTGAGCGATTGAGATGGAGGGATGGAGTCATCATCCAAGGGCGCAACAAATGCCACGTGGCGCGCTGAGGAAGGGGCGCGAACGAGCGATTGAGATGAGGCGGGGGATTTGATCTGACGGTCAAGGTGAAAGGCGTACGTGGTCATCCAGTGGTCGTTGGATTGAAAGTGTCATCCAACGGCTGAGAGCAGAGGCGGCTTGGGCAAGGGGAGCGGGCCGCGTGGCGCAACCAGATGGCGCCACGTGGCCTGCTGTGATTGGCTGGACAAAGAAATAAGGGTAGAGAGAGGAGGGGGCCGAAATTTGGAAAAACTCAAAACATGAAAATTGTAGATCTCGATGAGATATACAAGTTTCATGTTGACCAAAGACGGAAATGAGGTCAGATATGATACATAAATACAAAGATACAAATATACATACATGTAGTGTACAAAGAGGCCCAAAAACCCAACATTTTCATACGAGCTCCAAATTGGATGAAATTAGTCTCATTTTAAAGGTCTTTTAATGTGTATTATTCTAAAAGTAAGTAGACCTATTTCGGAGTTTGTATGAAGGAGTTATGGGCAATTTTGATCCAGGGGTTCTAGGGCTTTATTGGCTATTTTACAAGGGGGATTTCTAGCTTTCTTCCCTCAATTATTAACTAAGGAGTACGTATTATAAGGAAGAGGTTAATTTGATAAGAGGATATTTTACAAGGGATTTTGGCTTCTTATTTAAATGCAAATGGAGTGCTAAAATGCGTGTTTTATGTATGCATGCATGAATGTTATTTATGCAATATAAAGGGAAATATGCCACTATTTACTCGGGAACAAGGCTCTATTTTTTACTTTTGGAGTGATGAATCACAGATTCATCAACCCCCTATACTTAAACCCTTGCTCGCCCCCGAGCAACTAAAATGAAATGCAAGAGTGAAATGATTTTGGGTTCCATACCAAGGTCATGAACAAAAGTTGAAAATGGGGCTTGACTCAACCTTTGGATTAATTGTGTGGCGGAACCTTATTTGGACCTGAACTTAAGACCTAACAGACTTCAAGTTCCACAAGTCTTCTATTCAGGACTCCTCAATAGTCAGGTCAGAACAAATCCTCAAATGCAAATTTCTGATGACTGTGATTCTTTCTTGTACTGTGTAAGTGAGATATAGCTCTCCACATCAGAAATGACTCGGAACCAGCCTCCTCTAACAAGGTAACTCAATAACCCGGTCCAGTAACTCTTTCCTCGAGGAGCGGGTATTCCCTAAGTTCAAGTGTGACCAACTCAAGAGGAGGGGGTAGAGAAAAGAATGGACGGTAGCCAGTGTAGCTACCTATCCCGGGATGCCTGACCAGTGTAGCCAAGTCATCCAGCTGCATTTCTTTACAGACTCCGACAGGTATTTTATTTTCACTTGGACCTATCTGATTTTTTTGGAGTTTTGGATTTTTTTTGAAACTCATACAAAGTGCAGCGTGTACATTAGGAGTTTTTCCTCTTGAGTCAGTAGACTATCCCTCTTTTGAAGCATTATTGCAACCCACAGCGTCCCATCCTTAGATGTCAACACTACCAAACTAGGTTGAGACACACTCCCTCCCTAGAGGAGGACGGATGTTTCCACCTGTGTGCTACTCCAAGCTAAAGGATTCTACCTCCTCATCACATCATCAATGAAGAGCTACGTGCATAGTGCTTGTCCAAGTTAGGTCATTATCTAAAAGAATCCTGCGTATGCACGAGATATTCTACTTAGACTGATCAATATGACATGTGAACATAGACTTGCGGACTCAAAGAATTAAGTCACTTGACCTGAGAAATCTTAACTCCAGTTCCTATAAGGTTCCTCTGAAATTAGGTGGATTAAGGTCAAATCAAGTCCATCCTCAATATCTACTCATAACTTGGTTCAGAACCCACTAACTTTTCACTTTGCATATGCAAAGTATGCAGATGAGATGAGATGTCATGCTATGAAGATGAAGGAAAATGCAAGACTCTTTTTCTTTTCTTTTTAGATGCATAGATGATATGAAAGAGTAAATAAGAAGCCTATTTTCATTTTTTTTTCAGTTTTTATCCGCCTGTAATTATTGTAAAATATATACAAAAGTACGCAAAAGTACGAGCTATGGGTAAAGTATATATGTAATATATACACACCCCCCCTATACTTAACGTGA